>OZ037779.1:49635495-49740495 GCA_964035525.1 Porites cylindrica | reverse complement strand
CGAAACAAAACAAAACAAAACAAAAAACGCCTTAAAAAAAAAAGGATTCTAGAACGTATACATTATTACCTACAGGTAATAGTCAGCTGAATAGTATTGGAACAGCATCCTGTTACCTACAGAATATTGACCAGGATTACTGGTAACACTACAAGTAGTTTACGCATGAAAAGCACAAATTTTGGCTCTCTAAACAACTTAACTTAACTTAGTACGGTCTGAAGATTACTATCGAGGCCAATAAGAAAGTAGTAAACTTCCTTGACGTCACACTCAACCTGGCTAACGGAAAGTACTTGCCATACAACAAACCAGGAAAAATTTCACCCTACGTCAACAAGAAATCTAACCATCCACCCTGCATCATCGAAAACATCCCAAAGTCCATTAACAAAGGGCTGTCCGAAATCTCTAGAGATGAAGATTCCTTTAGCAAAGCGGCGCCTCTTTCTCAGAAAGCTCTCTATGCCCTGAGCGGGTACAACCACAGACTTGCGTTCTCAGTTCCTACGGCACAGTCTCCGAACTCTGGAAGAGGGAACTGCTATAGAGACATCAGGGAGCTTAAGATGGAGACGTTTCCGGGGCGACGGAAACTTCAAACGGACGTGACGTCATGATTTGTGCAATAGTGCGCATGCTCTTGCTCACCACGTTGCCGTCTTGCTCCCGTCGGCGACGTGAGACTGGTCTGATGTTGTGGCGAGAACGTGAGTATTTAACTTTCATTTCAATCAGGTTTGTTGCATTTAGCAACCAGAATTTTGCAGATTATCGTTCTTAAATTGTCCTTGTTTTCCTTGAGTCACATTTCAAGCTCGATTTCCAAGTTCTGTTATCTAAACTTACATCTTTATAATGTTTCTGTGCTTTATGTCACAGAGTCAAAATCCAATCTGATCCAATATGGCAAACAGCAAACCGTAAGTGAGCTTTACATGGACAAAATTGTCCTACGAGCCAAATGAAAGTATCCGGACAAAAAACATGAACTCTGATATTTTAATTGTGTGTTTTTAGCGCACTTTTTTCTTTAGAGTATCGTATAAATGAAACGCATGTATTGAAAATTGTTTAGAATAGTTGGTAATACCACGTACTAACGTGGGAATACTGAAATAAAGTTGTTGTTGTTGCATGCAAGCAATTAAGCATTAATTCTCTTAGTTCTTTATGTGAAGCCATATTTTCCTCTTCGGTAGTCTTCCAAGGTGCCGTCCTCCTGAGTTCACTGCGATCTTAATGTTCGAATTTTGGAGGGAAGCGACGGCTACCTCTGTTCCAGGATTGCTCTGCCAGTCCGGTCGCCGTCGCCCCGAAAACGTCTCTATCTTAAGTTCCCTATCATTTGGTTTAACCGCCCTTTCAGCAGGAACGTGGCTACTATCACAGCCCATTTTTTCTGAAGCTTCTCAAACGGAATGACGCCATCCATTTTATTTTCCAAACGGAACATATATTTCTGGTTTTTTAATGTAAATGGCATAAAATTACCCCCTGGTTACGGCTCCTTGCACCTCCCTAACGTTTGATTATTATTACTAATTGGCCTTCAGGCAAAATGTACTAAACACTGGTTTCCTGGATTATTTTTAAGAAACGTGCGTCAAAGATGTCCTCCTTTAGTAAGGGGTTAAGATTCTTGGGTATAAAAGGACGAAATACCTTCCTTCAAGCAATCAAGACGAACGGACGGACGAACTTACAAATCTGTTGATCATGGCAAAATCACTTATGTCCAGAAATGCACGCAACGGCGAAAATGGCAAACATAGCAAAACTTTGCGTGAAGTAAAGCGTTTGGATATTTATAGAAAGAACTGCCTGGACAGAATTCGATGTGAGATCAAGAGAAAGACGTTAGTTGTTCTTGATATCTAATGGGAGAAAGAGGTAAAGAATGGTGTCATGCTCGGCTGAGATCGTCTTCGCAATCAAGTGCATACTAACGGCTGGGATATGAAACAGTTAAGTCCACGCTATTTTTCTGAGAGACTGCAAGTAGATAAAGATAATAGTAAATTAGACTAGCGGTTGCAACACAGACTCGCAAGGGGGTGTTGGTGAATCCAGCTTAGGGAAAGTTCATTTAATATGACAAGGGGGGGGGATGAAGATATTGAAACTCGACGCTTGAAATTTTAGCAGCCCCCCTCACTAGCGGTTCTATTTTTTAGGAGCCCCCTCCTTGGTAGTCGAAAAAATTTCAGAGCCCCTCCCCCCCTCCTCCTTCAATTCCTTTGCTTGCTCCCCTGAAAAAAGATCGCTAGACTGTATTAAATATATTTACCGTTATTGTCTTCAATGGTTTATACTATGACGAACTTGAGATACAGTTGTGATACAATTTTCTAAAGCATTTTTGGGATGAACAAGAGTGTAATAATTACTGAGACTACATTTGTTATATCTGTAAACCACGTGATATAGCTGAGTTGCACAGGTCATTAAATTGTTGAGTTGAAAACCATCCGATCTGTATGATGATGTCATGTGTTGGTTTTGAAGTATACAAATTTTCGGAGCCCCCCCTCCTAGCGCAACAATTTTTTCAGAGCCCCCCCTTCGGGTGTCTAAAAATTTTCGGAGCCCCCCCTCAATATCTTCATCCCCCCCCTTGTCATATTAAATGAACTTTCCCTTAGGGATCCGGCCCCAACGAACATTTTTTACATGACTACAGTCCTGTAAGTACGTTTTGCTGTTTTGGGAAATGTCATGTCCGTTTCATGTCTATTGTGTTGCATGGTATGCAAAGTTTCGGGGTATAAAAGGTCAGGTGTCTTCTATTCGCTTTCTTTTCAAACGCCATGCAACCCGCCACCACCAAGACTTTGACAGACGAACTTCGACAAGCTTATCAGTATGTTTTGCTCCAGATTTCCAAAGATCTGGATAGAGAACATACAAAAAGGTTTCGTCGCCTATGCACTGAACATATTTCGAAGACTAACACTGACATTTTATCAATCTTTCGTTGTTTAGAGCATGAAGGGCTACTTTCGTGGGAAGATTTTAATTACCTGAAGGACTTGATGCGTAAAATTCGAAGGATGGACATCGTAAAAAAGGTGACTGAATTTGAAATCAAAAGAGATCTAAAAATACTTCTGGATTATTATGCAAGAAAGAGACAAGGCCAAGACTTAAGTTGTTGTTCCCAAAATGTTAGGAGAGTAGCAGGATATTTAACGAGGCTAACTGACAAAGTTCGGGATCGAGTTGATGTCACCAACATTATTTCCTCTGTAAAATCGAGCAAAGACATCAGAAATGTTCTGGGCGAGTTTGAAGAGGAAATGTATTGTGGAAAGCAAAAATTTTCGTGGGATGAATTCATGATGCTTGTTGTCATCGCTGGAGAACTCTTAGCCATTGCTTTAGCGAGCGAAACCCGTTCGCATCTTGCCATGGAGTTGTGTTCTACCGCAGCAGATGAACTCTGTCCACGAATGATGGAACTCAAGGGAAATTGGGTACGTTTTAGTTAATCATCTTTATGAATTGCCCTTAATTCTCTTTTCTGCACTTTTCTTCAGTGTAGTCTTCAGTGTAGTCTCTTTGTTCTATTCCTTCGTCGTACCACACAAACGAGAGCGAAAGCGGAAGTTGTTTGCGTTTCCTTTGTCCTATTGTTATACTAGTGAATCAGATAGAAGGCAAATATAATAAACAATTTCAGTCTAGTTTAACTAGTATTCAAACAAAAATCAGGGACACCCAACGACTGTTTGGGTGTATATATAAATGCAAAATTTGCCGTAAATTTACTCTACGGTTGAAAGAGACATTTAGCCAAAAAGTTACTTTAAATTCCCTATTAATTTTTCACATTTCACTCCCTAGATGAGGCTATTTTTCGTAGATAAAAGAAAACCTGAAATATTCGGATTCAGAAATGTGATGGAGAGAGGAATCAGAAAAATTATTACTCTCGTAAAATGTTAAATTGCACCTTAAATTTTCTGGAAAATAATACTGAAGATCTTGTAATTTCGATGAGACTCCAGTTCCCCAGAATGACCGAACAGATACAAATTCTATAGCGCCGCTTATAATGTATTTAGGAGGGAACCGTCGTTGGGTGCCCCTGAAAAATATCAACAGTTCCTGCACCGATTGCAAAATGCAGGGTACATATGTTAGCTATCAGATTATCTTCACTGAGTCAATGTTTACAATGCGGTAGAATTACTTATCATTGCTCGATCTCTGTGCAGCCGTGCTCGAGTGAATTTTAGACGGTTGCATGTTGTTAGCAGTTTATTCTTCAAAATCAGTTACATGCGCTGCGTATGAGGAATGGTAAGGTCAAGCGAACGAAGCAAACGCGCTAAGGATAACGGCCCTTCGGCTAGTTGGCCAACTCTTACTGAAAAGAGATAGTTTGCAGTCTAGAGGAATATAGCTGTGCAAATGGAATAGTTCTAAGATTTCCAAGCTTTCTTTTCAGGTTCTCTTACTTTAACTGCCAAGTTAATGATTGTTTCCTGATATCATTTATTTCGCAGAGAGAGTTCAGCCATCGAGTGGAGGAAAGGTATAATCAGTTTTACAGTCAACAGAAATTAGAGTCCAATCCTTGCTTGTCCATGCAACGAAAAAGAGCGGAAATTCTTCAGCATCTTTCATCGATCTTCTCACCACAGTAATTACGTAGTTGTATAGTTAAAAACGCTTTGTTACTTACAGGACAGCTATTGTACACAAACTACAATATAAGAGGAAAATATAAAAAAAAAAATGAAAAAATATTGCTGAACTGAAGGGAAGAAACTGATCAAAGGTTTATTAGATAGCACATCAACTTTTTACACCTATTGTTGATGCTTTGCTGTTAGATTACGAATAACAATATGGCTCAGTACACCTCTTTAGCTTGTATGTTTTGTTTTCCCAATACAGGTCATGTGAAAATACTCTAGAGAACTGTTTCTATCTCTGCATTTTGTCTAATTCACGTGCAGGGGCATGTTCTCCTGGGACCTCCATTGGGAAAACAAAACATTCAAGCTTAAGATGTCTATGATTATGCTACGACTGCGAAAAGAAATGTAGGGTTCGTTTTTAAAGAAATCCAACAGAATTTTCGAACCTTTGCGTGAAGAGTGTGATTTTCGCAATGGGATGAGTTACTATTGTGTACATGATCGAAAGGAAATGGAAGAAAATGGTAGGACAGAAAGGACTAGCAATAAAAAAAATATAATAAAAAAAAATACAAGAAACACAAAAGAAACACAAAAGTTTAAAACTTAACAAGAGAAAGAAAAACCCGACATAAACAAAAAGTGCAAATTTGTGTGGCGGCTTGGATTTGCACACCAAAAAAGGACAAGACTGAAAAAAATCCAAAAAAAGGATCGTCATTAGTTATATGCTCAGAGGTTTTCTAGAGTATGATTAGTTCAAAGCTGACTGTAGTCAATAAAGGTTTGTGACGTTTTTATAAAGTGTGTTGGTTGTTTGTTATAATTAACAGTTGTATTTGCTTCTATTTTGGGGGCTTAAGTCATATTACTCAACTTTATTATACATAGCTACTTTTTAAGACCAACAAGATGGACCCTGGTCATTTCTTAACTCCAGTGTAAAACAAACAAAAGAGTATGAAATATTTTTTGCCGAGAGTAAGACAATTTCGATTCCACATTGAATAATTGAGAGTCTCTCAATTTCAGGAAGTACTCGATCAACAAAGTTTTATACAGGAAGGCTCCGCCCCAAGGTCCAATCCATTATTCTTTTTTTATAAAATAGCTAACTGAGATAATATGCGCGTTCTGATTGGTTAAAAACCTATAGTGTATTGTGCCGGTAAACTCATAGAAAACTGAAACATGCTTTAAAGTTATTTTATAAAAGCAATAGACCACACTTTCTATGGGTTTACCGGCGTGATAACCCACTTGGGATGTTGGAAGAACACTCGAAAAGCTTGTAAATCACGAGTCGAAACTCGCCTTCGGCTCGTGATTTACAAGCTTTTCGAGTGTTCTTCCAACATCCCAAGTGGGTTATCATGCCGGAAAACCCATACAAAGTGTGGTCTGTTGCTTAAATATACCATTTTGGACAGAAGAGGTACCCCTTTCGTGTACCTTCTATTGACAAATTGTACCCCTTTAACATACTTAGTTTAGAACTTTGAATCCAATTTAACTGTTGTAAATGCAATGTATTCTAAATATGAATGAAACCAGAACGTTTTCTTCACTTTATCATAGCCACGTAATGCATCTGTTGCCTGAAGTTTTTTTTGGAATCACTAGTCGATGACAAGACCTACACATGATAACACTCTACGAACGGAGTTGATCACGACGTAGATGTCTTTGTATGTACTCATGAAATGCAACTCCATAACCTTCTATTTTCTGCGCCCGAATGCGAGTACGGAGAGGCCTGTCTTGAGCAGATATCCACCTTTTCCTCGCTGTCCTCTTAGTAGAGGTGTATACATCACTTGCATATATGTCAAGTACGAGTCACCAGATCTCCCGGATAAAATGGATCATTGAGGTTTTCTGTGCTTTTAACAGTTTGAAATTTAGCTCATTTTTCTCAAAATTCGAACCTTTTTTATTCGGTGTACGGTTTCTGGGTCACTTTTGCACGTATCTAGTCACTGACCAAGATTATTTCGTCATTTTTACAAAGCGACTTTTGATGATATGTACCTCATGTAAGACTTCATATAATATCCTAAGCCGTTCCCCTGTCAAAAACGATGACGCCAAGCCGGCACAGCCTTTTTTGTGAAAATGAGTTTTATTTGTATGAAAATGAAAAATTATTTCCATATCAAAGGCTGAGAGAACTTAACCTCGTTTTGATACAGAGGCCCGCGGGAACTCGAACAATTTGTGGGCGGGGGAGTGCGTTGACATCCGAAGTGGGGGGGGGGGGGGGGAAGTGCAAAAGAGAGAGTCTCCAGATTTTAGATTTCCGAAGGTTGGCATCTCTGCACGCCTGGGAAAATAAACAAAGATCACAGTCCCGACGACTTCGATTCCGAACATTGCAATTACAGGCAAAGTTAAAGGAAGCCTTGGACAACTTTTGTGGAAAGCCGCGAGAAAATCTAAACCACGGCATGGAGTTGTGTGTTTTCGTTTATAATAGCTATCATTTGATTGATGTGTTCCCACTCTAACAAAATTGCTGGTTTGCACGTGACGTCACGGCAGCCATGTCATCAAGAGTGGTCAAGAACAATGGTCAAAAGCATTGCTCTCGTCTGGGAGCTAAGCTCTACTTTCATGTAAATTCTTCGAGAAAAAATTCTATCGTATTGACCCCCAACATGGCCGCTTTGGCATGTGGTTGCGAACCAAGAATAGCCAGCGTAGTTAACGGTTTTGCTGCGCGCACGCAAACAGAGCTAAGTGAGCGGCAAAGCCGCTCCCATTTGGCAACTTTTGTCGCCCTCTCTTGATTGGAATTAATCAGACATTATCAGATAAGTTAGAAAATGCCAATTATTATGGACGACATAATATACCCAGAACTCTTTTTAAATTACCCAAGTATATTAGTTATGAGGAGATCTTGCCACAGTATAACTTAGGCACTCTCGAGGATCAAGTATAGGTTTCTGGTCCAAGTTTTCACAATTGTGTTCGAAGGCTATCCTAATTATAATATATAGATCTAGCCAGGGCTAAAAGCGAAGCTCTCGATAATATTTATAGTTTGCTCAAACAAAATATAAAATCGTGTAATGCTACGCGGTGAAGGCAACGAGGACAGTGAAAAAACAACAATAGATCTAATTAGCAAAAAAGCAACTTTTGCACGTGCAGAACACTTTTTTTGTACATTTCTTTGCCGTTGTTTTGCACGACTACAACGTAAAACTCCCAGAAACTTCCTAGTTACACGATAGAGGGAATGTCGTATGTGTTCTTGTTACTTTTTCGTTGAGTTTCGCTGGCCTGTCGCCTAATTTCTCTTTCTCTATATTCCATATATGAGGATATGACAATTAATTAATTAATCTACTTTAGACAACAAGGATACGAAACAATTTCCGCTCTCTGTTTTCGTCGTTATTGACTCTTTAATTAGTTTTCTCTGCTTTACAAGACGCGGGTGACTATGCGACTTCCCGCAAAAATAACCTCGAGTTACATTTGGGTTGCCATACCTGTTGATTGAGTGATTTTACATTGGTATGCCTGTGGTGCTGACGTACGGTGGGTGGGCGGGCGGACGGGCGTACGTTCACATGATTACCAAAATTTCTCGAATGGGTAGATTACCACATTTTCTTAGGTATGGGGCTACGCTCGCGCGCGAAGCGCGCGAGTGTAGCTCCGCTATAAGTTTGAAAAACCGTGCATACAATATTCGTGGTTATAGTGGCAGGTTCAATCAGCCGGCCCCTAGTACTACCTTAAGCACAAATCTTTCTTTAATATTGCATGCCGAATCTACCTCCATGTTTAGGGACGCCTCCGATATTAAGAATTTCGTTGCCAGGACGAATGTCGCTGCAATTTTTGCTCTAGTTAATTTGTCTAGTTTTTAAATAACATAGTAGTTAATTTTATTCATTTTTAAATCTGTATTATTATTATAGATACACGTACATTTTTTAAGGAGCCTTCTTTTAAGGCTCACTCATGTCTAGTGTTTAACTAAAGATTGGTTGATTGAGAAAAATAAAAGCCTCTTGTTGTTTCCGCCCCAATCTCCTCGTGGCTTCACCGCCCACTTAGCTCCTTTTACGCGCTCGACAAACAACGATACCAGCTACGCAGGCTAGTCTGACGAGAGGCAAGGCCAGAGACCACTACGCAGTCTAGTAATTCCTCAAAGAACGTGAGCCTAACAACCTCGTTCCCATGGTTCTCGCACGAGGTGGCGTAGGTCAGTTGCATGCCCGAAGGCCACAACGATATGTCGTTTTCATATCGGGCAACTTCGGGGCGAGCCAACACACTACACTTGATAACCCGTGATGACGTCAGGGAATTTCCCTGTTTATAATAAATTAATATTCCAAGGTATAAAAGGACGGAATGTTCTCATTCCGACTCTCCGCCCGTTTGTGTTGACACCGCCATGTCTTCACAAACAAATAACACCACCATCGAAAATCTTCAACGAGCTTACAAAGCTGTTCTTCTCCAGATTGTTCGCAATTTAGAGAAGGATGAGCAAGAGGAGCTTCGTTTTTTTTTCGACGAGCTTATTAGTAGGAGAAAACCTGGTGCTTTAAGCATTATGTCTTCGTTAGAAAACGCGGGGAAGATCTCTTGGAGCGACGTATCTTTTCTAAAGGAAGGTTTGCTGGAAGTAAAGAGACTGGATCTTGTAGAGAAGTTGACGGTATTCGAGGTCAAGAGAAATTTGACAGTTCTTCTTGATTTCTATGCAAGAAAGAAGCAAGGGATGGAATTATGCTGCCAAACTGTTTCTGATCCCGTGAAAAGGGTCGCAGGATATTTGTTGAAAATAACTAGAGAGGTATTTCAAGACGGATTCGATGTTAGTGAGAGGGTCAGATCTTTGTTGGGGGAGTCGAGAGAAGATATCAAGAATCTCATGCTTGAGTTTGAAAAGAACTGTTACCAAGAACTTTCTGATCCATGGAGCAGGCTAACTCTTCTTATCATCATCAGCGGTGAAATTGTTGCCGTGGCCCTCGCGAATGAAGAACATCACCAGAAGCAGGAAGTTATGAAGCTGCTTTCCACAGTGGCTGAAGATCTCTGCTCTCGGATTACTAAACTGCCGAAGGGCAGTTGGGTGAGTAAAAAATGATATTCAATTTTACTTAAAATAAACTGTTATTATAATATTTTTAAGTTTAGTTTAATAAATTGCAGCCTATTTCGCTTTGAAGGCTTTCAACCCCATAATAATTACGCCTCATGCTTTGAGTTGATTGGTTCTAATGAAACACGTGATATGAATAGGAAATCGAAAGTAGATATTGAAAACGGAACCCGTTGCGACCTGCACGCCGATATTACGAAGCATAACTTGTTGCATTGGAAAATATGTATTAAGGCAGCCATCAATTAACGAGGTTTCCGAAGTAGCGAGCGCTGTGTTTTTCCCGTCTGTCTTTATCATTTCCCTTCACAAAGTATCCGAAGTTTAAACCGTCAGTTGTTTTCTCTCCCAAAATGTAATTGTAACTGTCAGGGGCACGCAACGATAAATTCCTCCTAAATACATTGAAAACACTTTTTTAGACTATCCAAAGTACATTTAGATATGTATCTAGAAATGCATTCTAAGTGGCGCAATAAACTTTGTTTCTGTTCGGTCATCCTAGGGGACATGGAGTCTTTTCGAATTTACGAGGGACTCAGTTTTATTTTTCCGAAACTTTTATTTATGCAATTTATCGTGTTACGAAGAAGAAAATTTTTCCGATTACTTTTTCCATTACATTTTTGAATCCGAAAATTGTAGATTTCCTTTTTTCTGCGAAAAATAACCTAACCGGGGCAGTGAAATGTGAAAAAATAAACTCCGGAAAATCATAGGAGATTTATTAGACGAGCTTCGAAAATTGTACAGGAATAGAGCGGTCATCCGGAAATTTTTTGCTGTCCTCAAGTTACAGAAAATTCCTTTCTAAATAAAGGCGTTCTATTAGTTGTATTTTAATACTTCATTTTTAACTGTTGGTTACTCATATTGCGACCAAATAAAAAAGATGTAAAATATGGCAGGGAATTCTTTTTGACCAAAGTTTTTGTTTGTGGTTTTTTTCTACTTCAGGAAGAGTTTTGCAACCATGTGACGAAACGGTACCATCTTGTTTATGATCAGGAGAACGCAGTGTCGGATACAGAAGCCACCAGCCTAACCATCAAAAGGCAAATAGGGGATGTAGTCCAACACTTGAAGAAGACCAGCTTTTTCTGTTAGGAAGAAGTTTTGGAGTTCTAAGCAACGGAGTTGGAGTCGTTATCGGAGTCGTAAGAGTGCCTATATTAAACATAGCAATTGTAAGTGGAGTTATAAACTCGGCGTAATCGGATGTGAAAGAATTAGAACTCTTTCATTCGCTTCTGATTCCGTAAGGTCGGTTGCTTTCTGTGGATCGTAAGCTCTACGCTTTTACTTCTGATGAGAACTCCAACTCCATCGCTGACGAGGGCCATCCTTTAAGGCTTGTCCTTTTTTCATTTCAAGCGGTCCACTCTTTTATGACTTTATTCTTTTTAGTAGTGAGTAGTAAGATCAAAAGAAGAAAGCGCGGAAGAAAAATTAGAGAGAGAAAAAGAAAAAAGAAAACAGAAATATGAAATTTCGAGGAAGTAAGAAAATCAAATTCTCACTTCAATAGGTATACAAGAAGCAAACAAACAAAACAAAATATTGTCTCAAGAAACAAAAAAATAGAAATTTCGAGGAAGAAAGCAATTCAAATTCTCAATTCAATAGGTATAAAAGAAGCAAACTAACAAAACAAAATATTGTCTCAAGAAACAAAGAAACACAAAGTATCAAGAAAAAAAATTATACGAAGTTTCGAGGAAGAAAGAAATTCAAAGTTTCAATATAAAAAAAAGGTATCAATAACTTTGTCTCCAGAAGCAAAGAAACAAAACATTGTCTCAACAAACAAAGAAACACAAGTATCAAGAAAAAAAGTTATACGAAGTTTCGAGGAAGAAAGAAATTCAAAGTTTCCATATAAAAAAAAGGTATCAATAACTTTGTCTCCAGAAGCAAAGAAACAAAACATTGTCTCAACAAACAAAGAAACACAAAGTATCAAGAAAAAAAATTATACGAAGTTTCGAGGAAGAAAGAAATTCAAAGTTTCAATATAAAAAAAAGGTATCAATAACTTTGTCTCCAGAAGCAAAGAAACAAAACATTGTCTCAACAAACAAAGAAACACAAGTATCAAGAAAAAAAGTTATACGAAGTTTCGAGGAAGAAAGGAATTCAAAGTTTCAATATAAAAAAAAGGTATCAATAACTTTGTCTCCAGAAGCAAAGAAACAAAACATTGTCTCAACAAACAAAGAAACACAAAGTATCAAGAAAAAAAATTATACGAAGTTTCGAGGAAGAAAGAAATTCAAAGTTTCAATATGAAAAAAAGGTATCAATAACTTTGTCTCCAGAAGCAAAGAAACAAAACATTGTCTCAACAAACAAAGAAACACAAAGTATCAAGAAAAAAAGTTATACGAAGTTTCGAGGAAGAAAGAAATTCAAAGTTTCAATATGAAAAAAAGGTATCAATAACTTTGTCTCCAGAAGCAAAGAAACAAAACATTGTCTCAACAAACAAAGAAACACAAAGTATCAAGAAAAAAAGTTATACGAAGTTTCGAGGAAGAAAGAAATTCAAAGTTTCAATATGAAAAAAAGGTATCAATAACTTTGTCTCCAGAAGCAAAGAAACAAAACATTGTCTCAACAAACAAAGAAACACAAAGTATCAAGAAAAAAAGTTATACGAAGTTTCGAGGAAGAAAGAAATTCAAAGTTTCAATATGAAAAAAAGGTATCAATAACTTTGTCTCCAGAAGCAAAGAAACAAAACATTGTCTCAACAAACAAAGAAACACAAAGTATCAAGAAAAAAAATTATACGAAGTTTCAAGGAAGAAAGAAATTCAAAGTTTCAATATAAAAAAAAGGTATCAATAACTTTGTCTCCAGAAGCAAAGAAACAAAACATTGTCTCAACAAACAAAGAAACACAAAGTATCAAGAAAAAGAATTATACGAAGTTTCGAGGAAGAAAGAAATTCAAAGTTTCAATATAAAAAAAGGTATCAATAACTTTGCCTCCAGAAGCAAAGAAACAAAACAAAACATTGTCTCAAGAAACAAAGAAACAAGTCTCAAGAAACAACAACAAAAAAAATGTATGGCGGTACAAAAAAAACATGAAACAAAATATGGCGGTTAGAACATCTCAATAAATAAAGATTATTGACGTGTTTTCACAAATATGACGTCTTGTTGTTTATTTAGTGTTTAGTTACATATGGGGCGAAAGGGTTATTTTGTTATTTTCCTTAATCCATTTACACCAGCAATGCCCTAAGCAGTCATGCAGTGTTGAACATGAGCGTAGCTGCGTGACAATAGTACGCAGATGCGCACAAAACAAAACAAAAAAGCGAAGGAGTGAAAGGGAAGGGAAATGATCTATAGCTGAAAAAATGCCATTGCCTATGTTGACTCCCCTTTAACTGCTTTCAAATAAAGTCTCAGACCAAAATACAGTGTTTCGCCGATTTTGCAACACGCGAACACGCGAAGGCAACGGCCCTACATCCAAGAGGGATGTTTACCTCACCACACTGATAAAATACGTTAATGGATTACAACGCGCCGCGTGGAAGCGATCTAGGAGATGGGGTAGGGTGGATTTGGAGAACTGCGCATACCCCTAAAAAATTCCTTACTATGCCCCTGTATGTTTATTTGTCACTTACCACAGGAGAAAGGAACAGTGACAATCCAAGGAGAGGAGAGGGGAGGGGTAAATTGCCCCAAGGGGAAGGGGCAAATTACCCCAACGCCATTAGTTCCCTAGATTATTCTTTACTTTGAAATTGCAACGCTAATAAATGAAATCATGCTAAGCACCCGATCTCTTAAACAACACGGTGAGTAAGAGAGGAAATAATTATTACCTTTATAAAACAGTTTCGAAATAGTGACAAGTTTGCACTTCTCCCACCATTTACAGATACCCTAGAAAATAGAAAGCTCATGGTCTTCAAATTAAAGAATTTCTACAGAAGGTTTCCTTTATCCACACAAATGTCTGCTCCTAAAAGCATATGACCCTCACTTAACATAAGTGGTCCTTTACAGTGCATAAATGAATCAAGAAATGTTTTACAGTGCTTTGTGATTGGCTAATTTCCACCACTTTATTAGCCAATCAAAAGTAAGATCTAAAACAATCTTATATTACCAATCAAAATACTAAAGAACACTTTCCTTGATCAAATTCAATTACTTTCCTTCAAAGAAAAACGAAACAAAACAAATTAAAGCAAAAACTATGAAAAAAAAAGGAATCTAGTACAAAAACAGGTGATAGTGTACCTACAGAATATTGACCAGGACCTAGTTGTTCAAAAGCTGGCTAGTGGTATCCATTTGATAAATCTCTATGCAGTGGATCATGTAAGTATTAGGGAAACCAATTGCACTATCCACTGGATATTGATTTATCCAATGAATAGCGCTATCCACCTTTTGAACAACTGGGGACAGGATTACTAGTAACACTGAAAGTACTTAACATATGAAAAGCACAAATTTTGGCTTTGTTTAAAGAACTTATAAAATATTAAATATGTCCCCTTTTTACAGACACATATAATAATATTGTGTGTGTACATTATCCACCGTGATATCCTATTTCTTGGTCATTTCTGTAAGATTTATTTACACTTTGCAGTTATGTTTGGCTGAAAACTGTCAATGGTCCAGTTGTCCAAATGTCCATAGTTGATACTTCTGCCCCTTTACTGCCAAATGAATCTTAAAGAGTTTGAGCCCCAGTGTGTGTCTTTACAGTTTCTTTCACCCGGTCATACCATGGTTTCATTGTTGTGTGTGTCATTAGGTCTTGGAAAGCGTCAAGTCCTTCCAAGCCACTTAACACGCCATACACTGCCTGGAAAACAATAAAAGTACTTCATTACAATTATATTTAATTTATAATAAGAAATATGACAGTCCAGGTGAGTGCAGTCTTGTGTAGCACTGTTCTTGAAAGTGATTGACATTTTGACAACCTGCGAGGAAGTCATCATCAAAGTCAAAGCAAGTTGTGCATTGCCAATTGACTGTACTAAACTTGACTGGCTGCTGATATGACCGGTCAAACAAAGTTGTGATGTTATCGACATGACTTCTGGGTTTAAACAAAAAAATTAATATTATGACCCATAGTGACACCAAACATTCAAAGGCATTTGCAATTGGTCAGGAAAAGTTACATGTAACTATTATTACAAAAAGACTGTAGATGAACTATGTTATAAACATGCTTTAATTTATAAAGTTACAATTAATGCAAACAAATCATAGGATGAATAAAGAAAGATGATAAGTTTTAAGCTTGGTGAAGAAATGAGAAATGATGTAATCAACATGTCTTGAGCATGGTACAAAGAAAAAATCTGAGTCTCCAACAGGAATTGAACCTTTGGCCTTCCATACACCAGTTGGATGCTCTAACCACTGAGCTACGAAGGACTCGTGGCAAGCTGGGGCATATAAAAGGTTCATGTCTTACATGCATCCTGCATACTGCTAGGATCAGCAATGCAAAATTAAAATTTACCATCTTTCTTTATTCATCACACTTATGATGATTTTGACATTGCTGATCCTAGCAGTACACAGGACTCATGTCATACATGAACCTTGTATATAGCCCAGCTTGCCATGAGTCCTTCGTCGCTCAGTGGTTAGAGCATCGCCCTGTGTATGGAAGGTCAGAGGTTCAATTCCTGTCAAGGACTCAGACTTTTTCTTTGTCCCATGCTCGTGACATGCTGATTACATCATTTTTCAAATCATAGGATGTTCTATAAAGGAAATGCAAGTAGTAAACTGATTGACTGTAACACTTCAAAGGTACAAGAATAACAAACGTGTTGTACTATCGTCTGATTTAATTCTGTAAAATAGTATAGCAATACCAGGTCAGCAAGGTTGGGGGCACTGCCTCCCATAAACTTCCTTCGGCCAACAGCACGCATCCATTTTTCTGCTTCCTCATACATAGCAGCACGAACATCACTTTGTAGATTGTATCTAAAAAGCAAGGAAAATAAACATCACAAAAATCACTGAAAAGGCTAACAAGCAAACAAGCACTTCAATTCCAATGAAATTTCTCAAACACATAACACAACAAGTGAACTCAATGACAACTGCAATGACAAAGGCAAAATGACCATGACAATAACCACATGTACATCACACATTCTGGCAAACAATGATTTTGCCGTCATCCTCTGCAGAACTACAATGTGACAGTTCTATGTATTCAGGTAAAACGTGAAAAAAAAAGGATGTGCTCACTTATTTTTCACATGTTTTCCAATAAAGTACATGACAACTGGTCCTGCGAGGTAAGTTGAGTATTTCTCAAAAAAGCTGAAGTTGCTCTGCTTGGTAAAATAGTCAAATGCCTGGCGTGCCTCAGATGCTGTGCGGTAGATGTTTGGTGAGAGTGTGTGAACAAATGTATTGTCAACCCACTTCCTCCATTTTCTTTCTTCTCTGAAATGAAATGCACTCTGTTAATTTTACTAAAAATTCCAAATTTATTTTGTTGATTAATTGTGAATAAAATATTATTATGTTGCTCCAACATATTCCATTACCCCCTTGGAGATCTCTTTCTTTGTTTCCCAGCAACCGATCTAAAAAATTCCAGTTTAGTTTCACACTCATAGCCCAATATTTTGGCTTTTAGAACTTACTCCTCTTCTGGATTGTTGGTACTAGAGATGTAGACTTGTCTTGAGAGTGAAGCATTCATACTGTTGACAGCTTCACATTTCTGAGAGCCTTTCTAATCATAATTATGCCTTTCACTTACTTTTCTCTTTCCATTAATTTTTTGTCCACAGCTTCTTTGTGCATGATAAAGTATTTGTTAGCATATTCAGTCTGTTCTTTTCCATCATCTCCTTGCAATGTCATCTCTGGGTAATAGACCAGAATCTGTTCAACAGAATCTTGACCCAGCATAAAAGAACGAAGAGCACTGATGATCACTGAGGAGTCATTAATCTGTTGATGACACAATAACCTCTAACTTAGCTAGATCTATACAGATTATTATGCATGTGTATATTTATACTGGAAAGTATGGCTGAAACAGGTCTCATTTTTTAAAGCAACCATTAGCCTGCAATATATGGCTGCCTCTCTTAATTTCCCCATTGGTGATGTCCAGCAAGAGAGACAACTGCACTTAGCCCACAAAAATTCTACTCTGATGATGTTGTTCTCTTCAGACTCTGGTCATGAGCTCTGGTCTGTTGATGTATATAAAATTTAACACTTCACCTAACGTCAAGGGTGAGTTACAAGAAGTGGAAGACGAATTTCTCTTTGGAACATCCCCAATGGAAAAACAGGAAAACCTTTTAGATGCCAAGTTGCTCCTGAAAAACATCCACTGGAATAAACTGGAAATTCCTGTTCTATTAACCTTCCAATATATTGCAATTTCCCGAAACTTTTTGTCACAGTAATCCAGCAGGAAGTTCAGAGTCTGAAACAAACCTCAGTTCTGATTTGGGTTCTTTATTACATCATTTCATTATCATCATGCAGCCCTAAGCGAAACTGCAGAATACCCTGACACATCATTTTGTGTCACATTGAATAAGAAAACTCCATTGTGCGGCTGAAAGTTGCACTGTTACATAGTGTTTGCCATGGTAACTGGTTGTTTTGCAACATGTGCAAGTTGATTCTGCTGAACTTCCAGCCTTTAAACAAGGAGCCTTAAACAGCCCATGATTCTTTTTCTACTTTCTGACCTTTTTTCACTGGAACATCCTACCTCATGACCAAAGAGGTGCAAACAGAAGGGTGGAGAGGTTTAAGTGTGTGTAATGGCTTCTCTGGGATCCGGCTTAGAGACTGGAGAAGAGGGGAAGGTAATCAAGAGGCCATCTGGGAGGTAATCTGCAATCTGCCGTTATTTTTGAGGGGATAGCGTGAAAGTTGGCTGACGGGGAAAGGGGTATTCTGGCCTACAGGTAGATGACGCGTAAAGTAAATGTATCAGGCAACCTTAAATTTCCCCTTAGCTTGTTCCAGGCTTCGAGATAGTTGGGTCTATGTAATTGAGAAACGCGAACATGGAACAGGCCTTTTTCCCCTCACCTGATCACAGGTTAACTTAGGGGGTGAGTATATGTACACTCCTAGTCTCAATTTCAAAATGTGCTGTTTGAGGGGGAGGTCCCTTGTCTGTATTTTACTGTAATATTTGCACTGGGGATTGGGGGGGAGGGGGAGCGCTAGGCTAAGCTTGACTGATGTATAACTAAGGATTACAGGGCAACTTTTCTCGACTCATCTATCACATAAACTAAAACACTCACCTGCTTACCATTTGCCAAAATAAACGGTACTTTCCTGTACTTGGAGAAGCTGATTTCTTTTTTCCACAGCGGGTTGACCTCCACGATAGAGTAATCAATTCCATAATAATCAAGAAACGCTCGCACTTTTCCGCAGAAAGGGCAGTTTTGATATTGATACAGGGTGACTGTTAGTTTCGGCACTCCCAGCATAAAACCTTTGTCTGACTCGCTCTCCGAAACTTTGATCGGTCGAGCTTTTGTATCATTACAAAGCACGCGGTAGGTAAAAACACCACTGGCAGCAAGAGCCAAGCCACAACTGCCAGCCAAAATAGCAGCCAATCGATGGTCTCTGTCAAAACCGTTAGACCTGTAGGCGCCTGAGCTAAACACACGTCTTTTTGAACAGTTAAATCCCCGGTTAAGAACGGATTTGCTAAGCGAAGAGTGAACGTTGAGTTGGGTTAGACGAAACACTCTTCCTGCCGCCATATTGCCGTGGTTATGCAATGTCTGCTAGTTCCCATGGCTTTTCCGCCGTTTGGAATGAAAGGCCGGCAATGCGTACTTCAGTTTCCGGTAACAAAGTTTTGTCCACCTCGCCCCCCACCCCCTCCCCCCCAAAAAACAAAACAAAACAAAACAAAAACAAAAACAAAAGAAAGAAAGAAAGAAAGAAAACAAATAGTGGAAAACAGAAGAAAAAAAGCTTTCAAAGTGTGAACGGGCTCTGGGGACGACAAGAAGGGAATGCTCAGTACTGCACAGAAGGAAATCCCTTGCCACTAAAATGATTGTAGCAACAAAAGAACTCACACACAAAGTCCAACATTTGGTTAACTGCAAAGAACATTTTATTTCTGTTATTAACACCCGTTTAATTTTTGTTTCTTATGGCTTCTTCTACAGTTTGTATGCGTTTTTCCAAGAAAAAGAATATAAAAAGCCTCACAGTTAACAGACATCCACATGCGAGTCTCACGATAAGAAATAAAATTATATAAATAAAGTGTGGAAAATCGTGTTGAGAACACAACAAAAACCGATTTTTTATTTTACATCAAGGTTTGGAGTTATCCACCACAAATTTGCACTGGTGATTGAAAGCACCAAGTCTGCTGCCAAAAGCGACATGGATCAAAAAAGGCAACAATAACACTATTGTGACAGCTATTCTTGTTCATTTTAATCTAATAGGTGTCCCCAATGATCAACAACGTTTGTCTAAGGACAACACTTTAGTAGCTACCGCTTTTGTCAAACTCATTCCAAACTTTTAACAACAAATCAATAACATATCAAAGAGATTAGTTCATATTATTGAAAATGCTGTACCTACTATATGAATAGTTTCGGGCAAAAACTGATGTATGGTCACAATCATGAGATTTCTTTAGGTTACGGCAAAATGATCGCAAGTAATACTATTTTGTTTGCAAGTAAGACAAATTTATTTGATATCATGAGCTAAACATTGTTACATTGAGATAATCTTCCTAAGTGAGTTATGACCACTTCACTTGGCTGTTTCTATAAAATAATATTAAAAAAAGTACGAAATATCTAACTGGACTGGGATAACTAAAGAACATACTGTGAAATACTCCTACAGCTAGATATTTGAAACTTAAATGATTCATAAAAGAATAGAGAGAATGAAATTAATTTGTGGCATCCTTATCCAGGTATAGCTGACTGGATTAGTACTGCAGTCTATTGGCTGAACTAATAAATAAATTCTTTTGTTTAGTTCACTGTAGCAATAGTCCATGCATGATCAGCAAAAGTTCACTTTATTATGATTTGGCAAAAGGCACAGAAGCAAACTGTTTTGCTAAAGTAATTTCACTACACTGCAGTGAAGTTGATTCCCCCCCGCCCTTTTATATGTTTGTTAATCCTTCATTCCTACCCCGCATTGCCACTGCAACTTTAAAATTGGTAAACCAGATCCTATGGTGCTACCATTCAAGTGAAATCTCTTAAGCAAAGATTTTGCTTAGTAATGCAATGTATTTATTTCTAACCAGTACACAGATGAAGTATAGTTTGAGATATTAATCCATTTCCACATAAAGAATAAGAAATTCACAGGCTTTAATAGTTTAAGTTGTAGCAAAACAAAATTGTAAGTGACCAGTCCTCAGCCATCTTCATAATGCGCACATCATGAGCAGGGCGGGGGTGATGGAGAAGACCTAACTCATTTCCTCCATCCCATCAACACCCTGTGTACCAATTTGCGACTTTAGAAACAAGAAGAGAACTGGAGCCAAAATGCATCGCCCAATTTTTCCTGGCATCATTTTTCCTCCCCTCCCCAACCCCTATTTTAAACCTATCAACCTCTCCCTTAAAATCAGTTTTTGACTCGTCTTAACTCTCTGGTAGTATTAACGTCCACGATGGCGGGACAATGTCATTCCTGAAAACAAATCATGCATTGCGCTCCAAAATACGCCTGATTGCAGGCTAGGGATGCGCCATTTTTTCCCCTGTCCCTAGTAACAATCAAAGAACAGGGTGCAAAGAAAACCAGTTTTACAGCCTACCATTCAGGCAGGCTGTAGCTAGCATGTACTGGCCCACAAGTCATTTCAACTAGCCCCAAAACCCTTTTTGATTAGCAGGATTGATTACAATCCTTCTGCAATTTGAATTTCCCCCCAAAAAACAGCACTTACCCCTTGGGCAAGTTAAGAACAAAAATCACTAGCCTGATAACAAAATTCACTAGCCCCGGGCTACTGGACACCACTTTCTTTGCATGCTGCAGAAGTCTTTGACCTTTCTTAACTTGGCCCAGTTTACTTCTCATTTCTAAAGTGGCGAATGCGAAAAAATTAAACAGAGATGTCTGTGGACAAGTCAGTCATTACAGTGAAAGAACCACTGTTATTGTGACTGGCACTGAACTCCAGCCCTTGGGTGACCATAGTCTTCATCCTCGTCATAAGCATTTCCCTAGAAAGAAAAAAACTCCTGATGAGCAATTTGGCCAATGGTATGTAAAGGCTTATTTCATTACATCACCATTATTTCAAGACTTGTTGAGTTGCTAATCCTTTCCAATCAAAAGGACAGATTAAGGCACGCAATGTGATCTAAACTGCTATATAAACAATGTCTTTCCAGCGATACTTTTGCATGGTACGGTGTACATGTTTATCAGGGGTTTCCTGACAAATATCTAAGATAAAGAGCAAAAGTGTTAAAAAATAAAACTAAATGAAGATGGGGGGAAGTGCCTGGAATCAATCAGGTTATACATGTACACCTGCATAACCACCATGTTGAGTTCCACAAAGAAAAGCTCCTTTCCAGAGTCCATCTCATTCCCATCCCATTGTGTGGGACTGTGCTTGAGTGAGTGTTGACTGGAAGTTTTGACAACCTGAATGGTAGTCGGTTCCAGAGTCAAAGGGAGCTGCAGCTCATCAGTTGATAGATTTTTATTGGAGTAGTGTATAATATGTAGGTACCTTGAGTGCCCCCTCCTGCTTCCTAATGCATTCACAACTAAGATGCAAACTCTGTAACTGATTTGTGATTCTCACATAAAAATCCTTGATTCACCCCTTTTGATGCTTTGGTGGTAGTACTAATTTCTTTCTTACCGCTTGACTTCTGCGCCGTCTGGATTCCTCTTCGGGATCTAACTTAACAAGGTCGACTTCTTCAGCATCCTCAGGAACTATTACTTCTTGCCTTGGCGGAAAGAGCTGCTCCAGTTGAGAAAGGGAAGCTGGTGTGATGAAGCCATCAGGAGGAAATTTAACCTTTTGAGTAAGAATAACTTATCAGAGAAGCTGAATAGTTGTGAAGATAATAAAAAACTCAAACCAACACATGCATGGGAATTTTTTCTGCTTTTTATTCTATTCTAACTTCTACATGCACCATAATCTGTAGGTTAGTTTTCAACTTTTAATACTTCAGTAAAAAAAAACCAAAAACACAAAATTGGTTTGAAAGTGGAAACAAATTAGGTTTTTTTTCTCTTTTTTCTTTCTTTGCTAGTATATAAACAATAATGTTAAGGTAATAATTATTAATGTTAAGTAAAATTTCACAGAACAGTTTTCAACTGTTTAATGATGAACCTACTCTAAGGTGATTCAAGTTAAATGCAATACTATTATAGCAACGACGAGCCATATTATTTCCGTGGTTTAATTGCCCATATTTGGTGCCAATAATCTGATTTGCTTGTGTACTGTAAGCTTCATATCATCGTAACCATCATAATGTGTGGTACACATACCTCAAATGTGATAATTAGTCTGCCTTTCTCAAATGGGCTTCTGTATCTTGGCATTCCCTCATTCATGACACACTTTACGTCACCTGTCACAAGTATTTTTAAAACATTACATCAGCATTAGCATATTGACACAAAACAAAGAAAACAAAAAGCAAAAAAGAAAGGCTTACAACTCATGAAAGTGAAGTGGTTTGTGCAAAGAGTGAATAGGATCATTTGATGGTTTTCGCACTGTTCTTGATTAATGTTAGCTGTAAATAAACAGGATTATTACATCTGCAGTGGGTAAAATACATTTTAAGGCTGAAGAAGCTTGTACAATGGTTTCTGGTTAGCTTTTTGCTGGGGTTCTGACTGTGGTAACCTACCGGTAGGTTGATCACCGGTTTAGAATAAGAACAAATCTAACCTACAAAACATCTTCCAACTCACCTGGTTTTATCACATCTCCAGGAAGAGATGTTATGACTAGTTTTCTTTGGTCCAGCATGTCTATTGTTCTTTGAAAACCACAGAGTGCTTCTACTAGTTCAAGTTCCTTTTAAGGAATAACAAAAAAGATACGCAGCCTATTAGGATGAGCATTAAACCAAAATTTAATTGTTCCATGTTATTACAAGAATGCAATATTATTACTATAATCAACAAGGAAAGGATGCAAAATAAAATAGCTCATTCTCAAAGAATAATGCTGAACAGATGACCCCCAAAATCCCTTTCATTCACTTAAAATAGATTTCATCCATTCTATTTGATTTGTTTTGAAACTTGCTAAAAAGGGTTGATTAGAAAGCCCACCACTGGTGTGAAAACTATAGAAAACAAATAATAACCATTAATTTTGGCCTTTATATCACAACTCAAAAGTACATGTATAGTTCCCCTGCCAATAATTATTTAACTTTAATAATAGATTAATAATAATAATAATGATAATAGTGTTTATTACAACTACTAATAATAATGTCTGTCCACTGAACTCTCAATCAAGTAGTTTATCTGAGATGTGTTTCTTTAAAATTATCATTTTTCTTCAGAAGCTGGGAGTCCAGAGAACAGGACACCCAGATCTCGACTACAATGGAGGTCAAAAGTGATGGGACCTTTCCATTGATTTAGGTTAAAACCTTGATTAACCTGAATTGCCGTTATGAATAATTACCATTTTTCTGCGCAAATCCATATCATTTCTTTTGTACAATGGATGCTCTTTCTCATCAAGGATGATTATAATGTCACCAGGTTCAATTCCAGGCTCCTGATCACCTTCACCAGAAAATGTTATTTTTTGTCCGTCTCTCATACCCTTGTCAATATGAACTTCCAGAATTTTACGTTCTTTGACTGTTTTCCTGCCTTGACAGTTCTTGCAGCGATCTTTCTCTAAAGAATACAATTAAGCAAAATTACAAAATAATATAAAGCAACTGGAAATTTACTTGAATGGTTCTGCAAAAATAGATACATGTTGTTGCAAGAATTTGCACTGGTACATCAACAGGGATGAAATCATGCAGGTTTGTTGGTACTGTGTAAATGTTTCAGGTCAAAATTTTATTCAGGTTAAAATTTTATCAACTACTGGTAGGTTGATTCTCAATTTCCTTTGTCTCTGGGGCCTAATTCATGAATAATTAGGGCTAAAAGACAAAGGAAATAGACAATCAACCTAGGCTAAAAAATTTTAACCTTAATTCATTTTGACCTGTAACATAAATAAAGACAGCTATGAAAGGAAACAAGAGTGAAATCATTCTTGTACAAAAGCCAACTCAGTATCACACCAGCATTCTCTTACTTTTTTCCTGAAAAACTTACTCACACACTTCGTGTTATAGTGGCTATATGTTGTGGTTCATATGAAGTCCTCCATGCAAGAAAATCCTTACAATAATTTTGTAATTTTGGAAAGTGCTACAAAGTTACACAGTTACACTACAGAAACACTGCTGCAAACATTTCACCTTGGTTTGGGTGTCATTTCCAAATTATATATGCAAAAACCCATCCATTTTGCAATCAGCAACAACAAACCCCCCTTCACCCTCCCTAAGGGAAAAAGAACACCCCACCAGCTCCCACTCTATAAATGGTAAAAGAAACACATTGTTTAGTTGCATGTGAGTCCTACTAATTAGTAAATAAAATGGAAATCATAAAGAAAATGTTAACAGTATGTTTCCTTACCAAAAAAAGGCACAGGTAAAAATTTTGCACATTTTGCGATGTTTGAAAATTGGTGAAATATCACAGGGACATTTTGCATGGACCCTTCAACTTGTTACCGGTTTCTGTTTTATTTGCCTTCGTTTGTGGGAATGGTAATGTATGATGAGTTAAAAACAAAAAAACAATAATAAATTATAAATAAAATTTGAACCAGAAACAAAATTGAACCACCTGAGCCATGCCCCTAGAGCTGCAGCCAAAAAAAGACTAGAAAATGTAACATTACCTGGTATTCGCTCCCCACTGCCACCACAGTCTCTACACTGTGTATGAATTTGCTGCACCATTCCTGGTCCAATCTGGTGGATTCTGATATACATCCCACTACCATGACAGGTATTGCATGTTACAACAGAACCCTGGATATTACAAAAAGGTAGATGTAACATGACATAATCAGCAGAAAAGAAGCTGACTGACATCGTAGTTCATAGCCTGAGAAAACAGCGGACATTTCGCAACACAAACAACATCTGAGGAACAACCCCAGACTACCCAGATCTGAGTAGTGCTTCTGATTGGTTAAAAATACCATTTTAATTCATATTTGGGCTTGCTGTAATTGACCTCAACCAGGGCTGTCACTGAAGATTGGGACACACTAGGCGACATGTCACTGCAATTTATCACAGTGATAAATCACTCTTTGGGTAGAGGTCAAGTGACAAGTTGTGCGACATGTTGCAACAACAAATTGCCTCATGTGTAAAAACCTTTGTCTCGGCAACAGAATTTGTTACCACAACAAACTGAACCTATCGATCTGATTTGATTTCAGGTGACTTATTGCCGTGACAAAATTCCGTTGGGAAGACAACGATTTCACAGAAATTCTCCAGTACACACGCGGTGTTAAGTCTGACAAGTTGCTGCAACTTATCACCTAGTAGTGTACAGCTCCGACCTTAAGAAATCAAGTTGCAATGTACATGTAAATGCAATTATTAATAGGTAGGGAATTGAACAGTTAAAATCTTTCTTTGGTTTTACCTCCCCTTAGTTTCCTATGAAATTAGCTGGGGGTCATGCATAGGAAAGCCAGGGAAATCCCCAGTCCCTGGCTCTTAGTGACAGGCCTGTTAGCCATTGTGGTGTCCCTATCATCAATCTTCTTTTTTTATGGTCACTACATTTGTTATTATGAGTCTTAATAGCCAATGACAGCACGGCTTAACTGACAGACGACAAATAACATTGCGACTTAACTGACCAATCAGGCCAATAACCAGAGTTTAATACCATCAACCGACATGATACAAATCACTTTGATTCTGAAGGTGACTACTGCACATGTTGTCGAAACATCAGTCACTGTCAACAACAAGAGTCCTATTCAGGACCACGTTCGCCCAGACAATCATACCTAACCTTCTTGCATTTGTTATGTCTAACGTTTTATCAAG
Source organism: Porites cylindrica (assembly GCA_964035525.1). Classification (NCBI taxonomy): domain Eukaryota; kingdom Metazoa; phylum Cnidaria; class Anthozoa; order Scleractinia; family Poritidae; genus Porites; species Porites cylindrica. Next base: position 49,714,522 of record OZ037779.1, on the reverse strand, counting down.
TTGTTTTGTTCTCTACAGGGGAAGGTAATAGTATTAAAATAAAGTAAAATAACCAAAAAGTGATTAACAGCACCCACCTTCTTTCCTCCTCGTCCCTCGCACTTGGCACAAATAACATTTTTCTGCAGGGCCAACTGCCTTGTTGTCCCATTGTACAAGTCTTCAAGAGAAACCTGCCACAATATAGAGCACAACAATAACAATTATTGATATTAATTATTTTATTTTAATATCATTCTCTAATCTAATAACAGCTATAAAAAACTATATTATTAATAAAGGAAATGATTAATAAAGATTCAAATAGTTAATAAATTATTTAATCATGAAATCTTTATAATTTAGAAATGCATCTCAAGAAAACTGGGAGAATATTGTGTATTGATGTACACATATTAAGGGTTTAAACATTACCTTGAGCTGGTGAATCATATCCTTGCCCTTTCTTTCTTGTCTCCCTCTATGCCGACCATGCCCAGTTCCAAAAAACATGTCGAAGATATCCATAGGCGAATGAAATCCCCCCATATCACCTCCTCCACTAAGAGCTTCCTCTCCTCCTTCATCATAAATTTGTCGTTTCCTTTCATCTGATAAGACTTCATAAGCATGGGATATCTGCTTAAACTATGAATCAAGGTTTAATAATGTTATTAGGGTAATATCATTGAAAAGACCAGTTGACACACTTCTTGCATGAGATGCTTGTTATGAGATAGCTGAACTTTTATGCAAATGTAGAGATTTAACACTTCACCAACAGATGTAGCTCTGTGTTCTTGTACTTATAGTGACTGAGGGAAGTTCATTTTTCTTTCTTTCATGAGAACTTATTTTCGCCAGCTATGAAACAAATGCAAGAAGTACAAAACTTGGAACCCACAAAAAGAGAAGGGACTTCCATTTTTTTCTGAACCCCCACTGTGGCTGAGCAGATTCCTACCAGGTCACTTTTTTGCCAGAGCCCTTTGAAAAAAAAAAAAACCTTTCCTACCCACCACATTCTTTATTGGTTTCTTTAAAAACGGATCCCTACTACTATTCTGCCAAGGATGCTCATCCCTAGGGAGTTAATGTAATACGAATAGAACCCAGAATATGACGACAATATTTTTTCCAGAAATCCTCACAGAATCTTATTATTATTACATTATCATTAACCATATAATTTATAAAGGAAAAGTGAAAATATGGAACAGGCAAAGCACCCAAAATAAATGCTGACTAAAGTTTTGCCGTAAAAATTTTTGAACTACTTCCAGTTTATCGTGAAACTTGATCATTCCACTCATTTACGTAACTATGCCATAATTCCAGGCATTCACACTGTAAGACGTATTTTAGCATTTTCTGAATTACTGTTTAATTCAAGGATTTACAACCATTGGTAATACGGATTAGGAAGATTTAGAAGGATAATATAGCAAGATTACAGTGTACATAAACTTAAACAAAAAGGTAGTAAAATGACTTCCCTGCTAGCGTTTAGTTGCATCACAAAAAAATTATCTTTGCATGCAATCTCTATAAATAATCTACGCAAGCAAAGACCACAGTACTATCTGTAAGATACAGAACTCGTGTCCTGTAATGCGATAGAGAGTCTGAGGGGCATAATTCCTTTAAAAAACACAGCGATTACCGAGAAATTCACTTTCTATGGACGCCGAAAGCGAAACTGAGGACGAGGGTTTTTAAAACTACTGAGAGCATACATACCTTGTCTCCGGCGTCCGGATTTTTGTCTGGGTGGTACTTCAAGGCAAGCTTGCGATAAGCCTTTTTTAATTCACTCGGGGTAACACTCGGCGAAACATCGAGAATATCTGAGAAAGAAATTACAAAATCGGAATAAAGCAGTCGATCGATGTTCAACCCGGCACATGTGGTTGTCATGTAACACCCGGCCAGCAAACAATCTGGCTTTGTAGAAAGGATTTGGAACAAATTTTCAATTAAAAGGAATGAATGAAAGCAGATGTAGATGACTTACCGTAAAACGTTGTTTCTTTCACCATAACTTGGACTAATTTGACCTTAAAAAGGAAGAAGAACCGAGAAAATAGAGTCGATCACAGATGCACAATTCGTTTTCCGCTGACTCTGGCTGACGCATGGGAGCTTGGGAGCCCGTTACGCATGTCGCAATAACTGACCCCAGTCCCGACCGAGTGAATGATAGGGAAAGGAAAGCCGGAAGTTGATTCCGGGCGCGCGAAAAGCGCGAAAAGCCCTCCTCCCTTCTCCCTCGCGCGGGGTCTCACGCCAATGCAAATTGCCTTCACCTTCCGAAGGATCTTGGAATATAGGCATCGTTATGCTCTGATGCCTCAAAACCTTTAGATTAGTGTTACACTGGCTTCCATTGAACTCAACCAAAAGAGCAGTATCGATATCCGCTCTCTCTATCCTCAGCTCAGTTAAGTTAAGAAATCAGTGCAGATTATGAGGAGCGTTCGTCTGTATGTAGCTAAGCTGATGTTGGGCTTGGAGGTACCTTAGTGATGACTAGCCTGTGTATCATGTAAAGCCGTCCCCTTCCCTCACAGGCTAACTCATGACCTGACCGAAAGTTGTTCATTCACTTCACGCCAGGCGTTTAATCTAAATCTAATACTATGCAGATCTCCCACACGGGATATATGTGCACAAGGAACGGTCAGCGGTCATCGTTTATTCAGTCAATGGCTTTTACTGATTTAAATCGTTAGTGTCTTGGTCTCGCATAAGGGAAGACTTAAAGCAGTCAACAGAAGAAGAGTTCCGAATGTGAGGGGGCAGATGATTCCACTCTAGGACAGTGCGAGGAAAGAATGAAGCTCTGTAACAGCTCTTGAGAGCTAGGATATTCCTGACGTAGTGTTGACCTTGGGATTGTCTAGTAGCACGCCCACTCCTGACCAGGATCTGAATAAGGGGCTGTTTACACGACACCGGGGTGACTTTCGCGCCGGAGTGAGTTCATTCCGGTTCCCTCTCATGGCTCTACATTTGTTTACATGATACCACCAGAAAATGTCATGCCGGCGCGAGTCACCCCGACGTGAATTCACCCCGGTTGTTGCACCGGGGCGAGAATTTCACTCCGGTACGAAATCTCGCAACGGCATCATGTAAACGCGAAATGACCACACGTTTCGGTGTGAGATCGGTCTGCTGGTAGACAGAAACGGGTAGCGCATGCGTAATGTTTGTGATTTTGAATCTCAACACGAAGGGTACCTTCAAATAAAGAGATATGAAATGACTAAGTCATAATTTAAGCAAGATACGAAATAAAAAAGTCATCCCGGTATGAAACTCGCGCCGGTGCGAGTTTTCTCATATATGTAAACACCCCCAGACTTTCAACGCCGTCTACAATTAAAGACCGTGGGCAATCTTGTACATCAGGGATAGGCGGCGCGCTTCGACGCTCTGCCATCCGAGATCGCATATCATTTGCGTGACACTGGATTCTCTTTTGTTGTAACCTTTTACGAAATGTGCGGCCCTACGCTGCACTTTCTCTAGGGTTGCTACATCTCCTTTTTCGTAGGGATCCTACACAGAGCTGCAGCCGTGACTCCATTTGTGGTAATTCCGGCAGCAATAACGCATTCCTATACTTTCCGTTTTACAAGGTACATTTATTAGATCAATAACAACTAACATAAAATACTGCAAAAAAGAAATCGCCACAAAAAATTTATTGGATTGATATCAAAGTAAGTCCATTTTTGCCATGGAATTTTAAACCTGAGAGCCATAGCCACATTAAGACCACTAGAGACAAAAGATCAACACCATTACTTAGGGACATTGTTTAAAAGTGATATTCAAATCCGTCATCATTGAAAAACTTATATTTGTTTGTTACCTCATTACAGAATTCTACGCGTTACGGTATGTCTTAATTTAAATCAAAAGGGCAAGAGAAGTAAAAACCTGTGTTGTTCAGTGTTCAGTTGATTACAGATTTCTTGACTACATGTTCCGACATGTTTGACCGATTCACAGCAATCTTTGATATGTGTCTACCTGTTTTAATGTACAGATAATTATGGAGTGTGGTTCCCTAGACGAAAGACAAATTATAGCAATTTTGAGTTCATATTTGAGAATTGTTTATTAGTCCAGAAAATCGATTGCAGATCTCGTAGTGTACGTAAACTTATTAATTCAAAATGGCTCGTCAACTGCTCAAAGCGGACACGAATAACGCGCGCGCACAACGAAAAAAATATTACCGCTTTGTGACACAGTACCCCCAACAGGTTAGGATGCGTTCTCCTAACGTCGAACGCGATAAAACCCAGGGTCCAGTTTTTCGAAGGCCGATTATATAGCGCTGTTTTAATCCGGGATTCTTTTTGTTTTGTTCAAAAGCATTTTCTGGAATAAATTTCATTATTCTTTTTAGAGCATCCACTCATCAAATTATAGGAAAAAAGAATTAAACTGAATTTGCTTTTTAAGCTTCCATATCTGAATTCAAATTTCGTACTAACCCTAGGCGATCTTAATCCAGCTTTGAGCTGACCCGGCCCAGGAAACGAAGCGTTTAAACCTAAATGTATATCCTTATTTCAGTGCCAACTGAAATATTCTTTCCACTGGCCAGTTACAAAGTACTTGCTTGGACGTTCTCTTCGTGGAATTAATCATTTGTTGTATTGAATATTGGGAACCAAGGGAAGATCTATAGAGCAAATACTATTTTTGCTGAATAATAAAAGCTCCTCTTTCTGTTAGAAAGTCAGGCATATATTCACCACTTTGGCCCAATTTCATTATCCAACATAAGGGGAGATGCTGCTTGATGTCATTGCAGCCGTCGAAGTTTTCTTCCTTATCATCATCGGGGAGATCTTCATGAGTGTCGTCCTCATCGATGATAGCTCCTCGGTCTAACAAAAACGCAACTGTAGAACAGTGTCCACGCCGAACTGCGACTCTTAAAGCGGTTTCCCCAGAAATGCTTGTTGTATTCACAGATATCCCGGTTTGGAAAAGAAGATCTAACTGATCTGTGCGACCTTCTGAAGCTGCTTTTAACAGCAATGGCGGGATAAGATTCTTCGCACAGCATTCATCGTTCACAAGCTTCAATTCGCAGCCTCTTTTGATCAAAACGTCAGCGGTCGCAGTATGGCCCCCTTTCAAAGCGTCATACAAAGCTGAGCAACCGAACCTATCCCGGAGGTTGATGTTTGCACCTTGAGACAAAAGATACTTGACAGTGTCAGTTTGCCCTCTTTCCGCAGCGATTTGCAATGGGGTCAGTCTCCTGTGGTCTCGAGCGTTAACATCAGCGCCATTCTGAACAAGATAACTCACTAGTTCCAGACAAGTAGCCAAATGAAGGAGTGTCTGCCCATCACCAGTCCTTGTTGCTATACTTCCACCATTATGAAGAATGAACTTCACCACGTCTGTATGCCCCATTTCAGCGGCACGATGAAGTGGCAAAAAGTCCTCGATATCTCGGCTGTTTAAATTTCCACCATTTCTAAGTAATAGCTGGGTGGTTTCCAGATGGCCATTGGTGGCAGCTATATGAAGAGGTGTGACACCATATCTACTAGGACTATTCGAATCAGCACCGTGCTTCAGTAAAACATCAACAGCCTCCGAGTGACCATACTCGGCAGCCAAAAAAATAGGCGATAATTGATCACTAACTGACCACCACTGTTCTCTCTCTTTCAACACGTTAACATCGGCTCCGTACTCTATCAAGCGTGCTATGTTCCCCGCTTGGCCACCGAATGCAGCATGATGAATAGGAAAGTAACCTAGATAATCGTGTTTCTCTAAAGAGGCACCTCTTTCGACAAGAAATTTCACAACGTGCACATCATTAAACCTAGCCGCTAGCATCAGCGGCGTGGCTCCATTTTCCGTCTCCGGTGACGCTGAGTCAACATCACCGCCATTATCAAGAAGCCTTTGAAGGTGCTGGACGTTGCCTGTTTTTGCAGCCAGGTGAAGAAGGGAAGCGTCATGTATATTCACAATGTTTTCAACAAGTTGGCTGATAAGCTTGTGAGGTGGAGATTCTTGAGCACTTTGTCGCAAAACAGTAACAACAGGCTCGCCAGGGAAGTGGGAGGCGAGGTGGCTAGTTTTGATACTCAGTGCTATAGCACTGTCAAGTTTGTCTGGACTGTAATTCAAGATTACATTGACGGCTTCGACGTCCCCTAAAATGCAAGCTGATTGAAGACAGCTCAAACCGCTTCTCTTGTCCGGTGTGGTCAACGCATAAAATGCCAGATTCTTCAACGTGAGCTGAAAGAGTCAATTTAAATACAGTCGACAACTATCAGTTCATACCTCTAACTGTTCTTTTATGGATATATCATACGGAGAGTAACAAAAAAAAAATGACGTTTGATATTTTCTTCTATGAAACGACTGTCTGAAACCAATAGTATGATTGATGAAGTATGGAACATGAAAATTAAGCCGCACTGCTCAACTGAGTGTGCTTGAATGAGCCCCCCTTCACAACCCCCCCTCCCCCTCACCCCGCTTGTTGACCGCTTTACAGGTGATTTATCTTTCAGGGCAAATAAAGTTTGTTTATTTATATTTTTTGTATATTTCCTGACGGAAATAATATTTTGAGAAGTTTAAATGTTGGGAAGGAAAGTAAGATGTCGCTGGTTAACATGCGTCAGACCTTTCAGAGGTGAAATAAGGACACAATTCTTGACAAATGCTCCAATTTTTAAGGTTCAAAAACTTATGTTAATACAATAGCTAGGTGATAAGGTACTAAAAATGAATCCTACATCATGCCCGCCATCTACGGGGAATTCACGCTGTTCAAACAAGCGACGCATGATGGTCTAATTAACTGACTCTCTTATGCAAATAAATTATTCATATTAACTTACCACGTTTTTCCCTACACGGAATTCCATTTTGATCAGAAATTACTTGCAAGAAAGGTCGAAGCTCCAAACTACTCTGTATGTCCTGTAATGTCGGTTAGAAACGCACTAATGAAGCGGCAAATATTTCCTCCTGTTTATTTCCTCCTGAGGTGTCGACCGCGAGGGACTCGAGCTTACCCGGAAAAAAAGTACGGAAAATAATGGTGGCGAGGAAAAATCCAGAGCTCAGTCGAGATTGTAGAGATTTCCTGTGAATGCTTTCTTTAGTGGGGCAAAGGTTGGATACGAGAAAGTACACGGAAGACGAGGTGGGAAAAGTAGGGCCTGAAGGGAGGCACAGCTAGCTTGCTTTAACCAGTTCCGGTCTCTCAGTGGGGGTTTTCACGTTACGTCATCGCCGTCATGCTGGTGGACGGTAAACAAAAGATCGCTCATTAGCTCGCTTTGTTTGTCCACCAGCATTTGTTCATTTCACCGTGGTTATTTGTGTCTCCCGAGATTGCATGAAAACCACTTCTTAGCTCAGGCCTCCAAGCTTAGCGTTACGCTGGTGGAAGCCTCTAGTTTGCTGGTTAAGTTTGCTGGGATTTTGTGAAGGTGCGCATGAGTAGTAAAGTACCATATGCTGGAGGAGGGTTTTTTCCTCAGTTATAACTATACGGACGATAGGACGGCGAGCCAACTCAGAATAACTGAAAAGATAAAAGCTGTGCTTTTCAAAGTTTGTAACATTTGAGGAGAATACATAACACCCAAGTTTTGAATGGAATTACAATCCAAAAGGTTTTTAGTGCAGACAAACAACAAAGGGCGGTCAGAAACGAAGTTTTATTTTGTCTCTTAGCCGTCTGAAAATCTTTATCAACTTTCTTTTTGTCTTGTAACTTACTTTTGTTAGTTTAGCGAGACTCTAAGTAAAGTTTGAACTAAGAATAAAGTCCTCGTCTCACCATTTAATGTTACAACGCATCTATCCTTTCAACAAACGACGCACAAGCTTTCCTACTGAGTCAAGAATTCTTTCGGATTCAAACACGAGGATATTTATGTCCCAGGATGCAGTGCGGTCGGGTAACCGCTGATTCCTTGACATTCGCGATTAGGGCAATAATTCTTGGAAATACTCAGTGCATGAAAAGGCTTGACCTCCCCTTAAGCTTCCCAAGCAGTCGTTTTGTCTGAAGTAGAACTATGAAACCTGACACTTGGGTACCGGAGATTAATATCCTGTAGTTATTACTACTTTCGCATGCCCGCATGCTTTCTTACAAAGGCTTTACAGCTTTTGTTTTTCGTTGCTGTTCACTACAGCATGAGAAACAAGACGATACTGAAAATTTAAATAATAAATTTAAACAACTGCGTCAAAGGATCCATGAAATCAGTATAAAGAGAGACCACTTTTGCACTGGTAGAACTGTGGAAAGCATCTGACAAGTCTAAGTGCAGCGTTTCCAACTTGTACCGTTATCACAGTCGACACAATCCAACGACCATAATCAAAAACAACTAAGTTTGTTTTTGAGACAAATAATAACTTCAGTTTTTCTTCACTTTCCCCCGCGAGTAACAAGGGGAATGGCACAACCTTCAAACACAGACAGCACCATGCAGCACCACTGATGGCCGCGGTATTATTTATCATTTCCTGGTCGTGTTTCCAGAGAAAGGCTCCCTAAGTTTCGCTGGGGGAGCACGACCCCTCCTTGATGAAAACATGCGAAGGTTTTCGTCTCTATTCCGATAAACTCAAACCTTTGTCCGCATCGCTGCAAAAGGAAAAAAAATGACAGAAATAAATAACAGTATACGTCAAGAACTGAAACCGCTCGAAAAGTCGTTTTAAACTCTAATGTGTCGCTTTAGGTGCACAATTTCCGAGTTCTTTAGCAAACTCCTACATTAAGAACTTCGCGATGTGCAGGGCAGAGGAAAGGTCGCTAGACCTCATACCCCCCTCCCATACATTACAGGTTTGATTCCGTGGACCTTGAGCTATGGGGGGACATTTTGCGCCATTTAGTGGGGGTTCGTAGGCGACAAGCGTTCTACATAGTGCTTGAATCAGCAATGTCAAACGTATTGTGGGTGATGATAGATATTTATAATTTTAAGCTCGGATTCGCTACCCGTGGGAATCACAGCTACCTGCCGAGAATCCCACCAGCTGCGCAGGCTAACAACAAAAATCATGAAGCTTAGAGGTTCTGAAACTCTGACGTCGGCACTATTTGAGTATTCAACCATACACCAAATTATGGGCGCTTTCCATTTAGTCAAAATTTCCGGAATTTCCGGTTCGGCGGTAAATGGAACACGTTTCGTCGGTTCATCCCACTGGAAAATTCCCAGAAAAAGTGGAAAATCTAAAAAGGTGGTCCCGTTTCCCCGGTTGGAATTTCCGAACGGAATTTCGTGTTCCATTTACGTTTCTCGTAGTTTGTACCAGTTCCAGGTCCACCGTCGGACACCCCGACGTACAGGGGTTTACGATCAAATGGAACAACTTTTACCAATCGGAAATTCCACTTTTGCTCCCACCGAAATTTCCGGGTTTTTTTCCTAAATGGAAAGCGCCCTAGTATCTCACACAACTTACTTTGGAAAGCCGCCAAGACGAGACACAATCTCTCGCACATTGGTGATGAGTCCCTCGTTCTCTTGAGGAGAATCCAGAATGACTGAATACAGTCTTGCCATGTAAGAGTCTATAGTATCTAACGTTGGTACCTCGTTTGAGCCAGGCAAGACCAAGTTCGCAAAAGCTTGAACAAGCGCAGCTCGGAGATTACTTAAGTGATTATGTAAAACCATGTTCGCGTTTCTTTGTTGGTTTGTTTCCATTTCGATTTTTGCTATTGCTTGTTTTAAGTTCTCCACGTGTTTGGAACTGACTGCATTTTGTTCTTCAAATTCTGTTGCCGCTTTGCGGAGTTGTCTTAGTTCTTCTTCACACACTGAAATGCAAAGGGCGAAATCAACTTATTTAATCGCGAGAGTTTCAAAAGATGACGGGATTTGAATGAGCCCTTCATCAAATGCGAAACTCACGTCCTCTCTTCCACTCGTGTACACTCAGAAGCAGATGATCTGCTTAGTCTTTGTTTATTCATACTTGGACCTTAAGCGCTGCCTTCACAATTCTCACTGATACGCTCCTATATCAACTCACCAGGTTTAATGCTTTTCTCTGGTTCTCATTAGTGTTCATAAAAACTTTAATAAATCTGTTTCGAGTTGTGTCATTACCGCTTCAATAAAAGGTATCAAGATGAATTTTTACAGGGTTAGCCTCTATCTAAAGATCAGGCTTCTTCCTCCTAGCATTTGTGAATAATATATTTTTAGGTCGAGGCTGACCTGTATCATTCTGTACTTGGTGTTTGTATTCAGCGATAATTTTAAACGCGAAATGAGACTATGGTTCTCATCGAATCTGACGCTTTAAGCTAGTGTGCTTTGCTCAAGTGCGACTAGTGCGTTTACACTACGCTCCGCGTTCTTATCCAGTCAGACTTCGCTTAGACTGGGCTGACTCACCTCACATAAACAGACTGTCAGTGTTCTTCTTTTTAGGTAAAATGTGAAGTGATTTAGTAGGCTTTTTCCAACACAAAGAGAGGTTGGTCGTGGGTAACAGAAAACAGCACTTACTTTCATTGTGTTTTAGAAACTCTTCAGTGAAGACGGGAGCGTTAAATCCTGGTAAATCTTCCTCTTCTTCGCTTTCGTTTAACTTTCCTGATACCGTTTGCTTATGCTTTCGGCCAAGAATGTGCTCTCTCTTGTTGTGAAGGTTGTTGAAGTACTGATTACACGGCTTGCAATAGAGATCGTCCTCTGCACAGAGCTACATGAGACCACAAACAGCTCACTTGTACAAACATCATTTTCAGCATACATTAAATTAGTGCAATTTAATTTCAGTGTCAGTTACATTATTTTTACAGACGACACGGTAAAGAGATGCGTGGGTTTTGAATGTTTCGTTTTAATGAAGTCACATATAAATAAAACTCTTTAGTAGGCTCGGATATAAGGAGCAACACAAAAGCGGGTCAAGGACAAGAGTTATTCTTTTCTTAAAAATGACATTACGTGCCGTGGACGCCACTTCTTCATTCACAGACAGAATTGCTATTGTTACCTCGATTCCGTTTGAGATAGAGTCGAATCCATTGGGGTTCTCTAAATCTGAAAAAAGCAAAGAAATGACAATTGATGAGCACTCAATAAGAATCTACTCGGTCTTCGCCTAGCAGTCGTCTTCCACTTCTCTAGCCTGCGTAGCATGGCGGTTTTGTCGAGCCGGGCGCAGGAGCGGCGTAGCCACGAAAAAACCAAAACCGTCATGCTACGCAGGCTACCACTTCTCATTATGATAAGACCAGAATAATGGAACAAGAGTAGCTAACTTTTTCTCTTTCTTTCTGCTTGCTTCTTCAAAAAGCTTCTGTAAGTATCCGTTTTTTGATAAGCTTCCAACTCCAACATGTATCTCTCTTTGTCCTTGTCTGCTTCATCTAAGTATCTCTTCAGAGAAAAATTAAGAAACTATTGTCATTAGCTGCTGGCGAAGGCTACAATCCTCGCTAAAAATCCTTGAAACACTTATGCACTTCCCTTTCTGTCTGCAACGCAAAAAGTGGGGGGGGGGGGGGGGGGGGGGAACGGAACGGAGCGAAATTTTTCCAAAGAGATTCAAGGTTTTTGTCTGAGATCGTACGTTATATGTAAACGTGGAATTATACACGGACATTTGCTTATCTACAGAACTGTCATTATAACACAACTTAGAGTTAGAAGTCAATGTATCCACCTTGCAACAAAGTATAAGTAATCACTTTGGTACGGTTTGTCCAACGGGTTGGAGTTTTGCCATTACGGGAGAAAGAGCATACATGTAGTTTAAAAATCATTTGTTTGAATTTAGAAAGGGCGAAACGAGATTATTATTCTTAGAGAATCAGAAGTTAAACTTGAACACCCCCCCTAAAAAAAAAGCAACAACACAAGCATGATCATTTGCATATTGCCTTTTGCGAGGTGCAAAGAATTAGCCTAAAGGTTAGATTGTACATGTAAGTTTGGCCAGCTTACACAAGTGCCAGCTTAATCTTTCAATACTAGACCAAGATTATTATGGCAAGATTATAATTTATATCTGTGGACGAAATCCTGTGGTGTTACCATTCAAATGAAACTTCTGCATATTACCATTTTTTCTTAGGATTTTACTAAAAAAAGAATATTTGAATTTTTTCGCAAATATTTTCTTTTACCACTATTTAGGGAGTTGACAGGTTTATAGTCTTGAAGAAACAAGAAGAAGGACAAAAACATGTTCTAACCTGCTTTTCTTCAGAAGACAACTTACTCCACTGGGCACCAAGTAACTTTGTTACTTCAGGAAAACTCAACTCGGGGTGTTCGGCCCTAACCTTCTCTCGCTGTTCAGTGAGAAACTTCACATAACCAGTCAGGGGAGCTTTGGGTGCATTGCTGTCGCGGAATGTCTTTCGTCTCTTCTTTCCCTTTGGCCAACCACCTTTCTTTTTCTAAAAATGACAGCCAAAAGAGTAGTTTAACACTTGTTTGTAGTTATCTTAAATTCTCTACTCAATCCTTGCCCAGATTGGTTTCCTAATAATCCGACTTCTAATAATCTGGTCTTCTAATTGTCCGACAAGCACCCCGTCGTTCCCTCTGGCAGAATGGGTTCCTCCCCCAGGATACAAGTCAGTACGATTAAAGCAAAAGTACATGTAAAGCATTTTAGATTTCAGTATTCCAATATTAATATTTTGCGTGATTGTTAAAACTAAAACATTACAATCTTACCACTGACTTCTCCACATCACCATGAGAGTTTGAGACAGCTTGGGGTGTTTGAGTTTCTTGGCAGACAGTTTCCTCCAAAGAACCTCCTTCACTCTCTCCTCCACTCAGAATTTCCACTGAAATCATAAATTAGAGAAGGATTTTGAAGAACAGCATGTATACAGGTAATTTCTTCTTCAAAATTCCTGATGATCATAACCCACCCTTCCCTCCTAAATCCCCCTAAATGTGCACAGGGAGGATATGGACCTTGAGGTACGATGGGTGTGTCCTCTGGTGGAAAAAAAGGATCTCAGCACCTCAGTCCCGTGGGTCTCAGTTTTAATGCCTAAAATAAGATTTAAGTATAGTTGAACCTCTATTAATTAGCAGCCAGTGTTCCAAGTCCTGAAATAAGTGTAGAAAAGTATTTTAAATCGACGAGAGTGCTCCTTATATTGTCACCTCTATTACACCGTCATCAAGTGCCTGATACACTTGCAGTGACTTTATTTTAAAAATACGATGAAGGAAAATGCAAATAGTCTGCAATAGAAGGTAACGACTGATTGTGGACCAGTAAATGCCGCTTCCGTCACATGTTTATTTCATGACTTTATGATGAATCTTTATGGAGTGGCCAACCTCTATAATAGCCTGCAGTGCAGGCGTATTTTGGGTGGCGAAAGCTGCTTGTTTATGTTCGTATTGTTGTAACCACCATCTTTGATTTTATGATGGAGGAAGATTAGGGAGAGTAAAAATAGTAACCCTTAGGGTAGGTGCTAGGGCAAAAAAAGGAAAGGGGGGAGGGGAGGGGACAAAAAAATGTTTTCTCTTCTCTCTCTCTCCACCCCCTCCCACACTTCATTTGACTTGTCCCATTTCCTTCTCTCCTTCGAGAGTTCCAACATGGCGTTTTCACAAGCAAAAACATTCGCGCACCCAAAGAAAATGCCTGCACTGCAGGCTACCTCTATAAAGCAGCCAATTACCAGTACCCCAAGGATGATTACTTAATGGAGGTTCAACTGTAGTCTGAAACAACAGCCATCTCTGTACCCACCCCTCCCCCCCAATGGGAGAAGGGGAGGGTTGCAAAGAGATGACTGACACGTACTTCAGACCATAAACGAAGGTTATACTGGGCCCCAGGGCCTGTCCTCTAGATCTGTTACTGGTCAATGAGCATACTGCCTTGGACTAGGGATGTGCTTACACTTCAGAGTGAAGGTCAAAACTCACCTTGACTAAGGTCTGATACAAAATCAGCTTCAGATGTTTGCAAAGACTGGCTTCCTTGTGGTGCATGATAACTGGTAACTGCATTGTGACTGGCTGATGCAAAATGGAGGCTGTATGGATAAAAAACAAGAATAAAATGCTGATGGGCAAAGGATATTTCAATCTCAGATCCCACCAAAATTATTATGTTTCTCAGAGTCACGTCATGGTTTTTGGCACACTTCCTGGCTCATAATTTTTCACATGCCTTTGCTACTTTTGTCAACGTTTTGTAACTTTGGCCAAAAAACTCTCAGTGTAGTTGACAAGACTAATGTTCATGACAAAAGGGCTCTGTTAGGGTCATGAGTGGGTGTCTGGGTACAGTGAGTTACTGGTGAAGGGAGAAGGAAGGAAGGAAGGAAAACTTTATTTAAACACGATAATCTTATCAAATTTACATCCGTATATAAAAATAGGAACTCTGTTCTACCTAAAAGCCGGGGAAGTTGGGGGTAGTGCAAAAGAGAAAATCTTTGCAGAGGTTGGCATCCCCCGCAACAATGGGCTAAGACTTATAGTGGTTTCCAATGGCATGTCTTTACCTGCAGCTTGCAGCAGACTCTAAGTTTGCACTGTCTACATTCAGCCGTCAATCAATAAATCAATCAATCAACAACTTTCTAATCTTCTAGCTTGCCGTCAGGCCTACTAATCGGGGACACTACTTAAATGTCTGAAGTGCAAGGTTACTGATGTACATCTGAATATAGTTTATCACTTGTTTAAAATGCAAGATTTATGGATATTAAAAGTCTCAGTCAAAATATACCAACATGCAGTTTTCAATTACTGAAAACATAAGACAAGTTAACACTGAGCTAATTTCTATCTTACCGACTTTTACATAAGCTCAAGCATATATATACGTACTGTACTTAATCCTTGAGAACAAACCTGCCATCTTCCCCTACAGTTGCAACAGCTAATTCACTGGCTTCACTGACATTCTTCACGTCCACCGAATCAAAGCTAGACAGCGTAAAACCTGGCAGAGACGTAACAGTTGTTGTACCATCAAGAGATGGAGTTAAAACAGCCAGACCTGCCGAGCCGGGAACAGAGGTGACAGAGAAGGTAGCGAGAGAGGTACTAGAGATAGCTTGCGAGTCCAGCACTTGCGCTAAGGCAGTAGCCGTGGCGCACGTTGTTCCATTTTCCAGCGCTGTATCGGCGTGCAAAGTGGAATTTTCTCCAAGGTCCATGGCAAGTCGACCTAAACTTACTGTTTTTTCGTCGGCTCAACAGGAAGTAAGTTTTCACTCATTTGTTGTGGACGGAAGTGATTGTTTTGGAAGTTGTTTTAGAGGGGGGTTCAAAGTTTCCTCGTCACTTCTGAACCACTAAATATGGCCGCCAAACGAGCAATAAAACGCACCACCCTCAAAGGAGGATGGGGAAACAATCCCTGCGGTCCCGGATGTAATGAATACTAATAAGTTACATGAAGGGTAGTTAAACCGCTGATCTATGCTGATCACATCGTACATTCCGCCTTTTCTGGTGGTGCCTCCAAAAGACCTCCACAGAATTTTCAGCTCGAAATTTAATACAGGTAAGCTTTAAAAGCCTTGGAGAAGATAATCTATCGATCCGCGCTATTTGCCGAATGCCTTGGAGATAACCTTTGCCCAGACCTGCGGGCGCAGCTCAGAGGAAGAGGAATTTGATGGGGCCTGGATGGGGATAGTCTTTGTTCTGACAGTGAGAATTGTGCCCAAAGCCCGCGGGGGGGGGGGGGGGGGGGGGGAGGCACTTGGTTATTTTTTGGGTGGGTATGTGCCGCCCGGGACTCCAAATTGGTACCCTGTTCTAAAAAAATTTCCCCTACAATTGATACCCTGTTCTAGAAATGGGCCAATTTTTTATACCCCGTTCTAGAATTCGCCCTAAAACTGATACCCCGTACTAGAAATGGGCCAATTTTTTATACTCCGTTCTAGAAAGTTTGTAAATTGAAATGGCCCTGTTTTGTTTTCTATAAAGATATTTCTTAATTTTTTCGACTTATGCATCAAATAAACGATTCTTCATAATCAGCAACAATTTTAAGCAGAAGATAAAGCCGTGATCCTGAATTTTTTATACCCCGTTCTAGAAAATGCCTCTGAAATGGATACCCTGTTCTAAACCAGGAGCTTCAAAATCACGACCCCGTTGGGCGGCACATACGCGTATAGGTAATGTACGGGAGTACCCCCACCCCCCGGGGCCCAAAGTTTCTGTGGTTCATTACATGTAGGTTTCGTTTAAAATGAGCGAATGCCTGTGTCGGTTGTGTGCTAAGGCTAAATAACAAACCGCTTGTTATTCTGTAATGGGAATAGGTGAGAGGGGTGGGGGAGGGTGGGGCTGTGGAGGTTATGTGCTGCTATGGCCCAATGGGGGATGTACTTAACTCTAAGCAAGTAAGGTCTAGACTATAGACTGGGCTAAGGGATGTGAAACAGAGAATTGTCAAAAAGGAAAACATTTTACAGGGAGACTAAAGTGGTGAGTGTAATGATGAATTTTATCTATACATGAAAGTGAAACTGTTAAAGGAGATTTTAGTCTATGGTTGAGATTTGGGCAGCAAAATGCAGCTGAACGTTGTTTGATGGAGAGTGGCTTGTGCCATAAGGGTCTTAAAATACCAGTCTGTAACTCCTGTAAACACCCATAGCTATATGTGACACTCCTGGCTTCCAATTTCCCACGTTCTCTCCTCCCCCTAGCAGTGGGGGGGTGGGGGGGGGGGGGTACTTCCTTATAAGAGGCTAATGGGGATGTACCGCTGGATGGGGTCACATTTTCACTACTGGTTTGACTATAATGGGGTCAGCATTTTCAATAGGGTTACTACAATGGGGTAAGACAGTTGTTCATATTTATGGTTAGCAAATCAACGTACCAGAATGTTTGTACTGTTGGTGAAAAGTTAAGTGTTCTTCATTCAATTTCACACAAACACATAAGTAGAAAGTGACTAAGTTTTGGATTGGGAAAATTACACATTTGCCCAAAAGTGACTGAGACGGGGCCTGTAATTGGCCACAGAATAGACTATAATGGGGGAGGGGCTCTGAGAGGCCAGCGGCACATACCCAGCAAAAATTAACCCAAGTACCCCCCCCCCCCCCCTCCTCACCCGAGCTCTTTTCTTCCTTTCCCTTGGAGCAAAAAGAACATAATTCATCAAACAAGAATTCATCAAACAAAGTGTTTATTTATCATTCTGGTGATGTAGTTGTTTACGTAGAAGAATTTCTTGCTCTAGCAAAACTGCCAACCTAAAATTTCTTTCTGCCAGTGTAGTGGCAAAAATTTATACAGTAGAATCCTGATTTCAGTCTTGAACCCTCATTTTTTTGAAATTTCTGATAATTGATATTGAAAACAAATGCAACTCCCCAGACCCCTTTACCAGTCAAATACTATGTTATATACCCCTAATTTTTTAAAAACTCCCAGTTATTATTCAAGGAATTTCACTTTCTAAGGTGGTTCGAAAAACTGGGTTTCCACTCTTTAATGTTTCAAGTTGAATATTTTTTTACTCATACTATCTTGCATATAATTTTTAATTTCATGGCACAGATATACCTCCAAAGATATTCAGCCTTAAAGTTCAAGATGGTCCTGTATAGCATTTCTTGAAAGGTGTGCTAAGTCTTAATGATTTGAAAGTACAGTGTATAATGCCATAAAAGAGAAAAAAGAGAAATAAATTAGGGTGGCCTGAAAGTGATAACTTGTTTTAAAATTATTGCAGGCAACCAGAGGAGCCCACAGTCCTAATCTCCATGCTGCTATTAGCCTGCGTTTGTTTTAACTTCCACTGAGAATGAATGAAATCTGACCATGCATGTTTGGTCCTTCTGTCTCTTGTAAACTAATCAGGTATGTTTTGTCCTTCCTTCACATGAAACTTATACTAACTAAAGCCTTTGAGCAAGAGCACTTTGACCTTCAACCAATCTGGCCTGCATTCCCTAACCGTCAGTTATTACTAGTTTTGAAACGTGTTACTTGGACTTTAGACAAACAGGCGTCTGGGGATTTGCCTGCACACAAGTTTTAAGGGGGGAGGGGGAGGGGAGATGGAGGTGGAATTCCTAAGATGTACATACATACTCTCACTCTTCCCCTGTTCCACTGAATCTTCTTGTCACCCTTGTCACCACCAGACAAGTCTATATATTTTTGCCATATTTCATAATAAATTACAGTGGCTTAAGACAATATAACGTGATATTACAATATACTCAAGAAATTTGTAAGGGTTTGGCTAACAATGTAAAGTGAAAAGGGAAATAACAGTGAGGAAATATAGGCAAAGAAAATATGTTTAAGGCAACAGGAAATCTTTTATTTTAGAGGAAAACTGAGGCAATATTTGTTGTTTTGAATTTCAACATTAGAAGAATTTAGGAGTCCTGGACTTTGCAGAAACGAGAAACGTTCTGAAATTATTTTAGTCCTAAATTTCATTGCTTTCGAGTGACGATTTTCACCGCGCTTGCGTATTTTGCTCACTCTACTATCCCTAAGGAAAACAGAGAATTTCTGGTAGTCTATCCACACACACGCCAAGACAACAACGCAAAGACTCAGAATTTGCATCTTCTCCGTCAACAACTGATTTATCGCTTGGTAGTCGTCTTTGTCAACTTTTTACGCCAAACTTTGAGCTGTTTGAAAAAGATGACCAAGCTAACAAACGAAAAACGTTTTCGCAATAAAACTCGAAACATTCAGCAACCGATAATGTTTGTTCAGTGAACCCGCATTTGCAACTTTTAAATCTGAACATGAGTATGCGACTGATCACAAGTAGGGAATTTCGAATTCTAAATAAAAGAAAAAGGTTAGGATAGTTTTCCAATCGCACTGTTTTAGTTTCTTCCCTTAAGTGCAAAATACGATTTCCCCCTTTTTTAAATAACTGTTAAAGAAAAAGAGAAGTTTGTTTGCTGTTAGATTGTTGGTTCGACTCACTGTCTGCACTGCACTGCACTGCACTGCACTGCACCTATCCCGTAGTCAATGACCGTTGGGGCACCCTGGACGTTGTAACCTTCTCCCTCTATTTTATTTTGTTTTCAGCTTCTCTTACGGCGTCGCAAAACTTTAACCCTGTCCATTCAGCGATGTTGTTCTCCCAACGCTTCTTTTGTCGGCCCCTTCTTCTCCCTCACTCACTGTCTAAGCAGTGCTAATGTGGAAACTCGTTTCTGGGATAATGAGTGCAATGTCTTGCTTAAAAAAACTATGGCTGACATCTTAACAGTGATAAATACCGCCGCGAAACTTGTTGCGGCAGTTTTAAACGGGATTTCCTGAAAACAAGCTGTGATGATTCTTTTCCTTACCCTCTCATCCCCGGATCTCTTAGTCTTAAAATTTTCATCTTTCTGGTTTCAAACCTGACTTAGTTTAGACAAATTTGTCGGGATGTATCTGAGTTGTTCACCTCGCAAATATTGCTTTCCAAAAGTGGTCAAAAGAGGCCTCAAAATTTTAAAAGAGAAAAGAGTGTTTTTTGTCAAAATATCTTTTTTTCATAAGCAACTAACTACACCAACCATCTGGTTGACAATTCCGAAGGGGAAAAGGCTTTTATAGTTCGGAAAACGCGTGTACCCTACGACACGTTTCTGGAATTGCAGTGGACTGATTTACCGGCACACAGTTTTTCGTTAAACTGAATCCTTAATACCCACTGCGAAGGGCGGGACTTGATTGTAAATATTTATAGAGGAATTGAGTAATGTGTAGTTTCGCTTCCCAAACGGAATTTCCGTTATCCACCCCTAAATCGTTGTGGTACCAAAAATCGTGCCGCTAATCGCCTCAAAGACTACCCTGTTCTTGGGCACCTAATTCTACAGTATATACAATATGAAATTAAACATAGCCGTAGAGTTTAAGATCTAAATCAGCTTGTGAAATCCCCTTGGATATGATTCTTCTACTTCTTTTCTTCTGTCATCTTTTGTTTTTCTCGATCTGCCTACTTCTTCCTTTTCCTTTTGCGGTCATCTTTTTTTTTGTTTTCTTCTATCTGTAACTAAGCAACACCAAAACATTAGAGCAACTCCTTACGAAGATACTTCAAAGACTTTCCCATGTCACGTTTTAATGGAAATTTAATTTTACATTGAGGTTATTTTCTTAGCTGAAATATAATTTGCTTCTCTAGCTCTTATACACTAAGTCCTTAGATTTGCCAGATCTAATATAATTTGATTGCTGTCCTTTTCTTTTTATCATTGATTCAAATTGTAATAAATGGTTGTTAATGTCAACTATATTGCTACTTTTTCTATGGAAGCAACAATATAGTTAAATGCCGTCGACTGATTATTGTGAGTGTCATTTCCTTGAAACATTTAGCTCGGTGTCTCTTTACTGATGACAGATTTGTATCGTGTAAATTAATATTTGAAATAAAGAATGTCTCTTACCCAGTTTTTTAGATTTGCGACGGAATGAGAGCGAAAAATAGATGTTTTGGCTTGTGTGCGTTTTTGTGTGTAAATCAAGGCTTTTCAAAATAAGTTAACTCCGTTTTTTTGAAAATAGACGATCCACTTTAGAATGGAGACAAACTTTCCGCTGGGTGTGGACAAAAAGTGTTTTGTCGAGCATTTGATATTGTTTCACCGATTTCACTCGACTTTCTTGACTTAAAGAAGCTTTATGACCACTAATGTTTTATGTTTATGCCAATGAAATTAGAAATTAATGCAAACATGCTAAACGTGTATTTCATGGACGTCAAGTCTTTTTGAGCCTTATTTTGTATTATTGTGTGCAAGTGACTGGACTTAAACCTCTTCCAAAGGGAATCTGTCATTGTTCACCTTGCTTTCAAGTGGATTCTTTAAATAAATGAATTATTACGTTCTGATGCCACCTTGGCAAGATGAAAGGAAATTAAAAGAGTGATCGTTTTGAAATATTGGTTCTAATAGTCACCAAAAGCCAAGTGATTCATGCGGTAAATGTTTTGACCGATCGCAGTGGAGATAAAATTGTAGGACAATGAATGGCGTAGACAGAATGGTTTCATGCCAAAGACGTAGAATGCGAGGAAGAAAAAACGAAGAATAGTTAATGATGCAATTAGGAAAAATTAGTCTGAAAAATTAGGAAGTCATGACTTTTGTCTTGAAAGGGTGATTCGCTTTAATTGATGAATTAAGTACTATAAGTTCAAGTTTTCAAAGAAATAAGTTAACCATTAACGAGATTGGAATTAGCTGTTTTGCAAAACAATAGCACTCAAGCACACTTGTACAGCGGAGGGTTGTAAAAGGGACAAGCTCGATGTTCTCACGCATACGAAACTCAACCAATATTTTAACTGTTCTTTCAATTTAATTTTTGTTTTACCACAGAAGAAGTAAGACAATTGAACTTCAAAATGCTGCCAAAAAAAAAAAAAATTGGGCAGTATGGCCCTGTCAGTTTTGTAACTTTTTGTACAGACTTTGAAACGGTTCATTCGAGATTTATTAATTCATAATTGTCTTCTTATCGCCAGTAATATTACAGGGACATACGAATATCATAAAATAAACTAGTCCTAGGAACGTTTAATCGTCTCCGTGCCGGAAAGTTAAGTTCTGCTCGACCAGGATTGAGCAGCTCGTTATTAATTACCAATGGAATCTCGTCGCCTTACAAAAGATACAATGAACAAAAACAACTTCCTCTCGCTTCAGATGAATGTCCTGTTCGTAATGCGACGCTGCATTCTAGGGAAATCAAGTCATAGATTTTCGTGATAACACGGGCGACCGACGCTTCGGTACTCTTGTGCTTGAATTTTTGCGGCCACGCGTGAGGCAGCAGTTCACAAAAAGATCGCAGGTCATTGCTCCGTTAAAAATTAAGCAAATTCTAAAGCAATCACGTCTAAGATGATTTCCTTGATAAGACTGTTCCTTGTTGTTGGAGAAACAAGAACGTGAAGTTTCGCATAGCTTCACTTCCCTATTCATTGGACAAAAACTTCCTGCTCACTTCTTGCTTGCTTCGCAAAAACTTCTTGCTTACTCCCTTCTGTTGGCAAATAAACAGGTTGCTCAGAGTAATTCAATAAAGTAATCAGATTAAATGTTAACTTCTTTTTTCCAATGTGCTTTTCTCTTAACCGCCCTATTTCTTTATTTTTGCTTCGAAATTGTAACTTGGCTATACTGTTGATAAGCGCTTCCTTTTGATTGTTGCTAATTCGCATACATTCTGCCCCACTGACCAAAAACTATTCTTTTATCGTAAGGCTTTTTTTTCGCGCTTAGAAGCAACCTTTTGAGCCTCTGATTTCAATTCAACTGGTTTCAATTACCCTTATTGGGCAATAAAGTAAGTATATCTCAAGATATGGTCGAGTTTAGAATGTTAGCATCTTTATAATGATGGCTTGTGGTTTCCCCTGGTTCTTAAAAAAAAGAGTCCATTTAGCGAGTTCTTAAAAGTGGATGCCGAGATCATGCCAAAAGCGAGATACCTGCAGAGTGAGACGTGACTCACGCCTGGGGAGCCTTGTTTAAAAGCGTGGACGTTTTCAAAGGGAATTGAAATGAGGATCGGTTAGACGGAAGTTCCAATTGTTTAGAGTTAATGTTGCTCTTTCTTGTAAAAGTAAGTTCATGACGAGATGCATGAACACTTCTGCTAACCAGCGAAACCACAAAATGCTCAGATTTTGTGTAATTGAAAATGATACCTTGTCTTTATTTTTTAATTAGCCGTTTTTAGCGAAATCCCTTTGCTTTTTCACCACAACAAACGCAGAGTATAGCAGATCCTACCATTAAAACACACACAACTTTGTAAATTATTTACTCGTTATTTATGCACAACCTCCTTCAATCAGACTGCTGTAAAGAAACTGACAAAAAAATGATGCAATCTCCGTAGTATAGGTTCACCAGAAAATGTCAACCGAAGCAAAGGAAAAGCGGTTATTTCAGACTGGCAATTCTAGTTTAGGTAATTGGCCATTTACACCTACTGCGAGCTTGCAAAACTGCTAGTACAACTGTGGTGTCTGGAGATGTTAAAATTTAAATGAAACCTCTTGGACAGCACTTTAGCATGGTGCAATTAGGTTTTCAAGATTTTACAATGAGATTTTGATTTTTTGATTTTTGATTTTGACTTTGAAGTTTAAAAGATGCAAACGACGTAAACTGATAACTTGAATATTAAGCTTAATTAAATGAGGATGTGGTACAAGCAAATCTTATTTATTCACAAGTATTTGATATTCAGTGATATTTTAGAGAAGTTAAATCACTATTTAAGCGTACTTCAACGTGTGTAACAATGCTAACGTTTTGGTATAATGTGCTGGTAGCTTATTAGTTCTTCGTCGAGTAATGTATGGGCCAAGGAAAGTTTTCTAAGCCTCAATAAAAGACGTGCAGTTACAACGTACGTAAAACTAGCGAGTGGCCATACTCTAAGTGACATTTTTTTCGTTTATTGCAACAAAAAAGAGCCGGTGAATTCTGTGAAAAAAGCAGATGGTTATTACCGAAGTATCATATAGGAAACGACTTTTCTTTGTGTTGTCTAAGGAAACGTCATAAATTTATCGCTGCTTTACTTATCCATAATTGTTGAGCGTTATTCTTTTTATATAGTAAAGAATGGGTATAAAGAAAATTCTAGCTGTTAAGATGGGAAAAATAGAAAATGATAAGGTGTTAACAAAGAAGACAAGTAAAACATAGACTTTTATTATATCGAGTAATTCATGAGTTATCTTTCAGTCTCAAAAGCTACGTTACGCGTTAATCACAGAATAAATTTTATAATCTTGTTAAACTACATGTCCATGAACATATACTAAAAGCCTTTGACCTTTTTTTGGTTAATGAAAAGTATGTTTAGATTTCTGTCAAATACTTTGTGTAAAAGTTAGAATCCTATGTATTTTCAGCCGTAGATGGTTATTGTGTGCCTTGCGAAAAAAATCGATTGAATGTGTGGTGACAAGGAAATTCTGACAAGAGAAGAAATTTAGCGATGAAGCATAACTGTGGCGCTGTTTAATGTGCTTTTCTTGAGCTGTCACTGGGGAGGAAAAGAACGTGTGGCTAAAAGACAAGGATCGAAATCATGATTCGTTTGCATCATTGCCAAAGTCTTTGAAATGATTTTAACATTGTTTAAATTAAGAACTATAAAAGATAAATTTCCTTCAAGGTACCAATTGACGGATTTGTTAGATCTTCTTGCGATGTCTAGAGTATTTGCATAAACGATTTTCTGATAAATCTCTCAAAAGTGTACTGTTCAATTTATCTTGAAAAATGGTTAATAGACTGCATAAAATCGTTTCAGGTCACAGGCTCGGAAAATGTCTCCTGCCTGTTACACTTTTCCAACTCTACATTAAGCTGGATAATTGTTTAAATTCTATGACCCCGAAATAATAAAAAAAAGATCAAAGCCTTAATGTGCTTTACTTGATCCGTTTTGCATTAAAAAAAGGTGTTGGTAAAAATCTGGTCAAAATGATCATTGAAAACATTTCTTTTTACCCAGTATAGATGGATTCTAGTGACGTTTTCACCCACGAGCTGTTTTCTAGAGAATCTTTAAGTCGTTATTGAATCATGACATTATTTTTGTTTTCTAAAAGAAGAATCACACTTTTCCGATTGTTTTTTTTCTAAAACCAATGCAAGTTTGCTCCCTGCATTCTTCCTTGTGTGTTTTTGTGAATTAAATTTTTTGTTCATAATACTGGAACACAAACTTACAACTTTTAGCAAACTTATTCTACATTTTGACATGTGCAATCTACAATATTCTTGGGTTTGTGACAAGCCTATTTCGAACCATTAGCGTATCATCACTGCTCTTGCCTTACGAAGCATCACTATTCTAGTAGTCCACTAACTGACTTCCTTTGCATTTGATTAAAAGAAAATGCGATATGTGTAAGGAACACGCAAACCGTGCGAGCTTTTTTTGCAACTTTCGCCTCCATGCTGTGACTAAAACAAAAGTCTTCGATATGCGACCAGGTAGTGAATGGAGTCAGTAGAAGAATATTGCAGTGTCCAATGTCCATCACGAAAGCTTCCATGAGTTGTGCTGAAATCTAAATCCTCTGAAGCTTCTTTGAAAATGCTTGCTAATTGTTTGAGCTTTACCCTTTATAATGCTTATAATCTCTTCCTTTTAGTTGTGATTCTTTGTGTGAAGAGAAACGATGCATCTTAGATTTACGAAATGCCATTAGCGATAATTTAATCTGTCTGATGACGATCCATGCAGGCACTACACTAATTATCCGCAGAAAAAGAAAAAAAAATGAAATCGCGAATAGAGAAAATAAGCGAAAGACATTTTCCGTTTTTGCAAGTAGATCAGTTTCAGAGATGTTGAATCTTCATTCGGAACTAAAAGTAGTTATTAAAACACCCGTTCTTAATTTTATTAAGCCCTCCTTATCCGTTTCTAGCAAGGTGTGATGTAATGCTGCTCTGGTGAACGTAGATAGCAAACAATTCGCGGAGCTAGTGAAGAATATATTTGCAATGTCGTTATAATTTTCAATGTTTCGTTCACTGACATTTTAAAAATGCTTCCAGTTTTAACTGGAGTACTTGGGAGTGCCAAAAGGTTCTATAACAAGTTGCCATTCGTACAAAAGCGCATTCGTGCAAATCTTACGCTAACTGAGATCAAGAGAAAGGCGTGTCCAAGCAATTATCGCCTATGGTACCGCGTTCGACGAAAATATTTTTGTCGTTTGAGAGCGTTTAAGGCAAAAATTTAATTTATTAATTTTCCAGCACCGGTTGTTAGGTAAAGATTTCTGTCGAACTCATCTTCGAAAACGTGTTCGTTAATACTCATGTGTCTATTTAACTTGTAATTAAACCTCTGTGTTCTGTTGATCTTATTAACTCCTAACTAAGACGCCACGTTCAACGGGAAACTACATTCGCGGAGTCTGTTCTCAACCACACTCAAAAAGATATTTTGTTTGTTCACTTAATTAAACTTACCTTTCACGAAATCGTTTCGAACACTTCTAGAAGAAGGCTGTTTTGCCTTGAGGCAAGCTATCGAACACGCAGGCTAACCGAATCGTTTGAAGACACGAACAGGAATTCTTTAATCGTCGATTACAACAATACTGATACTGATATTGTGCCGTTTAGATGTTACTTCAAGAAGCCAAAGAGGCTTGAAAAAAACTATATCGCTTATTAGATCGCTCGTGTTTGCCGTGTTATGCTCACAGGTGTAATTACTTATCTCTTTTGGAGCAAAACGAATGCACGCTTTTCTGGTAGATTTCATGAGTTTTTATATGTTTGCAAAAAGATGTTATACTCGTAGCCACAAGGCTAAAAAAAGTTCTCGGTTTAAGTTTGGCTGGGCTATTTTTATTGTTTAATATTGAAAATCAAATAATATGTGGCGGAATGATTCTTATGACTCATTGTGTCTGTGTGGTGAAGTCGGGTTGTACCGGACATAACTAAACCAAGAAACACTTCCGCGGTTTCTAAATTCACAAAAAAAAACAAATCGTGTTCATAAGATTACTAAACATTGTTGTTCGTTTTAACTTGTTGTTTATAGTAATAATAAGCAGTGATAAAACATGACAACTTCGTAAATGTTTCTCGCTTTTCAGTTTACGTTTCTCGCTTTTTTGTTTCTTTGAAACTGAGTTAGGATATGACGTGCTGAAGGTGAGACAAATGTTCTCTTGCTGGGGGATTTTGGTTGATTGTAAAATTGGTGCAAACAACAGTAAAACTGTGTAGAGATACGTAGAGTTACATAGTTGTGAAAATACATTGAAATCCTCCGAAAGCGTCCAAACAATTGCCAAAATTTGATGATCACTCAGGAGAGGTACTCGAAGTGTTGATTTGGGTTTTCTAGACACTGAGCTGTGGTCGTTGTATTTACGAGGTTCTGCTGTAGAAAATGTAGTTGTAAATTTTGAGTCAAAGCCTTAGGAGAGGCTATAGCCTGCTGCTATATGTTTCTCGGCATTTATTAAATTTGGTATTTTCTTAAATTTTGTTATGTGCGCTTTTGGGAAAAAAACGCAGTCGCGACTTCTTTTGAAAAGTATCTCACTTAGTGTTTTGTCTATTTTCTCTGAAATGATAGAAGTTTTTTAAAACTCCAAAAGCGCTGTTTTTACTTTTAAGTGTCGTTAGTTTTCCCTGATTTCATTTAGAGTCAAGTAATTTCTTGTTTCAACGATATGTTGGGATATTGTAGTGTTGGAAAGAAACATGTAAATGTGTTTAATTTTATGTGTTCATCGGAATCATAGTGCGACTAACAATTGTTGTTTTGCTGTCGTGTTTAGAAGATATACGTGACCATATTCTTTTCATTTTCTTAAATTTTAAGTCAGTCTCTGAACTTAAAAATTTACCATGGCCATGCCATTCTGTCTTGGATATTAGAGAAGTTTTAGACGTATTTATGTAGCGCATTTGTTTAGAGTTTAAGGATGGTATGTATGACAACTTGGAATTTTTGTTTCAAGAATGTGCACATGTAATGAGTTCGTTTGTAGTGCGTGATCTGGGAGTCCTCAAGTTTTGCCCACTTAACTGGGTCAATGATTTCGACCCCATTTGAATGAGTTATCGAATAATTAGAAACTATATTAAGGGGCGCTGTCGTCACTGCCGCAAACTAATCAACCAGAGAACCCTTTGTGGAATTTTTGGCTATTTTAGTAGGTTCTTGAGCTCTTTATAGAGCTGGCTACCAACGCAGAGCGTATATTTCGTATTGTAGACGCCACAATTTATGCAGGCAACCAAAAATAAATCAGTGATGAATTACAATGTCATTAGTTACCTTCAGTTGTGTTGTTCATTTAGGTTAAGTCGATTCACAAGTCATCCGTATAAGTGGATTTGTTGACAGCTTTCACACGATTGCGTCCTTTTGAAAACAACTTCGATCATAGAGGAAGTGGACTGTAGATGACACACATCCGGAAGACCAAACTGCTCTTAGTTTTATCGCGTCTTCTTCTTGTGCGGTAATTGTAACACAGCTTACAAGCATACACCTCCTGTATATTAAACTGCGAAATTCATCGACTCCTGTGAAAAGGGTTTATGGGCATTCTCCGCCTTCGACTTTCAAGCTAACAATGGCTAATTTGTTGTATATACAAAATCCACTGGGTGCTTTTATAATAAACTGCTGATTAAATTAACGAAAAACCTCTTTTGTCTGAAACTGAAAAACACAACGACAGGTTCGAGTAGAAGAAAACATATTCTTCCGAGATCTGGAAAAGATGCAAATGTCTTAGAGCGTCCTTCATTTGTTCTTTTTTGACCCCTAAGTACATTGCATTGCTAACCAGTCACGTTCACAGGAAGAAGGAAGATACGATTTTATTCTTTGCCATTTCGTGCAAGTAGAAAGTCGAAGATGAACTATTGTTCTGGTCGCTGGTAATGTCTTCTCAGGAGAGCTTTTTCGACACCTTACTTGTCAACCTGTCGTCATTAATCATTTGTAAACACTGAGAGTGTTATGTAAATAAGGCTGACTTATTCGCACCTTGTTTAGTTGTGGGGGCGCTATTTTTCCATTACCAAAATCCACCACTAGAAAACGCTCAAACAAATCTCATTTCCATTTGCTACAATGAAAGCGTGTTGACGTGTGATAAATTTCGGAAGCCACGCAAACGTTATCTGTATTCTTGTAAGTTCGTGACACCTGTTGTCAATGTTTGCTCAACTCGGTCACGATGGAAACTACAAACTTTTAGTCAGAGCTTTTATTGTGGATTAAATTTCTGTGAAAAGCCAGACCGAAGCGGCGCAAAACGTTGTTAAGAATGTAAAGCCCTTAACTTATAAACCAAACAATGCGCGTTTTCATTCTTGCGTTCCACAAATGGTCAAAGTTGGCTGCGCGAACTGCCTCTGAAGAGTCTCATTGTCAATGGCATAATAATGCTCCTCCCATCTTTGAACAGCGAATAATGTTCTACTTTTTATAGTCTGCTTGAATGAATTCACAATATAATTAGATTTGGACTTTAAGAGTCACCAAATTACAGATTAAAAGTGACTTCTCCCATGGGATAGTCATTAACTATTAATTGAGCTTGCAAATGTACGACACAGGAAATACATAAATTCACGAAACAATAGGCCCACTAAAACCGCATCGTTACGTAGGGGTATAAATACGGCGCGCGTAGTAAATATCTGTCAGTCAGATGTGAGCGAGGATGAAAACCTAAAGGTTTGGCCATAGCTTTAGATTGTTATAGTATGGACGGAGGCATGAGTACTTTTGGACTACCACCGTTCGACATTTCCCAAGATTTTGGTACTCCGGCACATCTACGCCACACATCGGAAAGTTTCAATTCACGCTTTCTTGGCGCCCGTTTTCCTAATGCTATCCCGAACATTTTCAGAACGGGGCCCGATTTCGGCAGCAAAAGCGTAAGCGAAGAAGGAGGCCGTCACATGAACATGAGCAGTGGAATGGATAACATTTCTGAGATGGAAGAAAGCGAACTACCCATTACAATGAATGAATCTTATCTTCCATCGGGAATAACAACGACGCTTGGATGCACACAACAACAACACAGTTCTTTGCATTCTACAGTCCCGCATCTACAGCCGTCTAACTTCCCTTTCGACACAGTAACGTCAGAAGCGGATACCTATCCAAGAGACATTCCGTTCCCAACGCCCATGGATTTCAGTATCAAGAACGAGCCTGAGCCTCGCTTTCACCTTAATCCACCGTCTGCTATCTCAAGCATAACCAGTGCCCTACAACCGAACAAACGGTTTTACGGCCCGAACTTAAACCCCTCTTTCTCCGACACTGCCGCCGCACAGTCAATGTACACCTACATTCATCAAACGCCGAGCGACGAACCCAAAGCGCCCCAGTTTTACCGACCGTTTCCTGGCTTCCCACCGTTTGATCCACCGGAGTCCATTTCAGATAATCACGGCTTTTCCAAGTCAGAAGACAGCCGAATTTTCTCACCTGTGTCCAGCAGTCACCGACCTCCAATTATTGAACGACAGAAATCGCAGCCCACCAACCGTGCGGACGCACACGATGTCGAAGATGTTGACGACGCTAACCGCTGTAAAAACACGGTGGAAGGCACCAAAACATCAGTGAGAAGGCTCAAGAAATGGTACAAAGACAAGTACGGAAAATCGATAGACATGAACACGGTGACTCGACAAATGGCTATGGAAATGCTGAAAGATTTCTTTCTTGAGATCCGCGACACTCGACCTGGTAAAGAAGGCAATGAGTACGAACCTGTTACTCTCACAACGTACAGAAATGGACTGAGGCGATACTTTCTCGAAAGAAAGTGTCCCCCTGCCGTAGAAAATTTTGATTTAGCTGATCGGGAATTTGACGTAGTTAACTATGGCCTTGTATCAAAGAGAAATGAGCTCAAGCGTAAAGGCAAAGGAAACCATCCAAACGTAGTTGAAAGCATCACTGAAGAGCAGTTAGAGAGAATGTGGGCTTCTGGAGCAATTGGAGTGCATGCGCCAAGGCCATTGCTTCGACTGCAGTGGTGGATCAACACCGTAATGCATGGAATCAGAGGTAGAATGGCCCACCACGATCTTAGCATTGATGACTTTCGCATCTCGCGTGGCCCTGATGGAAAGATAATCATCGATCACATGAAAGCTGGATCGAAAAGACCGAGAGCGGATGACGACAAGGAGAGCCCGAGAAGTAAAAAGAAATGCAAGGCAAGGGTAGCGGCCACCGATGGAAGCGAACGCGATCCCGTCCGAGCCTTTGAGGTACTATCACTTTTATAAAGCTTCTATTAATATGAATAGTCGTTTGATCTATGAGCAGTGTTACAGTGCCTTTGTAAAATCTGAATGAAAAGCTAATTTCTGTCTCTTTTCCTCTCTGTCTTGTATAGGTGTACCTCCGCCATCGCCCACCTGGTATCTCGTCGTTTTACCTTACCCCTAAGCACAAGCCTAAGGGAGATATCTGGTTCAATAAAGTACCAATGGGCAAGAACTCCATAGGTCGCATCATGAGAGAAATCAAGGCAATCGCTGGAATAGGATAACATGTCAGCACCTGGAGAGATTTGATATAGTGCGACCAATTCAGGGAGACCTCAAGCTGTCGAACATTTGTTGTCTCAAAAGAAGAGACATAAACAGAAACATCGACTTTAAGTGAACAAAAGAGACTCGCGGAGATTGCGGTAGTCTTAAACCATAAACCTTTAAAAATTGACGAACTGAGCCACTAGTAAGTAAACAAGAATAGTTTCAGTTCTTTAAAGAATTATCCTTGAAGTTTTATATTATGGAAAGATTTTTACGTTTTATGCTATTAAAAGTAAGAAAATCGACTATATACTATATATAAATAAGGACATTTTGGTATAAGAAAGGAAAGAATCTATTCATTTATGTCTAAAAGAAGCCGTTTATGGCCTCAGAGCATGCTTGTAAGATTTCAAAGCGGTTGCAGGCTTTTAAAAAACTATAACTTGAGTATTTAATATATATGCATCCAGCAGCCGCAACTAAAGAATGATAGCTTGAGTTTATTTACTGTCGCCTATTATGCATTTATTTGAAGAAATCCATTCGAGATAAGCAATTCTCGCCTTCATCTTTCCTCTCATGACAAATCATGGAGAAGACTTGCATTTGGCTCGGAAAGGCCTCTAAGTAACTGAAAGCTTGAAGTCTTTTGAAGTATAGCTTTATATCTCGTGGACCGCCTATCTACACTAACCACAAAAGACCTCGTTAGCAGCCTTAGAAATTTTTAATTGTAATGAACACATCTTTGTCCCGAGGGCGTTCGCACTCTTCTTATTTGGATTCAATGAAGGTTTTACGAATTTAATTTCGTTTAAAAAAGCGACGCATCGCGACATTGCCAAAACAATCTTTATATAATGTAGCTTTCCTCTAGTATAGAACCAACGTGTTTGTTCATGACCTTTTGTAAGAAAAAAACTAAAATATAAAAAGAAAAGTTGTGAGACGAGATCGAGAGGAGTTAACTTTCAAACCGCAGGCAAAATTAGCTGTGAAAGAGGCGTTTCTTGACACCTATGTTTCATAGAACATCAATCCGCAAAAGAGATTTCAAAATGTCCAAAGATAAGAGAATGTATTAGCTTATAACGATTTATTGTTAGGAATATATTTTTTATCAAAATATGTTAGGAGTGTTAAAAATTTTGCCCATTTGCTCTGTCGTTTGAATCGTCGCTGGTTGGAATGACGAGTAGTTATTTAGAAGTAGCTCCAATTTTAGATCGAATTAAATTTCATTGTAAATAGGTTCATAGCTGCTTTTAATTTTGTAAAACGTGCCCGCGAGAGCTCTTCTTTAGCTGCGTTCTAAGAGATCTTTTGTAGCGGAAGAAGGGAGGAACAAATTGTAGAGAGCAAATGTATTTAGATAACAGTTGACCATTGTTTAATAAAAAGATGGGATGAACCCAGCTTTGTTTCGTTGATGCGAGATTATGCGTATCTTCCGTTTACATCGTATTTTATTGTTCGGCTAAGTACAAACTGGCAAAAGCACCCTAAAAAAAATTTCCAATTTTAAAAACAGAGAGTTTTAAAAATATATCTGGCAGTCTTTGCCACGTCGTTCAAGGACATTTAGCCAAAAGTTTCACTCATGTCAGGAATCTTTCGAAGACGCCAATTAAAATTTGTGAACATATTATCATATTTTATTTTTGCGTCTGAAATTATAGTTGAATCTTAAAATCCACCCAAGAAGATTAAGGTTTGCCTCAACTATTTTAGAGTTTTTTTTGTAAAAGTCACTATCCCGTGCGTTTTGTGGGCATGAAGCGTAAAAAAGGCTAATTTTTATGTCAAGGTTTTAACCTTCAGGAATTATTGGAAATTTGTAATAGTTATTTTAGGCTACGGTTACCGCGCAAATGAGCGTAAAAGTTCCTTTGTGGTAGAACACCTAATTTTTGGCTTAAATCTTTGCTATGAGGTTTAAATTCGACCAAAAAAGTACTTCGACTTTTCGTTTAATTAAATATTATCAAATTGGCTATCAGGCAATTCCCGAAGCCTTTCGTGAGTTGCTATGATGTTGTTTTGACTAATATGCAACCACAAAGCAACAGTTTCGTGACTGCTAAATTGCCCTTCCGTCAAACCGAGTCGCTTGACGCATGCCCAAATGAACCTGTTGCGATAGCAAAGGACGGGCGCTCAAACAAAGTGAAGCCGAAAAAAGCATGTCCACTCAGACATTGAAACCCTTCCAGTATTGGACCAATTCCCGTGGTAAAAGTCGCAATTTATTCTAGAACGACTGCGAAACTTTCTGTATAAGTAATTTGCGGTCACTCTGTTTAGGAAGTAGCGGGGTAAGGGGTAAATTGCTTCAAGAGGGTGATTATCACTTTAGATTACGATAATAATAGTCAACACGTCGACCAATATAACGGTGACACGATTGACGTTTGCGGGTTCCTTTGCCGGTACATGTTCTAATTGCTTCCTCGAAACCTTCTTTTCTGTTACGTGACCTGTGGGAATCGTTAGAGTCTCGGTTTTGTCTCTTTTCTTGTGGGAAAGCTACGCCCATTGGTGTGAAAGCTGACGAAGCCTGTGCACAAAATAAAATTCACTTATAGAAATCAACAAACAAATGCACAAGCACAATCTAATAGATATTTTTGCGGCCAGTAAGAAGCGTTGTATTGATGTATAAAGCTTTCAGGTTTTTTCTTCGCTGCGCGCCCGTTGGCGCGCCAACCGTCTTTTTCAAAGATCAGTAAAGGGCTGAAAAATTGAAAGTTATGCTTTTTCAGTGGAAAAAGAAAGGAGCAGAGCTCGCTGTCAGTGTTTCTCTCCTGGTCGTTCTTTCCTCGTTGACTTAATTTTTTCGCACAAAACATTCGTGATCCGGTCCATAATGGTTTTGCGTCGGAGACGGAGACGGAGACGGAGACGTTCCCTTCTCCTAATGAGTCGTTAAACGCGAAGCGATAAGTTTGCGGCGGCGTGTCTGTGCAGCAAAATCTAATCAATGCAACTATGAAGACCAAAATGTCTCGGTCCTTAGAAAAAGAACACAAAATGCAATACACAGGTAATTGTCCCTACAGACTCTCCTTGCAGTAGCATCTAACCTACACTACGTGGAAGCTGGTATCTGATTTCTAAATATAGGTAGGCAATATTATCTAACAAGCAGCATGATTTTGTTTGGTGGAATACAAAAGTAGATCAGTAGCTTTCAGCCAATATTCGCGTGATAGTCAACGCTGGTGATAACAACCTTGAAGATTTAGGTGACCTGTGACATCACTAAAGTGTGGAACTCTCTACTACCGCCCTTCGTCACCTTGGGGGTAGTCTAGGCATTTTGTTTTTCAACAAAACTGTTCTTTCTTAATAATGTACTGAAGAATAAAAGACAAGGGTTTATCACAAAACATCCTAAAACAAAATTTCACACAACTGTCATAATGTTAATCAGTGTATAATTTCCTTGGAACAGGTGTTGTTCCCCTCTTGGCGGTTTTCTTTGGCAAACTCTAGATCTTTCTCGCTGCGTTGTTTTTTCTACTCCTCTCAATTAATGCGATCACTAACGCTAGCCATTGTTGTTGCTTTTTTAACAGCCCTCGTGTGGTAGCGCTTGAATCACATATTTACAAACTAACGTCTGGGGAGGTAAAGCTAAATAGATGTCAAGCGAGAGTTTATCCAGCGGGTACCATGCACGACAATGTGACCACTCGTAGCTACTATCTGGTGTTTACAATGATCAATGCTCTCTGCGATGATGTATGTTTCGTTTTTTCTATTGTGTTCAAAGCTTTTAACAGCTTGTTGGAAAACCGTGACTGCCGCCCGGCTGCAAAATGCAATCACCATGATCGGTAGACTACAAAGAGCTGTTAGTACCCGCAACGTCGTTTATAATGCATAGCTCTGAGTCCGCTAAATGCGTGATAAAAAGTAAGAATTGCTCTGCTTTTTCTTTAACGTGCAAAGCTTGTGCTTGGTTGTCGTTACTTAGTTTGATTATGCTGTTAATGCAGCCATCAGTTGCGTATATATCAACGTTTCCTGTACTAATATTCAGCTTTATGTTAGCCACAATAAAAGTGTGGAATATGTGTTTGTAAACTGGTATGGGTACCTTTTTCTCTCACACGGCCACTATAAAAACGTTAAGCTAAAACGCAGAAGCTGTGCTATATATGTGTTTGCAAATGTATGACTTTTCCTTCCTGTGATATTCAAGGTTAATTTTTTGTCATTTGCCTTTAAAATCTGTGAAATATGAAATATGTGTGTGTGAACTGGTATAGGTACCCCTTCCTCTTACACAGCCACTGTAAAAACCTTAAGTAGAAAGCAAAAGCTGTGCTAGATATGTATTTGCAAATGAGTGACTTTTCCTTCCAGTGATATAAAAGGTTTATTTTCCGCCACTAGCCTTTAAATTTGTAGAGTACGTGTTTGCGAACTGGTATAGGTACCCCTTCCTCTTACACGGCCACCATAAAAGACTTAAGTTAAAACGCAGAAGCTGTGCTATATCGGTGTTTGCAAATCTTTGACTTTTGCTTCCTGTGATATTTAAGGTTTATTTTCTGCTAATAGCCATTAAAATTTGCAAGTTACGACGATTTTGAACGTGTATGCCCGGGCCATTCCCGCCATAAATACCTTAAGGTTTAGTTCTGTTACCGTAAGGAGCTCCGTATTATAGGCTGGATTTCCCTGTCGAGTAATTCTTACGTGCTTGCGCACTTAAATTTTACGCGCGTAAATAAAGTAGAGGCAATGTATGATGTGCCGCGAGTAAGCTTAAACGCGCGACACTTCATACATTGCCTCTATTTTAATACGCGCGTAAAATTTACGTGCGTAAGCACTTACAAATCACGCGACAGTGAGAAAAATACGTATCTCTCGGTATGATCGTCTGTTATTTATCGTTTATTTTACCTTCGTCTTCTTACTATCACCATTATTAAATTTTTTCCAAGTTTAAGCTGTGATTGACTGAATTGAATTCTCCAGTACTCTTGCATTCAATAGAGTTTTTAAATCGGCTTGCTTGGTGTTGTAAAAAAATAGGTTAAGAATTTATTTTGTTAATTGCTGTTGACTTAACATGTCGAATAATGGTCCTCCGATCTATAACCGCCCGTCGTATAAGTCACTTTAAGCTTGTTAAATGCAACTAGAATCCTCACTTACAAAAACCACATCATCTTAAATCTCGCGGATAGTAGAAATATAGTCATCTGGGATGTCATTTCATATATTAATATATATATGTATAATATATTAATTGTGTTTAGAATTATGTCGTATAAAATACTACGGTAGTGTTTTTAACGATTCAGTTTTGTATTATTACTTTTGTCCGATGTGTGCTGAGAGAGACAATATTTTTGCTTCAAAGGAATCCTCTGGTGGTTTCATTGAATGAATTATATTGTTGCAACCTTTTTGTTTATCGCTATATTTAGCTATGTTGCGTATACGGGCTCGCCTTTTCAAGATCTCTGTCTGAGTGTTTCGATGCTCTTGTCACCTATATAGCCGGCAATGAACTGTGCATAGAAGTGTTAGTACTTAGCAATGTTGGCATCGAGTCTAACAGACTCCTAGTTAACAAAAGCAAACACTGAAATAAGATAAGAGGTTAGTCGTCACAATCGTTTAAAATAAACGCAAACTGTGCTATATTCGTAACTCGGTTGGAAAGTTCAGTTTTTTATATTGTAGAAGCTACGCACAAGTTTACGTCAGTTAATGAGAAGTTTTAAAGGGGGACAAGATTTCTAATCGTTTCTTTATCAGCTTTCGGATCTTGTGAAAGCCATGTAGTATGTCTTGAACTTGTTGCTACGTGACTCTACTCCAAATACCATTGAACATGATTATGTAATAAGCTTTAACACATAATTTCAGTTTCTACTTATTTAAGGGTGCACTTTTTCCCACACATCATTTGGGGTTTTAACTTTTAATTTTCTCTGATTAAATCGATCAGTGGGAACTCAACAAACACCTTTTTCTTAACTCTGGGCTGTTACGCTTAAACGATGGCATCATTGCATTATTTGCTATAATTTCTCTCTATTATGTAACTCATTTTATTCTCGATCAAAAATGTTGAAAGTTGAATAAACTTCAAGACCTCAGAATTCTACAAGAAAATTACGTAACATGAGTTGTCCGACCAAGCTCTCTACGTGAAGTATGTTACAGAACTCTGTGCCAAACTTTCCCATTGCCCCGTTTTCTTACATATATATTTCTAATATTTATTATGTGCTTCCAATTAAGGCACCGATGATATTTATTTAACAATATCATATCATTAAATAATGTTTTCCTTGCGGATTAATCTATTAGTACACTCGGTGTGAAATTGTCATTGCTCTTGTACTAGACCCTGTTGTCCAAGTAGATTGAGGTATTAAAGCTGTTAGTTGTTGACATCTCTGACCATCTCTAATAAGTATTGAGAATTTGTAAGATAGTCCCAGATAAAGAGAGCTGTAGGGTGACATACAGGAGTACAAAACGTTTATTGTATAACTACTGGAAATACATTTTTAAGCTAGTATTTATAGAATTGAATAACTTTAAGTCAATTAAAGTTGGCTTACCGACATAAAAACCACAATGCCTACATCTAATTCTCTTTTCTTTATTCAAACACTAAAGAATTCATAATTTTTCAGAAACTAGTAAATTAACCTTTTAGACTATTTACGACTCAGTGATTTTGTGCAGCGACAAGCTGAAAGCACGTTTTAGCATTCCTTGTGTTGTTTTTCTTTTATCTGCGCTGCGCGTTGATTTGAGTCCACACTGAATGGTGTTAAGTGGACTGTTCACCGAAGTATAAAATAAAAGAAAAAAGGCAACAAGCAATACATATGTAAACAAATTGTCGACTGCCCGCTTAATTTTTTAAATTTGTTTTTTAGTGTTCATGGACGGGTGATTTTGTCCACGAGGTTTGATCGTATCAAGGTTTTCCTTCGCGTCGTTTGTTATGCGTTTACTGATTGTCCTTCGTTATGATCAAGGTATCATGCTGTTACGTTTATCAAATACTTTCTTTCTTAGATATAAACAGGCAAACACGTAAAACTTTAACTCTTGTGAAGCCGGTTCTCCCAGGTTCAGTAATTTTTACGTAAAATGAATGCCATTATCGTTTTAATTGCTTGAGTGGGACTTGCTCCTGCTTTACCTCTGACACCCTTGAGTAAACTGAGGGTACAAATTTTTCAGGGAACAAAGCTATCTCCTTTTTTTGTAACATTCAAACTGCTTATGTTGGAAATGAAGAAGACTCAAATGGAATGATCAATGTTTGTTCTATGCTTTCACATGTTCATGGCACTTCCGGTTTCAAAGTGGACTCTTCTCAATACAATCGTTTAACCGTGCATGATTAGGCTTTGTTTACGTTAGTCCTGCACGCGAAGAAAATTGCGACAGAGCATAGTGACTAAATTCACACCTGTCCTCAGAAATGATGTTCGAGAACTGTCTAATATGATTCTCACGCGAGTGCCAATCCTTGCTGACTTGCTTGACCTCTTTATTTTTCGAATAGTACGTGGCGGTCGAGGCGTGAAAAAGGAAAAGTACTAAGCCGATAAGGATGCATGATCTTGAATATCTTACTGTGCAATTGCAAATTAGTTAAGGCTACCCTAAGTGTGTCAAATGAGTGACGCGTTTTTTAGAGTGGCTCTTTCGCCTCCAAGGGCGCAAAAAAAAAAAAAATTCAAAAACTGTTCGTGACTAACAGCGCCGAAAACGAAATTATAACACATGTGAATTTTATATGTAGGGGCATCATTCGATTATGTCCCCGAACGCAAAAGTTAGAACCGCATTTCATGTTTTTATAATTCATGATGGGCGTGAGGCGTGATAATAACTAACGACGTATGATTAGTCTTCTTGATGCATTTCCTGAATGGGCCAATTACAGCTCTATTATGAAGAAGCTTTTAGCGGGCCACCCAGGAAAGTGTATTCGCATCACGCAACAATATCGCTGAATTTGAAACTGTTCGTTTTGATCATCAAGGACGCCTGTTCTTTTCACATCATCGATGAAAGCTTCTCTTTTGAATTTCAAGTATCGCGGGCGATCTTTCAACACAGTTGCCTGCGGGGCGCAAGTTCTAAAACTGTCACTTATTCCATTGTCAAGTTACTGACGTAAAGGCTTGCAAACGCATTAGGGCAATTTGGGGCTTTCTGTTAGCAAAATGATCTAATTATCTTTGTTGCGAAGGTTTTGAAACACGAAAATAGTTACTTTGCATGATAATGTAATTATATTTTTTTCTTGCTCTAAAAACTGGAAAGTTTTATCACACTCGATCAAACCTAGTCGATCTTTTGTCGTTTCAATTTTTTTGGTGGTCTCTTTTTAATCTAGGCGGTAATTCAAAAACTTTATCTTGTTTTTACTGATAGGGTTGATTGAACTTTGGGCTGATTTATTATTTAATTTGCCCCTAGCATTCTCAGAAGTAGAATTTGTCACCAAGTTTCAACGATTTTGCGATAAACTAACGATCTACTACAGTGATAGGAAAATATTAACTCAGGTGCTGATAACTCACGTTTTTCGAGCACTTTGCTCACGAAATAAAAACATCGTATTACAAAGCCATAAAAATTAGCATTCATTCGATTTCGTTTCGCGTGCGAAATCGCATAGGATTTATTTTTTTGAAACCTTGGCGTGATGACTCACGCTGGTTAATTACATCTCAATAAAAAAGAAGTAAAAAGCGGTCTCAGCAAAAATGACAAACAAAGGTCTTTCAACAGACCTAAAATGGGCACATAATTTCCTGTTTAATCCACTGAGCCATAGTTAGGTTCAAAATTTA
The DNA here is from genome assembly GCA_964035525.1 of Porites cylindrica. Taxonomy (NCBI): domain Eukaryota; kingdom Metazoa; phylum Cnidaria; class Anthozoa; order Scleractinia; family Poritidae; genus Porites; species Porites cylindrica. Next base: position 49,674,568 of record OZ037779.1, on the reverse strand, counting down.
GACAGGAAATGATTTAGTGTTTTTTGTTATCCTAAGAGGCCATTATGAGCAGGTTAGGTCTCAAAGACTGTTGATTGCAATCACTGGAAGTTCCTATTGAAATTCTAACCACCATCGCGTGCAATGACGAAGGTAGTTTTGCTGAGTAATTGTGACAGCAATCGGCAGCTCGCAAACATTGCATTTACAAGTTTTTAAACAAAGCAAACATTTTTGGTTCATTATGATTCGGGGGCTTAATCCACCCTTGGCTAATACCCGGTGTACACCTTACAGTAACTTAACGAAGTCGTAAGAGCTCTTCAATGAACGAGCAATACAAGACACGTGAAAGGTCCACGCATTCATCCTAGCGTGGCTGTCGTTCCGCTTTTGTGTTGTGTTACGGTTTCCAGGGTTTACATAATTTGACGTAAATTAGTTCTTGAACTGTCAAGTAGATTCAGCTGCTTCTGCGAAAAAAAAGAGAAACACATGAATGAATAATGATAAGCAAATGTGCATAATGGTGAAGGGTGTTGCGAAATAAGAAAACTCTTAACGCGTTCGTAAATTCTTAAATTGTGGTTCTTGAACTGTCTCTTCTGTTTCGTTGTCCAATTATCCCGATAATGTCCTTATAACATTTGTTTAACCTTAATGATAAAATCACACTTCATGTATTCCAGAAGTTCGCGGATCAGTTGACAAATATCCATTTGCAACCCACCGGTACTATTCAGGTGTTTCAATTCATAAACGACACAAAAAGACAGGTAAAGTAGCCTATATGATTTGTAACATAAAAGAGATCAGAAAAGGAGGAAATTATAGGTGTATGACGGAAATTAGAGAACTTGAAGTAACAATAAAACACAATTTACTCACAGGCAAATCCGCCCTGTTATTCGCAAGTTTTTTACAACGAGAAGCCTTTCTTGTTTTCTTTCTTTTTCGCATCTTGGAAACAACGAAATCCTCGCACCGTTGCAAATTATTTTGGAGTTATGGTATACCTTCTACGTATGCGATAGTTTGTCTTCCTCTTTCAAAACTTTAGAATTTAGACGTGAGTTACCCAACTCTGGAAGCCCGATAATTTTTTTTAATCTTTATTTTTGAAATATGACAAAACTCTGTTTCAATTTTCTTTCATTGTTAATTTTATATCTTTAACAGAGGCGATAATTTTCCAAACTTCCCCGCAAGCTTGAGAATATGGTCAAGAAAAAAGCCCAAGAAATAAAATTCGGATCCACGAAAATTAAAGTCTGTAAAGAAAGGATACTATTTGCATAAAAGGTTATTCACAATGACAGCCATTTTCATAGATAATTATGACTGAATTTTTTATCAACCTTCCACGTACTTACCTTTTTGTTTTCAATAAAATCTATAATGTTTAAATCGTAAAGCCAAATTCATTTAGCGCAGAAAATCCGCCGTTGACGCGGAACTCGTGTTAACATGGAAAATGGGTCGTCTGATTTTACTCCGGTCGCTGCATAGCGAATTTCCTGTTTCAATTGTATCCTACAGGCGTCCGTTTTCTAGCCTAAAACGACGCTCAAATGTGACCCTCAAAAGACCCTTGAATTAGACAGCAAGCTAGTTTAAATTCACGCAAAACTAGACAATATATGATGACCGGTTTATTTGCTTTTTACCCTGGACTTCAAAGGACTGAACTGCAAATTTCTACGTTGTTCTACATTCATTTTTCCATTTTTTAAATTCACATGTTAAGAATGTGTTTAGCAGTAGGACAGTTTTGTCGGCTGTTCGCTTAAAAAAAGCGCTTTTCCTTCTGATGAATTTCCGTCTCGAATGAATCTTTTCTTTTCTTTGTTATTCACTGTTCATTTGTTATGAGAACTTTAAATTTTGGGGGTGCTGATACCAATTGTAATTTCAACCTTTTCTGAGACATACGTGTATACATCAGTCCAAAAGTGCACGAGCTAATCCTTCTGTTATCGTAATAATTGAAACGTTCAGAAACTACTCAAACTTTCAGATAGCAGAGCGCTGCGTTCAGATTGGGAGGGAGTCTCTATTCTCCCCTCGTTTTTTCTCCTCCTCAGTTTTTCGGTCGCGCTGTACTATATATCTGAACGCCTGGACCTGGCTATACTCAAACGTTTACGCGTTCCAATTGGATTTGCAGTCCATCGTCTTAACGTCAGTATTCTGAAATAAAACGTAACCTTAAAGCCAACTTCCCATATAACCCAAGAAATGCATGTCTTTTTTTACGCGGCGCGGTTGTCTAAAGCGGGCACCTCTGTTTCTAATCTGTTGAGAAAAAAATGAAAAAAATTGCAAAATTGCAAAGAATTGTGTGACCACTATTTTTAATCTGTTGAAAAAAAAATGTAAAGAAATGCTAACCTTTTATTCGTCTTGAAATGTTTTATTTTACGGTTAAACATGTAAATATCAGTGTTTTTTTCTGTGTGAAAAACTGTGTCATAGAAGGAAATTCAAAAGATTAAGTAACATTACACCAGAATTTGTTCTTGGGAACACTTTTTCCTTTGATATTTAGCCAACAAGCCTCTTTAAACGACGGGTGGCCTCTACCGAATAACAGAATGTTTATATATTATAGTGTACTTATCAATTTATCAAATGATGTTTATCGACGAATGCCATATCTTTGGAAATGTTTGGCACTAGTTTTAATTTTGCTTCTTTTTTTGAAATTTTACATAATTTCTGAAAAACAACCTTTCTTACTTGCGCGAAACAGCTAAATTCAGTTCCTCGAAATAAACTCGGACATCATCAGAGGGCGCCGCACCTGACTGTCGATTGTACGTTGAATTTGTACCACGTGAGCTATTTTATCCAGTCAGGTCGTTGGAAACTTAATCGATGAGTTACTATGAATCTTTTAATTGTTTGAGGGCGGGGAGGGTGGGGTTGAACGAAATACGTTTAAAATTTTCTTTTTTGCGCGAGTTTCTATGCCACTTTTTTGAATATATTGAATTTGTTTTAAGTGCTAGAAAATATAAAATGAGGCTAGGTATGATACGCTTGGATACTTGTGTATGATCGTGAGAAGACATTTTAAATCGAGTTACTGGACCGATAGTAAGGTTTAGTTCTATAACAATTGCTTATAGTGTTTGAGAAATTGAAATCATCAATGACACTTAAACCTACCTAGAGGAGAGACACTATAAGAAAGGCTTCTAAATATTCTGTCAGAACAACAAGAAGGAGCTTCCGCCAAACGGGCGACAAATATACTCCCTTCCCCGCCAATATTTATGGAGAATAAACTTAGCAAAAAGAAAGTGATCCCAAGAGTGGCCGCTTGTTGTTTAAGAATATCTGTTCAATAAACTCCTTATGTTTTACATGAGCACGATCGAGTGGCAGTCAGGGAAGACCCGAGATTCCGGAATTGAATTCCAGCTCTCACGAAGGTCCTAAAGGCGCAAGTTTAAAGCAACTGTGTTGCCTTTTATGGTGTTGTTAAAGGGCGTCTATGTTTCAGTAGCTCTGAGTCAAGAGATATCTCGAATCAATTAGTCCTATATCGGCTTGTTAAAACCTGACAATTTACTAGAAATAAACTGACTATATTTAGCTGGGATCAAACGCTTACACACGCTCAAGGAATAAACTACATCCGTTTTTCTGTGTTCTGTTATTGTCGTGCGAATTTGACGTCATTTGGGTAATGAGGTAACCACTTGACTTTGCTATTTGTGATTTTGTTGTTTAATGAGTTGTGTTGCTATGTTTTGTTGTCGTTAAGGACATAATGACTCACATCTTCATTGTGGCGACAAAGGGGTTCATAATTAAAAAACAATTGCATTTTTATTGTTTTGTAAATCGGGGCCTTCGTAAGCATTCCTGAGGACAAAATTGTTCAGAGGAAATAATTTTCTTTAAATTTAAACTTTCCTCGACAGTTTTTGTCTCTAGTTTCAATCCTCTTTGCAATCTTTCGTCCCAGCATTTTTAGTGTTAAATAGGCACCTTTGTTTTCTTGAAATATTGGCTTTGGCACCTTCAGAATATCACCATGAATTGTGTTGTGACTAAAGTAAAAATTGCGTAAAAACAGTGAATTTAGAGCTTCCATTTTTCCCCTTTGCAGATTCTAATGTTGTACTTAATGGTCAAGTAATTTAGATCTTTTCGAACATCCAGTCTTGTCTTGCAAGTGCAAGGTGAAATGATGAATATATGAAAAACTACAAGCTGTTTGAAAAAAAAAGACCCAAAATATAAACCTTTATTTCGTGGTTTAGAACACTCAAATCTAATCAGAGAAAGAAGTGCTTGCGCTGAGGGCGAGCAGAAATACTTAATCATTTTAACATTACTTCCAAATAACTTAATTTTCTCTTATTTATGGTTTCAAACAAATGTATGATGCACGCAAAAATGTATATTCGTAGAATTATTGGGGCTTGATCACGGTTTCTGCGTTTAGAAAATGAATTCTTCAAATTTATCGTTTGTTATCCGCCCTAATCTTTTCCATTCTAGATAATCTTTAAACGTTTGCAAGTTACTATTACCGCTTTGTTGTTTTTTCGTGTCACCATCCGCATATTTCTTCTAATTTGGAGATAAATTTAGGACTCGAAATATTGCGACTTAAGGCAAGATGTTCGCTGAGAGATTCGAGGGTCTGTCGTTTTAGTATATCTTCGCGTTTGCAGTTAGTCTTGAATATTATCATTGTGGAATTGAAATTGCAACTTCCATGTAATTAGCTAGCACTGGTTTTAAATTGCGTGAACGTAGATAACACAGAACTATTGATGGTCTGGTTATCAAACCTGTGTTTAACAGAATAATCATTATATTTCTTAACTCTTCCATTTTATGCAAGCGAAACTATTTATATATTTTAAAATCCAGTCCCCCTGTTTTCTGTTTTTTGTCGTGTAAAAGATTAACTTTAAGATTTCTCTGGAACTTGTTAATCTTTCTGTATGCTGGGACAAGACATAACTCAAATAACGCTATCAATATCCTCGATAGAGCAAGTCACATCTAGCAGTGAATATTGTGTACATAAGTAATTTCCTGGAGTTTTGTTTTCACAAAATTGGAGAGTTTTGATACTATTGGTTCAAGTATTAGTACATAATGAATAGTGGTATTTATATTTGGCTTTGCTGCTTAAATTTCAGGATATTTGCAGTCTATCTTTCCCTTTAGGATTGTCTTCGGAAGTTAATTGATATAATTGTGTAAGAAGTATGTTGCTATTAAATTTTTCTGTCATAAAAATGTTTGAACGCAATACAAGGTATTAGCCATTTCGTTAGGTGTTTAAAAACGAAGACAAGTTGTTAGTCTGAAGTGTTTTTAGTAAAGGAGGCCTCTATAGTCATGTTTTTAGTTCAATAAACACAATTTTGAGCAGGTTTAACTCTTGGTAATGTATGATTAGAATTTACTGGCTGCCTGTTTAATACCTTCCGCCGACCGCGTTTTTTCAGAAATTACTTACGGAAGGCCTTTCTGCAATTTTAATTCTTTTTTAAAATTATTTTATTTTATGGGGTTTTCTAATTTTATATTTTTAAATGGGGCTGGACCTGCCACAACTGCAGCGGCCTGCTTGACCGCACTTATTTTTTTACATTTTTTATTTTGCCTCCACAAATTTAAATATCACTTCTCAGTTTTTGGAATACAGATTTCCTTTTCTTGCGCGGAACACTTAAATCCAGCTTTTGGAAATAAATTCGGACGAGAGGGATTATCTGAGGATCATTGTCCGGTGACACATGCAGCATGTACCACGTGATCCAGTTTGTCCAATACTATCTCAGAATCGTTCAGTTTTTGAGGGAGAGGGGTGCAGTTAAAGTGGAAACTTGTAGAATTCTATTTTTATTATCTTTTTCACACACTTTTATCTCACTTTTAAAATATATAGTCTTATCCAAGTAATGCATTTTGCATTTGGCCTCAGAAAGTAGTAATCGATGTAAAGAATCTCTCACTCAAACGAGTGTTTCTTAGACCTGGAACAGTCTCTTATTTTTCTTTGCAAAGTTACTGCACGCGAAACACAAGCTCAATCGCGCTGGCTGAGATTAGAACTAGATGGATTTTAGAGAAAAGGCGGACTGCAAGCAGTCTAAGTGTTTTAGGGTGGAAAATTTCCTCCGAAGAAGTCGTGTCCTAAAATTTACGGTATTCGCTATCAAAGTAAGGATATTTTGCTCTTGAAAAAAAATACGCCTCGTAGCTTTGCTTTAACTTGTTTTCTTCAGTATTAATATTGGAAATCGTAGGGTTCAGTATCGCTTTTAGTTCCTTGTTTGTCCTGCCTTGGTTAGCTTATGTTGTTGCACAGTAAAATTATCACCGGCGAGGCACCTTGTAATTTCCATCTACATTAATTATTCAAAATTTTTTTTTTAACAACAGTTGTCTTTAAAATAACTATAATAATCACGTATCAGTTGTATGTTTGTAGTATTGTAGTTAGCTTGAGAATTCATCTGATTTACTCTATACGCCACTTGCATATCTCCCATAATGAACCTTATTTGACCCCCGCCCCCCAAAAATGTTGCATAACCTTTCTTCTTCATTTTTCCTGGGTATTACAGCCGTCCCAAGAGAAATTGAAAACAATGCTTATGCATAATTTTGGGGGGCAAATAAGGTGCTTTATGGGAGACGTGCAAGTGGCGTAAAACATTTTGGGGTTTTTTGTAGGTAAGAACTTTCCGTGAGCGCTCTCAAAAACGTCGGCAGAATAACATGGTTATGTTGTAGTTACTGAAACCAGAAAATAATATTCTGCCGACCACGAGAAATACTTGACCTGAATCTATACAAAGCATTATTGTCTGAAGGGTATTGAGACTGTTAAAGTGGATGATTTTGATTTTAAAGCTTTTTAATAAAGTTTATCCCCCGTTAATTAAAGAGTGTGTATTTTTTGTGGCTGTGCTTTCCCTCTTTGCTTTACGATCTATCTTTCAACCAATACACATTTAGATGTCGTCCTTTGCATATAGCCGAAGAACAACAACCGAAAAAGATAAACTGCAACGAATAATCAAATTTTTCAAGCAAATTAAGCGGAAGTTGGTAAATAGTAAGGTTTCAAAACATAGCGTGCCCAAGCTCAGGACCTTGAACCTCAAAACACTTCTTGTCAATAGGCTCTTCACACAGCTGGCTCAATGGCGTCTGGCAGAGGGACAAAACCAAGTGGAAACAACATTATTAATTTCATATAAGAGATAAAAGATGGCCGAGGAAAAATAATTGCGTCCTTGTATATTGGTGATATGTTTTTAATGCTTTCACCGGAGCAAAGCTTGTTGAATTAAATTAAATATTAAAATGTGATAATTTCCAAAAGAATAATAATAAAAAGAAAGAAATGAGCGAGAGAGAGAGAGAGGGAGAGATAATGTTTTGACTTCAATTTGGAAACTAAATCATTACTAGGTTATTGTCAAGTCGAAAGTTTATTTTTACTTTGGCCCTGAGGCCACTGAAGCTAAAGACGAAAAAGAAAGAACAAAACGGCAACTAGTAATTAACAGGTGCAGGTCTTGCAAAATATGATTAACTTTAAACCAGGGTTAGGCAACATTTGAAAGGAAAATTTCACGTCTGTAAGAAACCTGTAACTGCAGCTTTTACACTGTTAGGGTAAACCAAAATATCAAACCAAGGCATTATATCAGAAAGTAAACCGAAGTATGGGTTGAAATTTTAACCTTAGATTAGGGCTTCTTGGTCATCGAGTGACTTGCTGTTTCGTGACAACAAACCGATTCAAAGTAATGTCATTATGAGCTAATTGCTGTTCTCAAGCAAAATTATAGCCGGAAAGCCATGTCATTTAATGAAGGACTATTCGAAAGGGCTGATTGCACTTGTAAAAGGGTTCTTTTCAGTCAACACGAAGGTCGCTTAAGGGTTAATACGAAGTGTCGTTTCGTTAGAGATTTTAAATCTCTGTTAGTCATAACACAATAATATCCTTTAGGTCTTCCCAAAAAACCGCAAATCATTGAGTACTCTTTATTCTTTGACTTAAAATGGCGTGTCCCTTTAAGCTAGTGGCAGTCTACATTTAGATAAAACTCAAAACAAAATGGGATAATTTGTTTTCAACGAAGTAATTGAACGCAACATGTCTTTCTTTATCTTTCACATTCTCAAGACAAAGACGAGTACACGTGCCAAGCTGGCATCTTTATTGCTGTTGTTGTCGTGCCAGTATGGGAGCAGTTTCAATAGGCCTCTTCTAAACCTCCATTCATCATTTAATATATGGTGCTAGCGGTTTTCTTCTAAAGCGGTGCTACCAGGATGCTCTAAATTTTTTTCAGTTTCCCATGACAGATCGTGCAATGACGTTTTTTTTGTTTACCATTTAGGAAAAGTTTCTGGAAAATCCGGCTGAAAAGTAAATGGAACACGACTTTTTGGGTCGTTTCAACGAGAAAATTCCGGGAGCAACGGAACGTCTGAAAAGGTGTCCTGACCGCCGGAATATTACAAACGGAAATTCGTGTTCCATTACTTCAAAGCCATCGTTGATAGCAGTTTCAAGCCTTCGCGGTCTTTTTTAGGTAAATGGAACTGATTTGTCCAAGCGGTAAGCGCAATGTCGGGACGAAATATTTTTACCGGGCCTGGATTTTGTTTACCATTTACCCAATCCGTGAACTCACAGGTTTGCCCTTGTAAATGGTAAACAACCTTTGTCTTGTGATTGCTGGTCCCACGCTATATTATAAACAATTAATGAAAGGCAATTTTTGACGAGGTGGCACAGCACGCAAATAATGAACACCCACGTTACGTTCCCACACTTTTAATAATTTATTTAGCCGGCTGTTTGCCTCTATTTCCAAAAGGCGGTGGAATTGATTTCGTGGAATATCACTAATAAGAGTTTTCAAATGGTTTGGTGGGCGGGTTCGTTAAGCCTTCAAATACAGCCGTATTTCCACGCTCCACGCCATCCGCCGCTCGCCGCAAATTCGTGCCATTTTACTTGTTTCTGGTAGCGTTCCGCCGCCAAACATTAGCGGAAGCCAGTTGCAGTACAATACAAGTATCGAAGCTGACTGAGAAATTTTGCAAATTTTCAAGGCAGTAAAAGGTAGCAAAAAAGGTAAAAACAAAGGAACAAAACCGACTAAGAAATCATTGTTCCAATTTACGTTTTGTATTTTCCTTTTTCTCGTTTGCCGTGAACGCGGCGCAACGGAAATCCCTCTAATGAAGGGGCCACTCTCTGTTCCATGCCTCTCAAACAGATTTTTGAAGATAGATTTATAGAACTAAAGTTAAGGCTGCTAAACTTTAGGGCCTAAAGCAGGTCAAATCCTAACCTCAGGCAAGGGAGGGCTCCACTAAGTTTGCTCAGACCTGGTGGCTCAATAAATAGCAATTTCAAAGAATCTAAAATCGCGCTCTCTTTCCACTTATGGGAAACCATTTTAGCCATCTACAGCCTAGAGTGCTCTGTGGTGCTTTCCGGGAGTTAACAGTGGCTATCCCGATCTTAACCAACGGTTGTCTTATACCGCACTACGGGTAATGCAACGCAATTGTAAACTTGTAACCCGTGGTTATTAAGAAATTTAACCTTCCGGCCGGGTTGTTCAAAGTTGGGTGAAAATGACCCAGGGTTAGGGAAGGGTTAGTGGTTGAGTTCAGGTTTGAAAGTTTGAAAAGCAAAATCATTTTATTTCTTTTTGTGTACAATTTGATGATTGGATGCTCCAAAGAGAATAGAGAAAGTTTATCCAAGAAAATGTTGACAAATTAAAGAGAAAGAAAGTCAAAAACCCGGATTAAAATATAACCCCGGTTTAGCGCTTAAACAACCACTGGAAAATTCGGCCAGGCCTAACCAGGGTTTTAAGCGTTGCTTGCTTTTGAAAAACCAGGCCTAGTTCATAATATATCCGACAACGCTCTAGCTTTTTTGAAGCTGTAATTCCACCTGCAAATTTTGACGTCTATAATTAATGTTAATTTGTCTTTAGACGAAGGAACATTATTTTAAAACAAATCGCAGCTGAAAATTCCAAAATACAATTATAATGGGCATTTGAGCGATTGTTAACACATTTTTTATAACTTTATAATATTGTACAAGGGAAGATCTAGATCATTTTTCGATGCATGTCACAAAAATATGGATTTCTTGCACTGAAACTCTACATTTACTTTGAAACACTCCAAGTTTGTTTTATTTATAATTCTTGGTTTTGATGGACAAAGTGGTTTCGCGTTCCTGTAGAGCTGGTTCTTGTTTAAGTTACATAAGTTTTACAAAATTAATAGTGATAATATATTGTTTTTTAATTCGGGAAGAACTGCGAAACATCGAAAAGGAGCCAAAAGTAATCATTATAAATTATAATATTTTTTCAAGTGTAAATTGCGACACTGAATGTACCAATAGACAGTTGCAACTGAAGCGGGTATGGCTTAAAAATATTTTGTCAATTAATGATAGCAAAAAAAAAGTAAAAAGGAGAGAGAGAGAAAGAAGGTACAAGGGTGGGAAAAAAGAAAAAGAAAAAAGGATGGCTCTCCTTCTTCCCCTTGTACTTCGAAGGCTTAAAATGAAGTAAAACAGCTGATGTTGCGGATAGTTGAATCCCAGAACATGAGTTGCAGGATCATGGAATATATCACAACAAAGAAAGGCTTCTTTTCGGTACCACCGTGGATATGATTGATAAACGCTGAAACTCTCGCTTTTCCACCACGGGTCTATTTTTTTTGGCTACCAGAGAGTTAGCTTCAAAAACCAGTTTCTAGGCGTACGTGATCTTGTTTTCTCGCTCTCTGTTGACAAATGTGGATAAGCGTGCATTTGAATAAGAGAGTGACCTTTGAGGTGGCTTACTACAGTTTTGAGATGAAAACTATCGACTTTCTCAAATTGGAACATAGAAACTGAGGGTCTCTACTGCGAACTGTTAATCCCTGCAAATGATGTAAATTATCATTTTATCTTTAAAAACATTTTTTGGCGTAGTAGAAGCTAGTAGAACGTGCAATATAGTGACCGAGCACCCAAACAGGGAACTGGAAACTAGACCTTAAAAGGCTTTTTTTCATAAAAACTAGCCGTGCGACCCTATCTGAAAATTTCAGGATTTATTTTTTAGAAATAATTGTTTTTAGAGACGGAGAGTGTGTGCAAACGGCATCGCGGCAAACCCTCCATGAGAGCTGAGAAAGACTTCTCAACAATTTTTTTTTTGTGGACAAAGTCATTGCTCGTTCTCACCAGCCCGAAGTCTGTCATGGGAGCTTTTAAGATTCTAATGTACGTCTGTTTTCGTGTCTGCTTCAGCGGGCAAAATTAAACGTTTTGTTTGTCAGTAGTCTGTCAGTGGCAGTGTTGACCAAAATATGACTTAGCTTTATTCTTATTAGAATCACGGCATTACAGAAACCTTTATTTTCACATTCATAGAATTTTTAGGGGATATAGGATTTATTGATGATAACTTGCAAAACGGATTGAAGAACCGAACCCCATCTAGTCTGGTTATGTTCCTTTGTTTCTTCGGATCGAAGCTGACTCTTTTATCAGGTAAGCTTCCATATTTTTTTGTCTGTTTCAAGCGCATATATATTTAAAGTTAGTACGTTTTCATTGCAAAAGCGATTGTTGTATTTTGCAAAGCATACATTAGAAAAGATGCTGCAGATACAACACCGACTATTACCCACTTGCTCATAAGGCGTTTTTCAGTTGTCGAAAATAACATTGCACAGGAGACACGCTAGTGCAAAAATTTATCTCTTTGTCATATTCTTGAGCCGAAAACCTGCGAAACCCGGCAGTAATAAAACAAGTTTTACTTACATTTTCTGTACGCTATGCTGTTTATCAATGAAACTTTAATAAAAGGCAATTTAATCTCTCAAACAGTGCAAAAAATGCGAGCGCGTGTTCTTTTCTTTGATTTAAAGTGACTTGATATTGTACAAGGCCAGAGAGGGCAACTTCTCAGCGAAAACACAGCGAAACAAAGTGCTTTTTTAAAAAAAAAGAAAAAAAAGCCATTAAGCCTGAGTTTTCACAAACAAGTGAGCACATGGCAATGTTTCTCGTTTTTTCTGTCTTTCTTGTTGTTGTCGTTCTTGTTGCCATGGTTTGGGAGAGGTCTCTTTGGGTTTCAAAAGGTCGTTAATTATATGACATTGGCGGTTTTCTTTTAATTCAAGTTGCTTTTAAAATTCTTTTTCAGTTCCAATCTCGCGGTTGGTGCCTCTATCTTCTAGCGCTACTTGAAGATTGAAAACAACGGTTAAAACAGTTTCACGAATCAAAAAACGAATATGCCGGTGTGATTCAAAAGTGATCATGTTTTTTTGTTGTTATAAGAAATCCCATTGTTTTTTAGAAGAAAAATTCATTTATTTGCTTTGAAAAGCTGGATAAGTGCGTTCTGAAGGTTACAGTTACTCCAAACACATGCCAAAATCCAGGCTACAAGTATTTATGTGGAAATATCAAACATCTTATAAAACATCTTATAAAGATTTTTACTCTTTTTGCTCGTCCTGACCATATAATTGTTTGTCTGTAAGTGCTGTTAGATTTTTACTTTCGTACTAAAATGCTTAATGGGTTTGTAAATAGTGCAATGTATTTCGATTCATTGCAGACTAAATGTATTTTTTATCCTATCTTATTAATGCACCGCAAATAAAAAACACTTAGAGAAATGAATTGTTGCACACTGTGTTTGCTTTGGAAAATGGAAAACGTCTTTATTACTAAGAGCCCTAAGACTGATAAAACAGTGAGAAACAGAAAGGTTTTTGACTGATGTTCAAATAAATAATGCATGAACATTTTTTTTGGTTTTCATGCCTACGTGGACCAGTAGGAAATTGTTAAAGCCGTAGGTAACAATCTTCTAAATGAAAAGTCTTGTTATCTTTCTAACAGCTCCAAATAAGAGAAATGGCTTAAGACCTGACTTTTCATATACAATTACTGAAAATCAGTATCAAAATCATTCAACAAAAAAGAGGGGAAAAAGTGAACACGGAGGCTAACACTCCTTATTTAGAAGTAAGCGTAAGAAAAGATGGTTTTAAGGTGTAGACGGTCGATTTGGAAAAAATGGCCAATCACGGGTTTTTTACGGTTTTCACTAATTTTGTAAGGGAAAATCAATTTTTTCATTTATCCCGGCCTCTACAAATCATAACTGGTTCATCCTTTTCTCGGGAAAGGGACCCAGCCGATGGCTCCACGACTTTTAGCTTTTCGTTTTACCTTTAGTTATATAAATGTCGTATCAGCAAAACTCTTATTACCGGTATTTTTGTCCCCAATCAGGATTTTATGGCCTTCCTCAGAAATATTGTCAAATTTGTCGCTATAAAATTGCACTCAATACTTGAAATGGGCCATCCATCTTTTTCTGTTTTTCTTTTCGACAGTTTACAGTTCAGCTTTTTCTATTAATTGTGATTAATTTTTGCCCGATTGTGGCTATTTTTTGGCGAATGCATGGCAATCCAACATGCATGGCGTATCCAAGATTGCGTATTCTCTAATGGCGGTTATCTGAAACCACGTCATATGACGTCTTGTGTAACGTGAATACAATCTAAATTATAGCTGAACTGAGCAGTTTTACAAATCTTATAAGAATTTGAATGTCCGACCTTTGATTATCTTGAAAATGTGGAACATTGCCTCCCCAGAATACCTCATAAAACCGAGTTCTATTCTTGTTGTTCTTTCTACGTTTTGCGCCAATTCTTTTGCCTATTAGGCCATTTTGTACCCACCACCAAAACTTCTAGGTCTTCTCGGTTAACTGCGCAGTTTTCTGGCAATTTTGTGCGGTAGAATTGACGTCATTTTTCACATACCGCAAATCTCTTCCAAGTTTGGTCACCTGTGTGTGGTTATGATGAATTATCCGCGGGATTTTAGCCAATCAGAAACTGAGAAATATTTTGAGTGAATAATAGTGTAAAATATAAACTTGCCTCATCAGTTATGGCCCTGAAAACACCAAACACTGTCCGTAATCGGCAGAAACTGTGACGATTCAAAAGACCAATGCACCGGTCATTAGGCTGGAATATAACCTGAATTTTTGTCTCCAGCCACAGCGAATAAAATGACTGCGAAGTAATTTAAGGCAAATTGGGTATTCTGGCAGAAGGATTGACGAGAACCAACTTGCCTAGCTTCCCTATGAACTTGTCATTGCCATGCTTTCTTAATTAAGTTATCTCGGTGTCGAATCAAATATGATTTATTACAACTGCTAAACTCATTAAGAATTAATTTTAACGGAGGTCCTCAAAGAACGAAAGCATAAATGATGTAACACACTTTGCCCTTCGCTGCTGTGATGATGAATGGACTCTTTTCCTCTCCAATGCTGATCAAATCTAACACTTATTTCAACTTACCGTTATACCTGAAAAGTTAAATTATGTAGAGGCTTCGAATTTCTTACAAGGAAGAATATTTTCCCCGGGAGGTTAAGGTTAAATTTAGCGTGTGTAATGTTTTTGATGAAATATTCATCGGACAATTTGTCTGCACATTAACAGCTGAAAACGTTGTGCAGACAATTTGTCTGCGTGAAAAAAGAAAATAAAGAAAAAGAAGCTGTTAGAATTTTATTAGAGATTTCAACACTTTATGCAGAGAACAAATGGAGCGGGGTAAAATGCCCTCACTATCATGAATGACTTCATCGTTTATACGGTATAAAACATAAAGATAAAGTTTAAATTGAAATTTGAACGAATTCAGGTGTTGCCTAGTAATTGCTGCAAGGATTCCGCCGCATTTTTTGCTTAAGATGATTGAATGCAGGCGGCTTTCTTGAAAGTCAGAGCATAATGATTCACTGGTTGTTAGAAATTATGAACGCAATTCACAAAACTGAATCTCCCGGCAGGTAATGGAAGTAGGTTAATTGTGTCTATATACGTACGAAGAGCTTGTAGGTACACACCTTCAAAACTCATCTAGCGTTCGAACTAAGTTGGATACCCGGCCAAAAACACTGAAAGACGAAAATTGGGCTTTTTTTTCGGCAGCTGGGAAAGTGTCCACTCAGTCACGGTAGGTCTGATCTTAATTAATTAATTAAATGAATTAAGCTAATTAATTTGTTGTGTCTTCATGATCAGAGAAAGATTGAAATATTTGCCTTAGTCGTACAAGGAGGCGGTGGATGACTCCACCAAAGGTTTTCCACGATTTTTTCAAAACGAGTTTTGTCAGAGGCCGCATCATGTCCCACCCCTGTTAATATCATCTTGTAGATCTGTCTACAGTATTGTTTTAAAATTCTGATTTTCAGACAAACTTTGTTAAGCAGCTGCCTGTAAGCAGTCGGCTCGGCACAGTCACAATTTCTCCTAAATGATTTCTTTTCTTGACAAGCCTTGAAGGAAACCAGTATGATGAACTGTTATCCATGTCTCGTTACCATTTATCAAGCTGCAAATCATTTACTTCATACCCGAACCACTGTTTAGGTCCTGTGAAGTCAGTTTTCTAGTTTTTCAAATTAGGTGGCAGTGCATTCAACTACTGTTTGAGTAAGGTATCAATAGGCTCATCAGTTGAAAGACCTTGAAACAACATTTGCTGGTTAACTTTACAATGAGGTCAGATGGCCGTTCTCACAGTAGTTGTAAATACGCAAAAGCTTTGTAGTAGTTTCACTTGGCGCAACCTAGCAAAGCCGCGCAAGACAGCACTTGCGTTGAACTTTCATACAGTTTTCATTGCAAAAAGTGAAAACGCGTAAGTTTTCAAGGCACATCCAGTGCTGTAGGTGTGTGTTTCAAATGTTTTTAAAAACTTCAGTAACCCTTTGTGTATTTAAAGATGTGATGAATGTCTTCCAAGTATTTAGTTTTTTCTGCCCCCTTGGAAATAAGCATCTATAATACCCTTTCCTTTCGTGGACGTTGACGGGTTTTCCCCCTTTTTTCTGTACACGCGGATCACGCAAGCAGGTCGACTTTAGATTTGTTGGCTTTTTATCAAGATTAACAAAGGGGACCAACTTTAGAGATAATATATAAACAAAATGGAAGAACCATTCGTAAAAGGATCTGCACGGTATGTTATTCACGCACGCACGCACGCACGCACGTACTCACGCCTACGGCATTCAATTTGAACTCCCGTTAATCGGATTTCTTGAGATTCGCCTGAAGCTACGTCTTAGCTACTTTTGTCACTTGTCTCTAATTATTCAACCAGGGCGGAGGTTGGAACATTTCTCGCTGCAATCGCAATACATCTCTCTCATTTTGTTTCTTGTATGTTAGCGGCTTAAATAATCGGCCTACATTCTTTAAGACTTGTTGATAGAAGGATCTTCTTGTAGTTATCTTAAGATCTTATGATAGCAGCGGTGTCACTTTGAAGGCAACGTTTTGAGTCTGTAATGATTTTTCATTCCAAAGGTAGCCCTTTAAATAATATTTTAAACCCAAATGCCTAAACTTGCCTAGCAGTTGTCTACCTCAAAGAAAGCATAATTTGATAATTCTGGCGGAACCAGATGGCAGCTAGCGATATCTGTTTTTGTAATAAAGGCTCACAAGGAAAGCTGACTATAGTGTCAGATGATAGTAACTAAAAGAACAATTCTAAAAATTCTCAGTAATTAGTGTACCGAAATGCCAACAAAACACTGAAAACGGTGTGTGTTTCTTTGGCCTTTGGGTGGATGGTAGTCAACCATAAATACTCTAACTTTCAAAATGAAGCATTACGATGTTGTTACTGCCTTCGTAAAGTTGTGTCCTTCGTAGGATTTTGATTGTCCACTGCCTGTTTACAGTTGCGCGCTTTATTGAAGAAGTATCACGCTATCCATAAAAAGTATCACGCACATTTCAAGTAGTTTAAATTTATTTCCCATCTTCCTTCTACAAATTTCCTTATGCCAAAAAGACAAAAGAACCTACTCTTAATTACGGAAGGGACGACCAATTAACAACGTGGAGAAAACGTTCACCTTGAATTCGAAAGTTGTTCAAGGGTCAAATAGAATTCATTGCCAACATTCACAGTTACAGTTGAAATCGCTCGCGGCTCATCATGAAAAGCGTTTTATACCAAACTGCAAATACTGAAGCCATGACTAGTAAGCATTGAGGTCGAACTTTGCGAGGAATTTTTTAAACTCGAGTGGAGCTAATGAAAATCATCCAGCAGTGCGGTGTTACTGAAAGACGAAGCAATTTTGTAATTACACTCTTCGGTGATCCATTGCTAGAAGGGGCAGTTATTATCTTATAATAATACGTCACAGTTTTTTTCATTTTAAGGGTAATAGTCATTTCAAAGTAATGTTTAAAATGCGATGGAAATATGCATTTGTTAAAAAAATCTACGCATGAAAGCGGTCATAGATACACCTGCCTTCAAGACATTTCAAATTCCATTCCAAGTGACCCTATGTTGCAAATCACCACTTAGTTGTCAATAGAAAATAGGGGGAAACCGTGCCCCTCTTCAAGAAGGCAAGTTAGAAATAAACGGCTATTGTAGTTGTGTAAATTGATTTTATCTTTATCTTTAAATCCCTCTAGAATGAGCAAAGATCTCAAGTTATGGCGGAGGGCGTAAGTGCCTCTCTTGTGTGATGGACAACTCGCTAATGCTAATACATGCCGGCATTGACCAAATAATTATTCGTGCTCCTCACATGAATTTTTTTTGCTGAAAAGAATCAAAGGAAGCCTCCGCAAATGACTTATATGACGTGACCTAGCATTAATATTGCCTATAGTTAAAGAATCTTATCGTCATTCATAGCTTTGCTTTTAACTTAAGCGCCGAGTACGAATTGTATGTATCCATGATTGACAAAACAAAGGTCGCCGATTTTGAAAATCGTAACTACAATTCAGTCCTGTTTTAGAGTCGACATTTTGTTGTCTGTCAAGTTCAGTGTTCTTGAGTTTGTCTTTTTCTTAGGCGATTTGACTACCTCAGATACACATTTTTTTCAAATGTGCCATTTTGTTTGGACTACGTGTTCATGATCAGAATTTCCTGTGGGGGCTTTTTCTTTACGATCTTCTTAGTGTTAATGGAATACGTACATAACTAGGCGAGAGCTAGTTGACACCGGATGTCCAAAGAATCACAAACTCCCTAGAACAAACATAAAGCACGTAAAGTACACTGTTCTGGGAAGGTTTGAACTAACCAAGACCTCAATGACAAGATGGTAGGCAAACCTTGCAAACAACTTGACAAGGCAAATCAAAATACTCCCACTTTGCTAACAATGACGTTACGATGCATCTCTTCAAAGAGACAACCCACGACGAATTATGAGCGACACTTCTCCTCCTCGTGTAGATGTTAACAAAACTAATAGGAAAGAGTATTTAACGCCTAATTATTGATGCAAAATTACTGCAAATATAGCCCTTGAGTGATAATTGGAAGTTGCAAATTAATTCTTTTAACGATCCGCGGGGGACACAAATCGGCCCATTAAGTTACTCATCCTTTTAACACTCAGACAACTGTTACCAGTTTTGTTTTGAAAGTTTTGAGAAATAGCTATCCCCCTTAGGCTTTCCACAGAATTTGTTTCCAGTCTGCAAATGATTGTGTCCTGCTTTGTTTGTTCTTCAAAGGAAAATTGATCTGCGTATTCTTTTTGTCTACCAGTTAAAGTTATCTTTGACCCATGAATGTCAAAATCCTACTACAGAAGAAACACTGCCAACTCAATGCTGATCCATAATCTTTTCGAGAGTTCTTGGACGCGTCAGTTGGTTTTCAGTTCTCCTCAATGTCGGTAGAATCAGGATCAGCCGAGGACGGTGTTCTAAAAGAATACATTTTACTCAATTGCCGGGTTATTCTCGCATGAGTTTTACGTGCCTTTCCTTCGATTCTTGCGCACCTTCGTAGCGCTTTTTTGTAGCTTTGTCGGAAATAGTCGTCAAGGGCACCGTACAAGTAGGGATTTAAACAGCTGTTGAGCCAGATGCAGAAATGAGAATACTTCATCATTATAGTGAAGTACGGATAGTTTGCTCCTGTTCCATAATCGTACCAGAAAAACAGCACGTGATTCGGGAGGTAACACAGCGCAAAGCTCACGATCAGAACAATCAGTAAGCGAATAAACTTCTTGTGGTTTGCCTTGGTTCTGTCACTGGTCGACTTTCTACCCTGGAGGCCTTCATCTCTGCGATTTAGAACAATAGCCATTTTACCATAGGCTATCCCAATTATAACTAAAGGGAGGAAATATTCTGCCACGAATAGATACAAGGTGTAACCTTCCCTTAGAATTGTGCCAGCCGGCGGGTCGCCCCAGAATTCTTCGCAGCTGAATTTGTTGTCTTCTCCAAGCACTTCTTGCTTCTGAACATCATTGACAATAATTTGCGGTAAAGCAGACACGAAAGCAAAAAGCCAAACCAGCAAAAGAAGCAGCTTGACCTTCTTCAGGGTCAATCTAGCCTTCATTGGATAAACAATGCCCATGAATCGTTGGAGTGTCAGGGAAGTAAGGCTGTAGATCGAAGCCCCCTGGCATACCAAACTCAGCGCCGGAATGAGTTTACAAACTGCGGTGGACCCGAAGAATCCAAACGGATATTTCCCCGTCTCGTAGTACAGTAATATAAACGGCGTACAGAACAAACCCACGGCCATATCAGCAATTGCCAAACTCATCAGGAAGAGTCCGTAATAGTAATTCCTTAAACTTCGTAACTTGCGATTCCTCCTCACTGCCAAGCACACGAGAATGTTTCCAGCTATGTTTAGAATCACAATAAGAACAGAGAGGATGAGTCGAACGACTAACGAGGGAAAAGGCTCTGGGATTTCCCGCCTGGATGCCGCGGTTGTCGGAATGGGTGTCTTTTCGTCCATCGTTGTCGACAGGACTGCGGTTATAGAGTTTGTCCACATTATACTCGTAGCCGAAAGAGAAGGACTAGCTGAGGTCATGATGGGAACAAACTGAACGCTTCAATACTTTGGCGCTTGATTTACTCCTTTTGGTCTGGTTGCTATCGTTAAATAAATCTTGAAGCCAAGAACTAATTTTTCACGCGCAGCTGAACAAATTGGTGATGTCGAACTTTTTGCCGTGAAATACGCTTTGAGCTACTTTCTTGCATCTGTTTCAACACGATATGAGTGATATTAACTTCCACTCGGTGGCGAAATATGCCTCAATTGAGGAGCGCGCGATTTGATCGACTCACCCTTATCTGTCGAATCACGTCATTGTGCGTCGTGCTCACGATGTCGCGATTGATTGAAATAGTGAGACGTGCGGGGCTTTCTGACATGACAGGTTTAGCCGCGATGACTGGTTAAAAGGATAATTAACGGAAAGATCTACCGCAGTCCGAGAAATCCCTTTCTACAATGCCATGGCCGGAGATCCAAATTGTAGGTAGGAGTGAATTGTGAACGATGTTAGTATTTGTAATGAGAAACAAAAAATAAAAGTCAACAGTGTACATTTCTCTGAAAACAATTCTGCCTTTCCATTTCGATAAATTTAGATAGCAAATGTCTGCTGGATCGGTGTGACTGCCTTCTTGAAGATAAATATAGTGATTGGTAGCTCCCTTAAATGCTCTTTGTACTTAATAATATTGATAATTTTCCCTCGTGGAGCAGTAGAAGCGTAAGTTCAGAGAAAAGCTGAATGTTTTCTCAGTGTAGCTTATTTATAGTTAAGTATTCTAATCGTTTTCTCGTCTTTCACAAACAATACTTCAGTGCTCTCGTATGGAAATCTAACACGGTGTCTTCAGACTAAAGTGAGATAAGTTAATATATTTACAAAACAAATTTTAAGGGGCCGCATGAGATTCTCTTTCATCCGGTATTGTTGCGTCACTTTTTGAAGTAAGAAGTAAATGACAAACAGTGCGTTTTACCGAATTCCACGTCGTGAATTTCCATGTACACGACGCGCGGTTCTTCAAACGTGTGTTAATCGCAGACATATTAGAACTTTCTGCTCATATTTGTTTTTTGTGTTAGTGTTTTATTTCGTAAGGGGAAAATCTTTCTTGGGGTAGCGTAGCAATTATCTCAAATTCTGTCACAACACACTTCAACGTGCAATAAAATTTGAGATCAAGGCTTTGTTGAATATTGTGAATAAATTGTAGGATGAAAGAGCAGCCCGTGAAGATTATTACTTTTAGTATTTGCATTTACAGATTAAGTGTTTTGAGTGTAAAATATACATTTGAAATTAGTATAAGAATCAACTGTTTTTTGTTTCGGAAGCAGTTATGTTAAGTATGCAACACTAAAAACGTTCCGCTCGGTCAATTTCCGGCAGATCTCCGGTCGAATTTGCTGCTTTTGGTTTTTAAAAAGTTAGAAATGGAAGGCATGTAATCTTCTCATCCTCGACTCGATCCCTTGATCATACATTTGCTGCGTAACGAAGTCACGTGGTATCATAAGAAAACAATACTATCAAAACTTAATAACTGTCAGTGTCCTTTGAAGCAGAGGACATTTGCCATGTTCGGCTTCTGATTGTTATGTCATAGATTGCCTTAACCTTCGAAGAAGCCTTAAAGAAAAGAAAAAGTTGCGTTTTTGTTTCTCCTAAAATTTTAGTCCAAATGTATCAAATAAGAGCTCTGAGCAATTTGCAGCAAATTTAAACTTTATTTTCGCAGCAAATTAAACAGAGCCTACAATTAACAAATGGCGATTTCGTTGCCAACTATCACAATAATATCAGTTGCAAATGAGTTTTGAAATAATTACAGAGTTCATTTGTTCGCGTGTGTTTCGCCGATATCTCCTGCGGAACGCTATGAAACTTAAAATTACTTTTCCGCGATGACTGAAAATCGAGTTGATGAGAGTGATAATTGATCAAACTTTGGTCATTTGGTTACTGACGATAAGTTTTGATCACAATGTTTTGCAAAAAAGTAATGAACACCGGGTGAAACAACCTGGGAGTTGGTTAGCACATTTAGTTGACGGTCTTCTTAAAGACACTGTGGCCCTTCACAAATACATTTTCGTTTGAAAACGCACACATTTAGATGCGTTTAGGCCTTTCGTCCACATTAATACGGATTTGAAAGCGCTCTCAAAAGTGGATCAAAACAAAAGCGCATACGTGTCATATTAGTGTGGACGACGGTCGTAAGCGTCCCGCGAAAACGCATCAAAAATGAAAACGATACAAACACACGCGCCTGTGATATTTTCGGTTAGCTTGCCAAGAGATCCGATTTCTTGAGCATGCGCATAGAGTTCAACTTACCCCACAACGTGCAACTCTATCGTGTGTGGACAGTCCAAAACGCATAAAAACCGGTAGTGTGGACGCGAATCGATCGATGAGTTTTCCGTGACATCGAAAGCTCATACTCTTGAAAACGCATTAGTGTGGACAGGGCCTAAGGGTGTGTGTACGTAAATAGAGGAAATGGTTTCAGCGCGCTAAATAATAAAGAAATGAAGACAAAGACAAAAGCTAGTACTAAATGCATGTATAGACATCATCTGTGCAAATTATCCACTCCGACTGTCCTCCTGAATCTTGAGCCAATTTTCACACGTACTTATAGCTCCATCATTGATACATTAAAGTTTCTGTTATTATTTTTGAAGCTCAATCACAAAGAAATGATTACTAAATGGGAACAGAGTAGGAATAGGGACAAGTAAAGAGACTGATCCGTGTCTTAACATTAACGCTTAAAAACTAGAGGTTCCTTTCCCTCTGCAGAGCTGACGACGCCATCAAATGATTTGGGCTACACAGATAACATAACATTACGTTAAACTGTCCTCATTTTCAGTTTTACTTGACTTTCTTCTCTGGTCACTGGCAGGAGCTCATGTCGTAGGCCCCTGCCACTGACAAGAAACTGACAATCTGCTTCTTGAGAGTGGAGTAAAGCCCGCTTATCTCGTTTAACTGCGTCCAAAGGAAATAATCATACTGTATCCTACCTATATACTTTTCTGTCAGCTGTGTAGATTGTGAAGCGCGCTAAGGTTGCTTCGCAGCTTCTTTGTTTGACTGCGCATTCCTTTAAAATCTTCTTTTGTTTTGTCTATGAACTTTCTAATCTCTATTAAATCGTTCTCGCAAGCTGCCAGCTGATTTTCTACTGCCCTCTTTTCCTCGTCTACCGTTTTCAAAAGTTTTTCAGGAAGCTTACCGCCCTCAAATTTCTTTACGGCGTCCATGAATTCCCGCGATCTGCTTCTCAGCAAAGGAGCAGGTTTCGAGGATCCCGAGTTCTTTCTGACGGGTATTTGAGAACTTTCCCGCGGGTTCTTTCTTGTAGCAATCATAGGGCTGCCTTTTGGACTTCCCTTAGGACTAGGATCTTTGGATGTTGTCGGTGAAGGGAGCTTTCGAGACTGATTAAAGAAACTCATGATTCTGGCCACGTTTCAAAACCGCTTGGTCAGGAATATTTCGCAATGAGCTCCGCGTTGTGGTTGATTAAGTCTTCCGTTATCTTCCTCTGTCTCTGTTGACCAAAGAAAAATACCGGTAAGACGACTTATTCAGACGTAAATACATATCGAGAGCTCTTCAGACAAACGTAGAAGTTTTTCAGTTGGATTTCTTGGTCAAAGAACAGCGATAGTTTATAATAGGCATTGTCAAACAATAATGTTTACATGTAAGTTATCACTTTTATTATACACTTCGCATAACAGGTATGTTACTGTCTTGAAGGAGTGCCTACCGTAGCTCTTTGAATAACTGAATCCTCTTTCAATCTGTTCCTCAAAAGCTGTCCACTCCTTCTAAAGTTGCCTTTCGCTTGTATGGGCATTTACCTGCCTCATTCCGCTCCGATAAAAGTTCCATACTTCACTTAGTATGGGATTTGTAGACGGCATCTTAAACAATTCATATCATTTGTTTTTAGACGACACACATGATTGCTTATTAAGTAAGGTTTTAATTGAATGGATGTATGTTTGCATTATAAGTATAGTAAGTAGTTGCTAAGAAGTTCAAGAATGGCCAACATTTGTCCTCAAAGCGGGCACACTAGCGTTTTAATAAACACATCTCTGCAAAAAGGAACCACGCTCGCTGGTTCGCTAGTTGCCAAACGCAAGCGTATACAGCTATTTCTAGATAGGTTGTCGGAAAAATGTGCACGCGACAATCCTGAAAGGTAATATGGGATATGATCAATACACTGTTCCTGACAACCGTAGCTGTCGAACCTACGTTTGTTGCTTTCCTCTAGCACTCGAAAATACATTTCCATGGCCTTTCGTGCCAATTCTTTCAAATTTCTTTGAAGAACAGAGAACTCAAAACCACCCACAATGCCTTTCGGGACTGTCGCGTGCGCTTTTTCCGACAACCTTTCTCGAAATAGCTGTATGGAGCAAAAAGAAAAGCGCAGCCTCCGCGGGACGCATAATGCGCCTGTCACATTCCCTCAAAATTGTGCATTGGATTTGTTTTCAGTTTCTCTTTAGGCTATGTTCTTACTATACCGGCTACACGAAAGACGCAGCCACACTAGCAATCGCAAAAAGGTTTTTTGCGGACTCGAACATAGCTTGCCTCGGCTCTTGTGGTTCCCCTTTTAACTTTTAAAACCACTCAGCATTTGCTTTCTTATCTGTAGAGTATCCAGTGATTTTGTTACCTCTGCGTCCCGCGTCCCAGACGCATAAAAGTCTCCAAAGACGCAAAATAATTCATGGAATGCGTCCCGTAGAACGCAAAAATCGATCGACCTGAAGATGTTTTTGTAGAATATCCTATCCTGTGGCTGTTATTGTGGCTGTTGTTTAACGATGCGTATCATGTTAGTCTTTTCTTAATTTCAGTAAGCTGCACTGAAGAGTTGTCTGGTCTGTCTTCAGATTAACTTAACTGTCTGCTTACATAAAGTCCTAACCATTTTCAAGTAGGAGTCTTTGTCTTTTGAACTTGGACTCATGATTTTTCACAAAATGAGTCTCGGGACTCTCACTATTTGTAACAAAATCACTGGGTATCTAATCAATGTTTATCGATATGACGTACCGAAAGTTCTTACCCTGCTTGACTCGCGCGCGCTCTGACGAGCGCTGGCAACAAGAGGAAAGGACGGGAAAGATATAGCACAGGCAGCCCAAGCTCGCTTCTGTAACTTACAAATGTTCAGGGATTTAAATAAAAATAGGCTAACCTCACTTATTATATCCATGTAGGTTTTGTTGAACCGATTTGCTCGAAGGACAAGAGAGGGTAAACCGGTTCAGGAACCTATCACCTGGCCGGTTGCAATAAAAACCTCTTAAAATGGGTATAAATCAGCTCGGGGACCACACAGGAAAGAAAAAGCACACAACTTTAGTAAGGTCAGTTTTTCTAAACAAACAAACATTTACCTTCTAAACAGAGTAAGAATATCCGAAGAATCAACATACTTAAAGCATGGGGAAAGACCACAGTCACGGGCCACGGCTAGGGGACTTGGTAAAAGTTGCGTTACAGATGGACTTGCGGGAATTATGGGAACGTGAGTCACACCAACGGCGCGAAGTTGCAATGGGGAAAAGTCACACTTCCAAAGGTTTGTGCACGTTGCTGGATGAAAGAGAGAAGTGTTATAGCACTTATAACTCATAATTGCTTGACGTAGATCGGTACATTTGCATTGTAAGCGCAGCAAGTTTCAATATGAGAGCTATTCGCGTATCATCTTTCGGTGGACCTGAAGTTTTGAAGCTTATTGGCGATGTCCCAGTTCCCACTGTTTCCAAAGGACAGGTGAGGTTTTGGGTAAGATGTTCATATAACCCCATACATTTATTATGCGTACATTCTTAGACCCTATTTCTATTGACTATGTGTGGGAAAAAGTATGAAATTGCTGCATGTATAATAAATGTATTGGGTTACCGTATTATTTTCTCGAATATAGCCGTCCCTCGATTAATCTCCTCCCTCGAATTCTTGTTTTGCAACCACATGACAAGGCGGCCATGTTGGGGGTCAAAACAATATAATTTTTTCTCAAAGAATTTACATGAAAATAGAGTTTAGTTCCCAGAGGAGAGAAAGGCTTTTGTTCTTGATCACCAACATGGCTGTCGTTACGTCACGTTCCAACCAGCAATAATCGCCCCCCTTTGACCATAATATTTAAAATACAGTAAAAACCCACATATAAGATCCTAAAATTTAAGAACCAGTTAGGCTAAAATTTTCATTTTAAATCCCCTTGAGGGGCTTATTTTTGGAGGGGCTTATATTCGGAGGGGCTTTTCTACGGAGGAAAAGTTGCATTTCAAAATCAGTTGGGCTAGTCTTATAGTTGGAAGGAAAATTGCCGTTTTTGCTTTGTTTTACTTTGTATTTTAGAGCAATTTTCCAAGTACAAGCCCCTAGGGGGCTTATATTATTTTGGAGGGGCAATTTAACAGAGGGTTTTTTTGCATTAGCAGTTTGGGGGGCTTATATTTGGAGAGGCATATACATGGAGGGGCTTATTTTTCGGAATTTTACAGTATTTAGCCTAAAATTTCCAATAGGTTCTTATTTTACAAAAATGAAGGCAGAGAAGAAAATACAGCCAGAAAAAGTTTAAGTCTAGGTTTCAGTCAGTAAGATTCAAAATATAACACAGCGTTTTATGGACACTGCAGCATGAAAGACATGCATTCTAGTTAACTTTGGAAGCATAAAATAACCGCATGGTTATCATCTAAACTGTATTCTAGACAATTATTTAATTCAGCAACATATTCCATATCACATATATGCCCTGTAGTAGTTATCTGTGCTGATCACTGGTACCTCTATCAAATTAAGAACCTATTTAAGAACCTAAGTAGCCTAAAATCCCACTAAATACCATTTCTCTAAGAACCTATTTAGGCTAAGTTGGAAAAATCTGGGTTCTTATATGTGGGTTTTTACTGTAGTCACTTCCCTGGAATAATGGCCTCCCCGCCCTTCACCTACAGCGGTAAATCTGGAGCTTGAAGCTGAAGTCAGTGAACTGGAGTCTGATCCAACAAAACTGATCAGAGACCAGATTCAAGCTCAGACGCCCAGGATATTGACATTGAAAATTAATCAAGGAACCAAATCTGGAACTCTTAAAAAGCCCATGTTCAGTTTATTTGATATGATTATTTTCTTATTTAATGGGATGATAAAACAAAACATTTAAGGCATGACTTCCAGTGAACAATATTTTAAATAATCGCTTGCCTCGAATGATTGCCCCCTTTTAGTGCAAAAAAAATATTTGCCCACGACTATCAAATCGAGGAAATACAATATACGAAAATCTTACATTGTCACACATTCTCAAAAGTAAAGCTTTTCAGAAACACTGAGATTTATTTCGCCTCTCGCCAATAAATTTGCACTGCAAACCATGTGTACTGTGGTGGCTTTTAGTTTTGATTCTCCCACCCCATCCTGGGGTGATTTGAATTTGCAGGAAGAAGACTACATATTTTTTCAAGTCAACACAACTGAAGCTTGGTTATCAAAGTCAACTTGAACAGAAAAAATAAAACAAAATTCAGTATTGCCAGCCAAAACTGAATCTTACAAAGTTTTCTTATATTGTAGGCACTTTCCATTGTGCCAAAACATTCTGAAATTTTGGTTGAAAGATTAAGTCAACATTTAATGTCCGGGTGAAAATTTTCCAGATAAAGTGGTCCGTATCCAGAGGTGGTCCTCTTCAGGGTCTGTATTGGCTGACCAAACCTTGATGTTCCATTGTCAAAAAATATTTTTCCCAATCCCACTTAGAAGTGAACAAAATATGGTTGAAATGCAAATGGAATGCTTTGTTCCAGTTGGAAATCTTGTTTAAAGTCAATAGTTTTGTTCCATTTTCCTTGATTACATGTATATCCACTGGTCTCTGATTTTATGGATCACTTATAAATTTAAATATGGTCCCTTGGCGTGGAAAAGGCTGGCATTTTTACATTGTTACAGAGGTGGAAATTTTTTCCTTACAGGGCACACTCTCATTGGTTACTTGGAGGTAACATGACATCTAACAATGAAACTGTTTCCTGCCAAAATTTCTGAGTTGGAAACATTGCAAAATCTTTGACATCAGTGGGTAACACTATTACCTGTTAATGTTGACTGCTTACGCGATTTATTTTCATAAATTTGTACATGAAAAAGTTTTTCTTTGTGGGCTTTATAATGATTGCCTCGAATAGATAGGGAAACATGGAGATTCTCCGGAAACAAACTTAACTGTTTCTCTCAGGACCAGTTATTACTGTAAGTGTTTAATGGTTGCTCTGCATCACAGACGTACATTACTGTTACACATGGGTATGATGAGTGGTCTTGAGACAACAAAATTTTAGAGCACAGATGAAGTTTCTGCCCAAAGACACACTATTAACTCTTGGGATGTTTCGTAGGTTAATGTCCTTGTCTGGGCAATCATTAGTATCGTGTGCCAACTCTGGCACTTTAACAGCTTACTTATATTATGGGCAGTGGGGTGAGATGGGTCGATGGGTTGCTTCACTAGTCTCAAGATATTTGACAGCACTTTTGTTGTGCCCTGATAGGTGTTGATTAAGTGGTTTTTAGTGCTCAAGTCTCTTAAAATATATTCCTATTCTGTAGGTACTGGTTAAGATAGGAGCAGCTGGTGTTAATCCTGTTGATACTTATATCAGAACTGGAAATTATGCGAGGAAGCCAACCCTACCCTACACACCAGGTTGTGATGGAGCGGGGGTCATCCACAGTGTGGGTGAGGGTGTTAAACAAATTAAAGTAAGATCACTGAATGATACTTTTTGAAACCCTAATTTTGTCTTAAATACATTAAAGAATTAACATAGATCTTAATTTAGAGCTTTGCCCTATTGTTTAACTGAAAAACTGGTGCTTCATTTTGCTGAGATTTTCCTTTCAAGCCTTTTACCTGCTTCTTGCATGTAGCAGTTTTCTTTTTTTCCTCTGTCTTTCTTTTTTCTTATCACTCATTATCTTGTTGTTATTTTTATGTGGTTACAAGGCAAAGGTGCATAGAGATTAAGCCAAAACTACATTTAACCCAAAACGTTTGCAACCTCGATTATGGTAACCAGAGTATATCTGAGCAGTGCTGCTATGCCGGTGTATTACTTTTTAAAGTTCAAGTTTATGCCCTTCCCCTAATATTATTGCACTCCAAGTTGCAGCCTCAATAAAAAATCCCCTGCCCAACAAACCATGATAATAATAATAATAATAATAATAATAATAATAATAATAATAATAATAATAATAATAGTAATAACAATAATAATAATAATGATAGTAGAATTCTTAGAATTAATATTAGTCCTATGGCAATGCTCTGCCAGTTTAAAGCCAGTGAAACTCACTGGCAGCCATCTCTAAGTTATGTGGTGATCCCTGGGTAACTGTATGGGTTTAACGCTAATTCACTCCTAAACCAAATTATGGTGAGATTTTGTCAGTCTAACAGTACTGATCTGTCAAAGAAATTCTAAGGTGTTACCATTCAGATGGACACACTTTAAGAGAGAAATTACATAGGAAATAGAGAAATTAAAAGACATAGGGTGGTTTGGTGGTTTTGAAGGTGCAAATAAGTCAAAAATAAATAGCCTGCTTAGCTTTTACATTGCTCTATCCCTAGTGACCCCAAAAATTTCTTATCATTTTGGTGGAAGGGGCCTGGGGATACAACTGTATGGTTTCAGCTTTTTTTTTTTTGGAAATATGCTATCAACTAGAAATTATTTTGTATTTCTTAAATCTTAGTTTAACAACATCTGCCTTTTTTTGCTCATTTTTGCATCAGGAAGGTGACCGTGTGTTTGTATGTGGAAGCATATCAGGGACATATGCTGAATATGCATTGTGTAATGCCACCAGTGTTAATCACCTCCCTGAAAGCATTTCATTCAGTCAAGGAGCAGCCATTTATGTGGCTTATTATACTGCTTATAGGGCACTATTCCAGAGGTACAGTCAGAAAGACATTAATTTTACAACAGGGTTGCTGGATGTTACTATGGTGTTGGCCGCTCTCTCCATCCCTCAAACAATACTTAAAATATTACTTGCAGTATTATAATATATAGAGTTGTTGATACAAAAGCTCTCAGCATAAATCTTTGTAGTTGTACATTCTGTTGGTTCAGCCTTATTTTCCCGCAAACTCACTCCTTTTACCCTCATGGAATTCCAGATTATGGTAGGGGCTGGGCAGGTGGGGGAGATTCATGGGGCTTGTGAGAAGGAAAGTTTAAATGAAAAATGTAATCACTTAAATGCCCTGCTTTTTTATTGCTGTCATAGTCAATGAAAATTGAAGTGAAGCAACACTTATTGGTGTTTATTTTCTTGTGTTAACTCAAGTTATCTTACCACAATAGTTATAATAATAATAATAATAATAATAATAATATTATTATTATTATTATTATTATTAAATACAGGCTGCATGCCAAGGCAGGAGAAACAGTATTAATCCATGGAGCAAGTGGAGGGGTAAGTACATATGTCATAATAATTTATTATTATTCCGCTATATTTTTTGCGAGGTGAGGTTAATTTCAAGCTACTCTTATTTGAGCAAGCTGAGAAGTAGGCCTGCTGACCTGAAGGTCTTTCACTGCACCTTAACATATTACATTATTTAGATGTTGATGTGTTTTTCCACAGACTAAAATGCACCTAAAAATATTTTTGTATTCGTGTTGAAATAGTATTAGTGCCTCTATAAAGCTTGATAGTATTCATTAACTGTATGGTATCAGACAAGCTATGCATAGGCTCGCGATTCCCTGGCACTGCACCCACCCCTCCCCCAGACGAACGAACAACTTTTTTAATGTGTCAATCTTCTTGCTTGCTACACGTAGGCTGAGTACTAATCGGAGACACCTAATTGATAAAATCTAATCAAGCTTAAGATAACATTTGGTAATATTTAGAATAAATATTTACAATGTAAAGATTAAATCGAAAATTGCATTAATAGCATTAAAATATTAAACAATAATCAATTAATTATAATAATAAAATAGTATACAATCTAATCAATCTAAACGTAAGTGAGAGTTTTAAATTAACAAGCAGAGTCTCAAGTATTGCACAGGAGAGTGTTTGCCATATTTCACAGTACTGAACCTAGGAATAAAAGAGTCTGAATTTCGTAGATTGTGGCTAGACAATAATGCGCTGAGACGATGGATAATATTCCCAGTTATTAACTTAAATTTTACTCTGTACATAAGGATTGCAATATCCTGCAAGCAACTATTTTAAAGACGTGTCATTCGTGCACGCGTAAGTAGCTCGTTATATGAGGATATCCAGTCACAAAACACTGATCGTCACTTACATAGTATGTAAATCTGTAGGAGATGGTGTTTTCATGTATACATGTAGGTTGGTTTAGCAGCAGTGCAATTAGCAAGGGCTCATGGAATGAAAGTTATTGGTACCGCGGGAACAAGTGAGGGTGAAAATGCAGTAAAGAAAGCTGGAGCTTCGTTGGTGTTTAACCACCGACAGGATGGATACGTTCAAAACATTCTGGTACCGCTACTGTAAAGTGAACTCAATAGATCGCCATGTATAGTTGCAGTAATATTGTTGAAGTAATTAATGTCTTTTTGGATCGACTGATTTTCAGCGGATATGGAGATTCCATGTCTTTTATTGTTTTTACCGTGTAGCGTACGACTGTAGTTGAAATGGATGCTGCCACTACGTTCATACAAACTGAGACAACCTGTTGTAATTAAATGCAATATTGTTTACCGAGGCTGACTGATGCTAGTGTGTATCAATGGGAGAGGGTGTGATACTGCTGTAATGGTATTAGGGGCTTACATTACGCCTTCCAAAAGAAGGGGCAGACCTACTTGACTTGGAGATACAACTGTAAGTGAGTAAGTACGAACTTAGTACTAAAAAATGTAATTATTACATGTCTTTCTCTAATATGTACATTTTTAGGATGCAACAGATGGTCATGGGGCAGATGTTATTGTGGAGATGTTGGCAAATGCCAGTCTTACTAAAGATCTTCAGCTTGCTGCTGTGAAAGGACGCATAGGGGTATGTTTTCATATGAAGTGTTATTAAGATCATTTGTAGTATGTCGTCACGTAGGGGGTTGGTGTTACTATTTAAAACGCTGTTTATCACAGTTTGCGTCGTGCTTTATTTCAGAAGAAATCGCAGCAATACATGAAAGTTTTAAAAATTCTCTGCTTGTACTAAAAACTGGAAACGCTTCACCCGTGTGTACCCCCTATTGGCTCCGAAAACGCCTTTGCCTACCTTTGCCAGATTGGCCGTATCCGCTAATACACATTCCTAGTTTCTTGTGCTTTCTTGGCTGCTGCTTTTAAGCTACGGTGTTTTTTGTTCATTTAGCCTTGCCTTTCTTCAGGTTGTAGGCAATAGAGGAACAATTGAAATTAATCCAAGAGAAACCATGGCTAAGGAATCTAGTATCATTGGTGTTATGCTGGGTCATGCTACTGAGGTAACATGAAGTCACTCTTTTCCGTTACCAGTTGAAATTAAACCTGTGTAACACTGTGTGATTTTTTGGAAGAATAGGAGGCATGTGCCTTTACTTTATCGACTTCAGTCACTCCGTTTTGCTCTCTTACTTGATTGATTGATCACCTGATTTTTCGACATACGGAATCAAACTGTGTCACAACGTGAGGCAAGAGACCACCAAACTTACTAGGCTAGGTAGTCGCTTGTGAGACGATCCAACTACAACGTACAAGACACATTCCACTAGGAACACTAAACGTGGTATTTCTAATGTATAGTTACATTTGGTGGTTCCACTGTATTAAAGTAATGCAGATTTTTCTTCTACTGTTCGCTTCAGACTGGAGTTTGCAACGCGTACCTCTTGTTGGTCCGAGACTGCTATTTTGAATCTTGATGATAACATTTGAATTCTTTATCTCTGTTAAAGGAAGAGAAGCAAGAAATGACAGCTGCTATTGAGGCAGGACTGCTGGCAGGATTTTTGAGTCCAATAGTTGGACGGGAGTACCAATTGAGCCAAGCTGCGGATTCACACAGAGATATCATAGAAAGCCAAGGGGCAAAAGGGAAACTGGTCTTGATACCTTGATAGATAAGTACCTTCCAGAGACAGAGTTCACTGGTTAATGTTTCCTCGTTAGTTTTTTAAATGGTAATATGACCACAATCAAATTGCGTGCAAGGCTGGCAATACGGCAAAGGGCAAGAAAGCCATTACTGACAGAGTTTTAGCATCGGCGCGCGACGAGAAGGCGTCATTTTATTCATTTTTCTGACGAAGATATGGTGGTAAAGCACAGTGTGTGGTTCCTTACAGTATCTAATTGTAGGTAAAGAATCTCAGGTAGAGTTATGATCATTACGTTACACACGTAACTGTTGATCTCTTATGTAATTACCTGTATGTTATTTTGAAATAGTGTGAACTAATTTCAATTGATAACTGTCAAACAGTGACATACCATACCATGTATGTGTAATTTGTGACAGGATATGTTCTTACATGCCGTTTATTCATAGTACATCAACGTATTGAATCACGACCTAGAGTGAGAATAAGCCGACATTTCGCGACGCCACCACTGGTTTCCCAGCGAAATAACGTCTGAGGAACGACTGCAGAAATTCCTTACTGTTGACATGTCACTACCCAGATCTGGCTTGTGCTTCTGATTGGTTGAAACAATTAATTTTTCCCTTGCGGCACCACCTAGTGACATGTCATCATTACCGATGGTGGCGTCGCGAAAATGTCTGCCGTTTTCTCAGGCTATGAATCACCCAGCAATGCCTTTTACTTAGTAAAAATAGTAATAATAAATATTTTGAAAAAAGCTAATGATCAAGGTATAACATTGGTTGTTTGATTTTCTTCAGTCATTCACGCTTTTGTCTGGTCATTTGTTGGTTGCTTCTTTTGTGCACACTCGTTCTTCTTTTATACGGAGATTTGTAATATTCGAACTTTGGAGCTTGTACATCGAAAACGTTTTGAAGTTTACAAATGACGTCATTAGAGAGATTTGGAATCACTTTTACGGTAAACGGCAATGGTGATACGATCCACGTACAGTAGAATAACAGAGAAGAATAGGGTATAGTTTAGATGGAAAGAAATTACAACAAAGTACAAGACTAGACAATCTTTATTTGTACTGGATGGCCCAGATATGTCTAGAGCCGAAATTCATAAGGGCCTTGTTTAAATAGCCTGTTAAACAAATATGTGCGCATCTTTACTGACACAATACAAGAATGAAAACAAGATACTAGAACAGCCAAATCAAATCTCTTACAGTTAATACTTTTGAAGCCCAACAGATTAACGACATTCCCACTTTTTTTGACAGAGCATTGAACATAGGTGTTTCACCTGACTCAGTTTTCATACCACCTCTACTTAAAGTAGATTTCCTCCTTGAGATAACCAGAAACCCACGCTTATGAAACACAAAATTACCACCCTTTAATCCGTTACAAAACATGGCCACTTGAGGCTAGAACATGTTCATCGTTTAATTTATTGAAAAATCTGGATCAGAAATCCGGCACTGATGATTATATTATTATGGCAACCACTAATTGATCCATTACAAAACATTACCAGTTGAAACTAGAGCATGTTTTGAAGGTGAATTTTAATTTCTTTGATCTCTGTAGTATTGCTGTACAATTATAGCAACGTCTTTATAGTTTACATCTGGACTTTTCAAAGCATTTACAAGTTCAGCAACATTTCTACCTCGACTTCCAAGGTACCATAGCAAAGCTTTAGTAGGACTTCCTCCAGGGCTCTTGAATTCATTGTCCAAATTTTTAAGAACGTCTTGATCAACGTGAAATTTTACACCAACTTTTTCCCATCCAGTTAATCTTTCCCCATTGCGGCAATGATCCAGTTTTTTAGCAATTACATCTTCAAGGTCCAGGGGTATATCCTCCAGATTGAACCCTGAAACATTATACATTTTTAATTTAACAAAATATTATATTTTTGCGAGATGAACATTAATTCCTTTTGCAAACTAAGTTTGATTGTTAACTGTTTAAGTTGACACACGTTATAATATGTGCAGGGTGCGACCTAAGTTATTATTGATATTGATACTGAAATAAATGATGGCTACAGTTAGTTTGCTAATTACACAGTAGGTGAGGAGAAAAAATAAGGTTAATTAAAAAAGCTCATTAGTAACAACTTAAAATGGACGTTTCAGATTGGGATTGAAGGAGTGGTTGCTAAGGGTTACATCCCAGAGAAAAAAATTAAACAGAGGGAAATAAACTATTTTCTTACCTTGGAGACTAGCAGTATCTGAATCTACTTCAGCTAAGATATTTTCAGCCATATTGTCACAGTCAGATGGGACTTCATAAGATTCACTGACTGATTTCAAAGAAACAAGAACACTATGTGAGGCCAGGACAGCTAAAAAACGATGCAGATTTCAGCAGTGAACAGAGGTTAAATCATTTGAAATGTGTGTCTAGGGGAGCTGCGTGGCAGTTTTTCTTTGCATAGGAGTTTTAATTGCTTAATGTAAATCTCCTTCACGCTAAACCATTGTTAATCCGTTATATTTTACTTTAGAGTAACCTGTTCGTGTTTGCCTGGTCCCAGTCAAAGTTCCATGATAGGGTTAACTCCTTTAACAACTTTTGAACAATTATATGAGTTCTGGACCAAAGTATTAATGGAAACGCTTTTTCCTAACAATACATTACTTTTAAACTGTGCTTTAAAAGGGTTCTCGTTATTTTTCTAACAAATTGTTAATAACATTAATATTCCTTAATCCATTTAATTATTCATCCGTGACATTTAAATATACAGTTTTTGAAATATTTACTAGCATCTGTAACGTAAAGTTTGCATTGTAACTTAAAGTTTGTCTGTGTTATCTTTCAGAGGCAAGAGAGAATAATCTCAAAGAGAATAATCTAGCTTGTCAGGGAGAAATTGTTTGTTACTGTATACCAATTAAAATGTGATGATTGTAATAAACCATTAATATTACCAGAAAGTGGCCTTGCAGTTTATGTTGCAATTTAAAGTTAATATGAAATAGTTCTCTTAAATACTTGACTTCGCTGATCATTTTTAAATACAATACTGTACAGGGGCGGATCCAGGATTTTTCTTAGCAGGGGGTGCACCACTAACTGACCGATGACGTAAAAAATTTTAAAAGCGAATACGAAGAAGAGGGCTTTTGACTGGGAAATAACATAATGTGAACTGCTGAGAATACATATCAAACGATAGAGCAGATTTTGTATGTCTGTCAAGCGACTGCACAGTGTTAATTAGAAAGCGGCCGCAGGTCATCCCAGGGGGCGGGGTGCGCACCCCCTGCACCCTCCCCCTGGATCCGCCCCTGCTGTAAACTATGCAAGTGCAGTAGATTTTAGATTTCAAGGAAGATCCCCAAACAAATTGTTTTTGCTGATACTTACAATAGTTAAACAACAATCAATAGTGCATTTGACTAAATTTATGAAGTTATGATATAGATTGTTCCATGAATTAGCCCTTCTTTATTTTACAGAGAATAAACTATAATTCTCTATTTTCCAATTGCCCATAATACACTCTGTTTGCCCCCCAAATTTTGCATAAACCATTGTTTTTAAATGCTCCTGGGAGTATTGCATTTTCCCAAGAGCATTTTAAGACAATAAGTTATGCAAAATTTGGGGGGCAAACAGAGTGTATTATGGGCAATTGGAAAATAGTCAATTTGTCAGCTGATTTGGTATTTATTCCTTGTGAATATATTATTAAAAGTTGTAGGTAATGTTCCATTGAAGTATTGAAAAAGTGTTATAATGTATAAGTCAATAACAATTATTATAATAATAATAACAACAATAATCAAATTATAGTCCGAAGGTTTGAAAAATCTGATTCTGTTGATTCATATCTTCGTTTTGAAATCTCATACATTGTAATCAGTGCAGTCTTTTTAAATCAAATACAAGTCTAGTGGGCTTAAGGTGGTTCGATACAGTTTTTCAGGGTCAATACCTCCCAAATTTGAGCATAAACTACGTCGCCATAAACAAAGTATTGGAAAAATTGCCACCACAGTTGTACTAGATAAAAATGAAAATTTGTTTTGATCAGGGTTGCAACGGCATCGGAGTTGTCATAGCAACGAAATGACGCTATTACCTATTTTACTTGCAGCAGTATATCTCGGCACTGGAAACTGTTCTTCGAAAATCATTCACGGGAGCTTTTTCCTCCAATAGCAGCCTCGATGTTCGTGAAGTTTAAGCGAAATCTGTAAGAGCATTATCGAGATATTTTGGGATAAAGTTTTTATTGTTCGAAACACAGTTAACAATGGACAATATTGTTGTTTGGCTGTTATCTGTAGAAAATGAAGCGCTTTTGACATGCAATTTTACCTCATAGTAGTTTCAATCTTTTTAAAAGCATGTGTGAAAGATCATGGGAGATAGCTCCAGCCGATTGCTAGAAAGAAGGGTTTGATTAGTATGTATGACAACTCCTATGCCGTTGCAACCCTGATCATAACAAATTTTCATCTTCATCTATACAACTGTGGTGGCAATTTTTCCAAAACTTTGTTTATGGCGACGTAGTTTATGCTCAAACTTGGGGGGTATTGGCCCTGAAAAACTGTATCGAGCCATCTTAATGTACTGGTCCGTATGATGTTACTTATCATAGGTGCAGATATATCGTAGTATCTTACATTATATAAGCGTTTGATAGCCACAGTGCTTTACCCTTGAAATTAGTCATGTCATTTTGGATATTTTAGATGATATCTGACATAGTGATATTTCCAAGTATGGTTATAGTTATTTAGCCCAAGTTCTTTTCACTTTGTCAATTTCTTCGCCATTAAGTTATATTGATTGCTGTACAATGATTTTTTTTTCTCTTTTTTTGTTTCTGTTTCATGGAATTGTACAAGGTTTGCATATTTCTGTTACTGAAAAACAAATTTGTAACATCTACAAAAGAACGTTCTTACATATACGAAAAAGTAGAGGTCCTAGCTCTGATCCTTGCTGTACATAACGTTTAACATGTTAACATAATATTGCAAGTGAAATGAAGGATTCTAAGTCAGTTGTGATTTTTAAAACTCGTATTTTGGAATTATATAGATCAAGAGTTTTTTAGTTACTTGTTAAGTTTTTGTGTTAGCTAGTTTAGCTTTTAAATGCATTTTAATTGCTGTATTTTACCTTTTTTAAACAATTTTTTTAATCTTGTTGTATTTTTAACTTTAAGTGTATTTTTAGTTACTGTAATTTAGGCTAGTTATATAAATATATTTTTTATTTTATTTTTTATGTTTTTTTTTCAGGGCCCTCATTGATAGCATTTTATGCTGAAGAGATAACCCTGGCTAAATAACATTTATTATTATTATTATTATTATTATTATTATTATTATTATTATTATTATTATTATTATCATTATCATTATCATTATTATCTCATCTGTGGTAGGTACCTAACTTTGAAATTCACAAGAGCGATTTTGAATTGCTTTTAGAAATGATTGGTTAAATTTGTTTATTAGAGGTTGAACCATGTAAGCACATATTATTTTCGTCGCAACTTTCCCTTCTGTTTATCTCATTATTATTCTCATGGGTAGAGAAATATATTTCTCTTTTTTAATGAAATGATTTTAGTTATAATTCTTACCTAATGGAAGTGTTGAATCGTTCTTTGTTGTTAGTCCTTCACTTTTGAAACAGTTGAAACAAAGTGAAATTTTGCAACCATTTCTTTGGATCTGCCCAGGTTGTGTTCTGCAACAAATGCACGTGACAATCACTGCGATGAAAATAAGAACCAGAGCTACTATGATTGCAATTGCAATTAAGATGCTTAGTAGTTTCTTAATATCGATGGAATAGCTTGAATTTAGTGGCACAGTTGGCTGTGTGTTCTTTTGCTCAGAGGCAGTGCCTACATTTTCATCTCTGGGTTTAGTAACAGGTAAGCTCAAATTGGACTGGTAAGAACC
>OZ037779.1:49607995-49630495 GCA_964035525.1 Porites cylindrica | reverse complement strand
TCAGGTGCTTCGAGCACATCTATTAGATATGAAATTGTTTTTCCTTGGCTTCCTAACTTGTCAAGCAGTAGCTTTGTTGGACTTCCGTTTGGCCTTTGATACTCAGTCTTGAAGAACGTAAGATCATGTCGTGAGATTCCTGCCGCGTTTCCCACTTTTACCCAGCCATACGCATTGTTGCCAGATCTGCCGTGTGGTACATCCAACCTCTTTACCAAAATATCTTCAAGGTCTGGAGGAATTTCACATAAATTGAGGTCTGCAAACAAACATATTTCGATCATGTTATTGCCTGTCATTTCACCTGTTAGAGCTAAAATCCTAATGCAGGCGATTTAGCATAAACTGGTTAATTTTAAGGACACCAATCTTCACTGACTATTATTTACCAAACTCTGACCTATCTTATCGAATAAGAGCCGCGAAGTGGCCACGAAGAACGAATGAGAAAGTAACACTTTCTTTTCTTTTCTTTTTTCTTTTTCTCGTAAGTGAATAAAATGAGACTAGAGAGCATTAGGGTTTAGTATTGCATAATGTTTGGAATCTCACCATCCACAATCTGGATAACCTCATTTTGCTTCGTCTCCTCAGGTGTGAAGCTTCCCCCCTCGTAACCTCTTTGTTTGCGACGAACACATCCTTTACCAACAAGGTACATAATAAGAGCTATTAAACCAAATACTACTAAGCCAGCAATTGTTCCCGAAAAACTGCTCAGAAAAGAGGCAGCACTTGGAACTACACACTGCTCTATCACTGCTTTTGACATCGGAGGTATGTTATTGGGCGTGGCTGGAGGAATCGCCCAAGCATTTTGTGCTGTTGACGGAGTCACACTTGGTGGAACAATTGCAGGGATACGACGTCTATTTTTCACCGCAGTATCGTTGTTAAAGGTTTTAATCGCTCTCTGATTTTCCGGCGTGAGCGGCACAGACTTCCCTATGTCACTGTTAGGTGCTTCAGGGGGAGGCACACGAGGTTTAAACGTTGTCACAACTAGCTGCTCTTTCTCTCCCTTCACAACCCCTCGAGGTTGGAGAATTTCTGGACTTGGGGTGTCAATTTTTTCTTTACCGCCTTCAAGAACGTTTGTGGGACTTTGCATTGATTGTAAAACCTGGAGGTCTTTCCCGTCGATATCCTCATCTAAAGCTGAATTAGACCTAACATACTTTGTTTCGCTGGCTGTATAAGTGTCATCGTAATTCTCTTGATGAATGTCCCTTCCAGTTCTCTCTGAATGCGTAGGTTCTTCAATGTTAGTTTTAACTGTGCTCTCAACTTTTTTATTTACCTTTTGCCTGACTCTTTGTCGCCTGGTCAGTTTTAACACCGACGTTTTATTCCAAGGGGTTCTCTTTGTTCTAGCAACTAACTTTTGTAACTTAAAACTGTGGTATTTTTCTTGAATTGGTGTCAACTGAGAACAATTTCCAGGACATATTCTTGACTTTAGGCAATTCTTTTGTGCAACAGAATTTTCCTCGCAGCATAAAGAGCAAGCTTTACAAGTGTTGGTGGTTTCATCGTCATAGTGCATATAGGGGCACTCCCGGCACCTTGCGTTGGTTTCTATAGTACACGAACTCAGGACCTCTTTTGAGCCACAGTCTGTGCAGGCTTTGCACGTTGCGCTGTCGGCTTTATCTGAGTAGGTACCTGCCTTGCATGGCACACAGTCGCCAACTGCCTTGCGAACCATTGTAGAGCCACATGGTGGCGAGGGCTCCTGTCCCGCAGGACATGTGGGGCACTCAATACATCTGACTCTATTTTTATTGCCATCAATTGTGTAGGTATCTGGAGGGCACTTGTCCAGTCCATCTGGATAGAACGCTGCGCTGGCGTTTTGCAGATCTTCCCATAGGGCCTTCGTCTGCATGTACAGAAATAATGCATGTTTGGATGTTAACCACCTTTCCTTATAACTAAGACATTATATTATTAGTTTAGATTCATGAGATGACCAGTCAAATTTGGTACATGTTACAAATCTACAATGGGTGAAACCCATACTCGGTAGACAACATATGCAGCTCTGGCCAAGTTTGCCTTCACTGTGTAATTTTTGTGGGTTTGTGATCAATCCAACCCTCATTGGCACAATTATATTAGACAGCTTTTCGTTTTGCTTAATAAAGCACGGCGCGCGGCGGCCCAGTCTTGATTCTCCACAGATATTTGTCCAGCGGTAAATTTACGGGCATGCACAGTAATGCATCGGTTATGGGCGTGAAAAATGAACGATGATGTTTTAATCCGTTTATCTTATTTAGTTTTAATCCTATGCAACCTATGCATTTGTCTGTTTACGGAACCAGATTCCATGAGAGTGGTCGACGTTCATCCTCAAACGATATAAGTTATTGTCAAACTACAGTTTGAAAGTGAAACAGTATAAGTGGCCTGAGACACACTGGTCAGGAGGTAAAATCTACATATCTCATTGCTGACACATAAAATTTGACTTACCCAAGTCAAGAAAACAAACCCAACGGTAACCAACAGCTTAAAAAGGTCTACATCCAAGTCTTCCATTTTTATTCGTGCTGAGCTAGGCGGAAACTGCGTCGTGGTCGTTATCCTGCGATAGAAACAACCAATAACAATCATCACCATTATCATCATCATCACTATCAGTATAATAATCATTATCAAACTCAGACTGTTAAGGTGATTCCCTGGTTTTGCACTACGCATCTCTTTCTGCGCATAACAAGATGGCCGCCGTAAAAAAGAGCATGTGAAGTAACATTATTAAAATGAAGTTGACTGAAGAGAAACGCTATTGGAATTTTTGCTCGCGGTTGTTTCTTGCCGAGGTGAGACTCAATGTGTTGGGAATGTGCATAATGTAAGCAGTACGCGTAATCCTGAGTTCGACTTCCTCACGGAGAACCTCGATAGTGGATGTTTAACTTGTGCTTACTCACTTTGATTTTCATTTAAACGCTTTCTTTATCGCATTGTGTCCTAAATGTGATATCTCGATGTAAACTCTGTAAAATCGGATTTTCTAATACTTTCTTCCCCCTTTCACATAAATCCTATTTTGAAACTCGCCCCAGTCCTCTCTCAAAAATCGGAGAAAATGCGTTTGGTGCGCACTTTCTGCAGCTCTACCGCAAAAACGTGTAGGGTGACCCCCATTTTTTATTTCATGATTTTAATAGGGGCAGTGCTTCCTTTTGATGATAAAAAAATTGGCACAAGTCTATGTTCAGTTTTTTGGCAAATTTTACTAAATTGTACGGATTGAGCTATCACGGATCGAATAGCGCGTGTCCAATTTAATTCTACTTTGGAGCGTAAAGTAAAAACAAGGGCATTAAAAGGCATTTTTCCGGTACGTAAGTGGATAAAAAATACATTAAAGTCAAATTTTGTGCGATACCACATGCATCATCGAAAAAATCTCTCCTTTTTGTCTAGTTTTGGCCTAGGCGCGGGATTTGTCAAAAGGTCCTAAATAGCCGTATTTGTCAGCATTGTGACGTCAAAACAAGCACGGTAACCCCACCTTTTTATTACTTTTTTATAATCATCTTGACTTGTTACATCAGTCTACCAAGTTTCATCTACAATCTATGTTAGGTTCTTTTACTAAGGAATCACCTTAAATGATGGTAGCAGTACAAAATATGCTTGCGAAAGTCACACGTGAAACCGTGAATGGCATTGTCACCATATAAGTAAATCCCGTTTGAGTATGACACTTCCTTGCCTCCAGCTTGCTTGTTTTCAGACGGCAGTAAAAATTAATAGGACATTATTGTCAATACCAAACCACAAAGATGACATCATAATTGCAAACATATCCTGTTTTTATGTATAAGAAAAAAAAACGGTGTATGTACCATTTTTGCCTGTAGCGAAAGTGGCTCCACAACTTTAGAAGATACCACAGTTTTGTTTGTTCTTGCAGTGCAAATTGAACCCCCTAAACTGTTTCTAAATATGTGTAAATTTCGCAAGTGTTGCGAGAAAGTGACGGCCTCTGGAACAGAGAATATGTTTTCCCTCGTTATTTTTCGAGCGTAAAATTTGATCCCCCCTTTTTTAGTCTACTTAGTTCGCTGATCCACGTGTTCGTTCACAATGAAAAAGGTATACAAAGTGAATATTCCGCAGAGTATTTT
Organism: Porites cylindrica; assembly: GCA_964035525.1. Lineage (NCBI taxonomy): Eukaryota > Metazoa > Cnidaria > Anthozoa > Scleractinia > Poritidae > Porites > Porites cylindrica. The sequence goes on along the minus strand of OZ037779.1, from coordinate 49,626,350 downwards.
CCTGTTCGATCATGGCGGGTCATCATGCAGTGATATCGACGCTAGAAGTAGTTCGACTTTGCAACATGCATGTTAAATTGAGTAGCATCTCATCAACTTAAAAAAAAAAAATCTTTTAATTAGTGTACTGTAGTGTTTTCATAGCAAAAAGAAATCTTCGTTTTAATTTATTCGTCGTAATTTCATAAACTAGGTCAATGTTTTTCTATAATTTTGCATTTCATTAACATTACGCGTCGATGGTGCGTTGCAATATTTTTCAGTGTCTTTATGTTGTATGTAATATATCGATCATGGAGTGCAGGTAAATAAGTTTCGAATGAATATTTCAAGTGCTCTAACATTATTGAGTATTAACCTGTCGTATGGCGCCCTCAGAAAAGATAGAGATCGATAAAAACGTGCCGTGAAACACTCACTGGTTGAAAGCCTTGTTCCTTCTTCTTCCAGCTGCTGTATCGAGTTAGGATTTCAAATATGTACCCTTGCACTTCCTCGTCACTTTCACCCCTCAATTTCGCACGAAAACACTAGTAAATTGATGGAGATGTTACAGAGGATCAAGTACGGTTTCTTGTGAAGTAGAAACCGCTAATTTTTTGTTTACAAGTCACTGTGTGACTCAGTAGTGAAAAGCCAAAAAAATCTTAACTTTCCCGGATCAATGGATAAGCAAGTATTTCACACACGATCGAGGCTAAATCGTGTATCTACGTCAATCAGATACGTAATGAAGCCTTTAAAAAACTAAGTTATCGTTAGAAACACCACCTCAACACGTTTGGCTTGTTTGCGTTTTAGAGGAGATTGACTTAAAACAACCTTTATGAATATAGCAAAACTCCTTTGCTTACAGTGCACATAAAGTGTATACAAAACGTGAAGTTTATGCCATTCCCTCCTTTTTTAGTGTACATAGAAACCGGAACTCAAACAAACAAAACAGTGGGAAACAAATGACGGACTTAGTCCATGTGCGTTTATTGCCAGAGGGTAGTTTATTTTTGTGCCTCCATTTATACTATATATAAGATCACGTTTCGGGTAAAAATGCCTCATGTATGTTCTTCAAAAATGTGGAATTGTATGTTTTCAGGTCGTGCTGTTAATTTTGACGTTTTAATAACAATTAGTATAATTTTGTTTGGTCGTGTGTGGTTTTGAATAATGACTCCTTGTCTTCCGTCATTTAATAGTGAAGCGGGGATTCCCCTGGTCCCGCTTTTCTACGTCACTAAACGCATGTTTAGTGTCCTCACTTAGTTTTTAAAGGCTTAAAAAATAAAAACTATCCAACAGGCAAATGCGACGGCTATTTAACAATTATTCGCCGAAGGCGAAGTTAATATTGTTGAATAATCCCCGAGACGAAGTCGAGGGGATTATTCAACAATATTAACTGAGCCTGAGGTGAATAATTGTTTTAGTATATTCACACGAAGTCATCTCAACAGAATCAGAAAGGAAACCATTAACAAACGATTAGTTTGATTGACGGGTGAATTCATGCGTTGACACGAAGCCGTAAACAGTGGATGCGCAAAAGTTAAATCTTTACAGTATCTTCAAACATGGCCATGGGGGCGAGAGGGATAATTGTTTTAGTAAAATCCATCCAACTAGTTGGTCAAAAATATCGAGACAAAAGCAAAACGCGATTCAGCTGCTATTGTTTTGGTTTTCAAAGCCAGCGCTTTTCGCTACTAGTGGGCTATCACATATAGCCTAGTAGTAGCTCAACCAGTCATAATGCAGCATTGATAATAGACCACCAGTTGGATTTTACTGAAAATACATATCTTTTGTTACAAGTAAGTCTAGTATATTACATAGCTAATTTATTATTTGAAAACTAAACGGTTAATAGAAGAGTTTTTAAAACGCATAGTGTTAATCTTAGGTTTAAAACAAGTTTCTTCCCCAAGATTGTAACTGATTCGATTGTAACTGACTCGATTGTATGATTTTGTCTCGCTTAGCCGTGGATTTGCCGAAATCTCGGCCATCATGTAATCTAGTATGCAAAACAATATCGATTGAGATTCTTGAAGGGTGAAAGGCAAAATATACTACTTTTAAAATAATGTGCCAAACAAAAAACGAACTCTACCTAGAGCCAACAGTACATACACTTACTGCTTACTTCTGAAGTCATACCCAGCGCGCCACCAGATGTGAGCTATTACGTCTGACGATAATATTTTCTGCAACAGGCCCTTGGTTTGATAAGATATTTGATCCAGAAAATTTCATGAAAATAATGGGTATTAAAAATATCAGGGGCCGGATGGTTATTTCTTCCTTTTCTTGGACCGCTTGGTTATCACACGGCGTTGTTTACCCTTATGAGTCGCACGAGGAAAGGTGGCTGCCATCTTAGATTAAACTGAATTTCAGAGTTATCAAGTAGGGCTGACATGGACATTTAAAGCTCGCACCATGTAAGGGATTCCGGATTCCGGAATGCAAGAAATTTTGGCTGGTGGAATCAGGAATCTAGGAAAATGTGCTAGTGGAATCCGGAATTCTTCTTAAGATTGGAATCCAGAATCCAAGTTCCACTGACAAAGACTGGAATCCAGTACCTGGAATCTGGAATCCACGGCTTGGAATCCAGAATCCAAGACTGTCTTGGATTCCCTTTTATGAGGCGATAAAGCGTTTAAAGGCATTGAAACAAAGAAACTATTTAACCAACACAGTTATATGGTAATAATTTTTTTTGCTTTTGTCTTTTTTATTGTTAAAATTATCAGAGCATCGACTACAAGTAAGTTTCTTAAACCCAAAATGACATAACGCCATATACATGGACTGTTTAAAAAGCGAGCAGGGGTGTAATATCAGGTTTATAATCATAAACGACTACGGGTTTTTTGAACGGCTTCAAAATCTCCGATATAGATCAACTCATTCTTGCACTAATATTTAGATTTGGCCATCGTATTTACATGGACTTAACGTACAGTCGTTATTTACACGAGGTTATTGAAAACTTTGAGAAAACTCTTTGATTTCTTGAACCAGCGACACATTTCACATTTGCTTTTGGAATTCTTCACCCTTCGAGATCTGTAAGATTTAATATTTGAGTCGCAGGAATTACTTATAGCATATCTTGATCTCGAGGCAACTTGTTGAGACATATTGCAGATTAAAAGATCTTTCATCTTGACAAAAGATTGAAACCGTCACTAAATGAATGACCGTTTTCCCCTCTCTAATCTTCCAAAGTTGTTTTTCTCGACAACAGAATTGAACGCGTTCATTTTAAGACCAAATGAGTGATCTATAAGAGAAATTTAACTTCACATAGTAAATTTCTGTATCCCTCAGATTCTTGAGCTAAATTTATATACTGGATGGAGTTTTTTTTGTCGTTGATGGACTGACGCTGGAACCAGCAATTACGTTTCGAAACGATCTTAATTAAAAGAGCAGAGGTGAATGTTTTGTCTCAGTTTGCGTGAAATGTTTCATCAGGGATCACCGCAGGAAATCGGTTAAGTAAGTTTGATAACAGAGACAATGTCAGAACGTCTTCTTTCAGGACTCCTTAAAACTTCCACGAGGTCTGATACATTTCTGTTCTGCGTCTTTCCAAGCATTTCGAACAGCTTACTGGTGGGGCTTCCATTGTCCCTTTTGTATTCGATCTTTAAGTATCGAAGATCGTCTTTGTCTATGTGAAACGCTTCGCCTACTTTTTGCCAGCCATAGAACCGTTGACCCGGGCAGCGTACATCCAATTTCTTTATGAAGAATTCCTCAACATGAAAAGGTAGATCAGCCAGATTGGCATCTGAAAGATTAAAATGTAAAGCTTCGATATCAGGACCAATCAAAATGACTCATTACTAATATTAATTATAACAATATAGTAAAATACTTTATTAACTTTATTGTTTAAGGTAAAGTAAATTCTTGGGCAACAAAAACGAGCATCTTGTTTTGTAACATTGCTGCAAACGAATTGAAAAAAGCGATATTGCGCTTCTTACCATCCACGTTTACTCCTGTCTTGCAACAAATCAGGTTGTTGCAGGCTGGAAAAGTTGTTGCAGAAAGTAGAGAGTAGCTCTACCTTTTGCAAAAAATCTGTACATGTTGCACGTTTTATCGGCCCAAAGCAAACTTGTGTCGCAGCAAGTGACGTAACTCCAGGATAATTTTATCCAATCAGAAGTCAACATTCACGCAACTTGCATTGCAGCTTGATTTATTGCAAGACATGTTTGAACGTTGGTGGTAAAACACGTAACATCGCTTTTCCAGTATTTTTGCAGCAATGCTTCGAAGCAAGTTACAGTTTTAGTTTAACACCTGCGCCACCTACTTTACAGGTGTGCCGAGACAGAAATTAATAAATAAAATTAGCGATATTATACTACTACAGGAGAAATTTCTGCAGTTTAGAGCAGTGGTATTTCAGCTTAATTTGAAATACCTAGATGTGAAAATTACAAACCTTTTGCGGGTAGTGGTATAAACAAGTAATAGCAGGATTTGTACGTGATATTTAGCATAAATACCACTCGTGATATTTCAAAATTGTCTCAAATTTCACTCGCCTAACGGCTCCTGAAATTACGTATACCAATTTTCAAATATTAGTCGAGGTATATTTAACAATTATTCCACGAGGGCGCGTTGGATATGAGATGATAGATAGCCAACGAGGCGCATAGCGCCGAGTTGGCTATAATCATTTCATATCCAACAAGCCCAAGTGGAATAATTGTTTTATTAAAAACGCCCACAAAATCTCGTTGAATCGCCCCGACTAGAACAAACCGGAAAAGACAAGGGACTTCCGCTATTGACATGTCACACGTCTATCAAAACTGTCAACGCGCGAACGGGCTCGCCTAGACTGCATGAATGAAAAATCAAAACATTGTGCGATGAACATTAGTTTTTTAAAAACTCATCGTGATTCTAGGATTTTACACAGCAGAACAGCTTAAAAAACCTGGCAGATAATGTGAAGGAAAGGAATTTTTAAGTGACAGCCGTCGAAATTACTATGAATTTGGATTTTCGGTGCAGTTATAAAATTAAAAACAACGGAGAAAAACTACTGGTAATACCTCGTCGCTTGTTATGAAGTTGTTTGAAGCCACAAGCTGGTTTTGCTGAACGAGAAAAGAAGCTATACTGCCGCCTCGATTGCTCTAGTGAATGGCTGCATAGCCTGTATTTGTAGCTGGTTACTTGTGATTTATATTCTTGATGTTGGATAAACAAGCTGCAGTTATCTATCGGCGAGTGACTCGATCGGCGAATGGCTTCGCGATCATGAAGAAACAACACTTGTCTTCTTTCGTAGCTGGTCAAGGTACTTTAGTTCCATGTGTTTTTCGACAAACTTTCAAACAAGCTCTTGTGGCTTTTTTGTTTGTTTTTGTGTTTTTTCTTTCGTTGAAATTGCATTTCTAGTATTCTAAGAAATGAATTAAAACGATTTGCTTCGGGCGCCGTTCTATCCTTCGCGAAAAAAAATCTCAGCCAGCTTCCAATTTTAAACTGACGCGTACACCGACCATATATGGAGAACATGGTATATTAGCTCATATACCATAACGGCTAAACCAATCAAAATGCTAGAATTGCATTATCCAATGATTCAGTTTTTATTATAACATAGCTAGAAAATTCGCCTAATCAAATTCAATAGCGCGAGCGTGCTTCATATTCCTATTGAGCACGCTGATGACGTCAATAAACTATTCGTAATTCCTCGAGTGGTTGTGAGCTTAGCAATCCTGAGTCTCCTGAGTGCATCCATAACTCAGCAATAGACAAGGAAGCGTTTACGATGTGTTTTATAAGGAAATTTAAGAGGAAACGTTTGAATTTGTTAACCGATAGTAAGGAAAAGAGGTGAGTGTTGTTGTTGTTGTTGTTGTCATCTCCGCGAGCTGTGCGGGCAATGGCGTGAGTTCATTCTTTGCAAACTTGTTTTCTCTCAATAACAATTTTTCGGTAAATTAATAGTTTTCCGGCACCTAAATATGGATTTTATAATCATTTTAGAGTACACTTTCTCTCAGTTTCAGGATAAAAACATAAGATTAACTGTGAGGAAAAAAATATATAGCCACGTAAACATTGACGCGTACTGCTTTGAGCGCACCCTACAATAATAAAATTATAAGTTAACTGATGCATTGATCGCTTTGATGATGTTATAAAACAATTAGTTCATGCTGCAGCTGTGCGTATGTCGAGTTATTGAGCACTTGGGAAGTTTGGAGAGCACTCAAGAGGCTAGAGTTGCACTCGGCTGCGCCTCGTGCAACTCTTACGCCTCTTTCGTGCTCTCCAAACTTCCTGCGTGCTCAATATCTCGACATACGCACGCTGACGCATGAACTAATTGTTAAATAAATGCTAAATAGCACTACAAATCATGCTATTACCTATACAGATATCAATTAGAAAAAAGGTCAGTTAAAAAACGCCATACATGAAACTATTTAAAATTAAACTGAAATAATGCCATCACAGAATGAAGCATGAAGCAGTTCCTTGGGGTATTTGCTTGGATGAAATGGGAGCTTAAAACACATATTTAAATTTATTTTCTTCATGAATTTATAATAAATTGTTGTGTAGTAATATCTTTAACTTTCCTAGAAGCCCGGGGGGGGGGGGGGGGGGGGGGGTACTCGCAGAAAAATGGGGTAGGGGTGTGCGGCCCGCTTCCCAAAACCCTTACCCTATTTATGACCAAAATCTGCGATTTTCCCTACCCTATTTATGACCTAACCAAAAATTTGATACCCTATTTATGACCTGACCCTTAAATCAATACCCTTTTTCAGATCTGCCTTATAATTATTTCCCTAGTTCAGACCAATGTTAAAGGCAATGTTTATCTGCTTTTATTAGGTTAGGGGGACACGATAAGGAAGTAGCTTCTTCTAAAAAGGTGCATTCAAGACTACAGTGCAAAAATCGTTACCCTATTTATGACCAAAATGGCGGCAAAATAGCCAAAATCGATACCCAATTTATGACCAAAACGGCTGAAAAACCCTACCCTTTGGGGCCGCACATACCTATATAGCCCATATTAGGGAGTACCCCCCCCGGGCCTAGAAGCCTATTTTATATGACAAATCGTTACTATTCCCTCCCAACTTAGCTGTTACTTACTCGAGTCCACCTCCAATTTTGTGTTCTTTCTGTGGCGTCTGAATTCTTTTCTCCTTTGCAGCATAAAATAATTGCAATTGGAGTTCTTGAGAGATAACAAAAGAGGCCTTAGCGAACACCCAAAAATAATCCCCAGCGTACACCCAAAAATGATCCCCATTGTTACACAAAAAACTAAGAGAACAAGCAACTGCTCTTTTGTCCAGTGATACATTGCGTCATTTTCTTGTGTTGGGTCTGACTCTGTTTCCGGTGACGATCCATCACAAGGTGGTACTTTTAAGGGGGGCGTCGTTTTACTTTTGATGGCATCGAGGCGCTGATGAACGTAAGTGGCATTCTTTCTTTTAGCATCTCGAATGGAATCTGCGTTTTCAAGGCCTGATATATTTGGATCGTTGTGTTCTTTGTTGTCAAACAAATACACTTGCGTATCGGCATGTGGGTCCCATGCAATTAATTCTTTACTCGGTATTTTGATATTTTTCACAGCGTTTCTCGTTCCGCTTTCATTTGATGAAGGTTTTTCCTGTTCAGTTACGTTGCTTCGTTTTTTAGGTTTTTTGGAAATCCTTTTTTTCCTTCTTGTTAAAGTTTCCTTTTCAGAATCATTTTGGAGTAAAGTAACCCTAAGGTTCCTGGATAAACCTTGCTTGATGCCATTTCCACCAATATAATCTTTCTCCATTAGTTTTTTCATCCCCGATCTCTGACTTGGTATTTCCTGTTGCACAGTGATGAAGCCGTAGAGCTGGCCCTGAAAAAAAATAAAGATCATAAATCATTAAACTGAAAAAGTGATGACTGCTACCTCAAGCCACCAATGCGAGAGGTTAACCGGGTCCGTTGCCCGGGTTCTCCACCAAAATATGTTGGGGTTGTTCGAGCAACTCGCTCGCCAAGCCAGAAGGTACCAATAGTCTTCTTTTTTGTCTTTGTCTTCTTAAACTCTTTATTCTTCTTTTTTCGTTCCTACTACTCCCTACTAAACTTCTCGCACTAGCAAGCCCATTAATCGAGACTCAAATTAAATAGCCAAACCCCAGGTTTAAGTAAAGACAATATATGTGTTTGTTTGTATCCTGAAAATGGAAAAATGCTTTACTAGGCATAATTTGAGGTTTGGGAATATTTTGAGTGAAGACAATCATCTGTGAGTGTATGATAAGATATACCTCATTTTCTACACCCGAGTCTCAAAAAAGAGATGGATGATTTGGATAAGTTAACTGTTAACTAAACTAAATAGAGACCCAGTTCTTAAGAAGGAAACCCTGGAAACGAGGTTGCTCTTGCAGGCGTTTTGGGAAAGTTCAAGGTGTTAATTTTAGAACTTCAGAACGAACAATGATCGCGTAATTGATCAGTGGATGATATTTTCGATTTGTATAAATTTATATTGGTCCCCCGAGGCCAAAATAGAAATATATATTATGTTGTGTGCGTATCCGGCTATTTTTTAAATCCGCAACTTTTTCTTTCCAGATTCAAAAATCTGAAAACTTTCCACGTCCACACGTATCCGGATTTACTCTAGTACCCAGGACTCCTCTGGGAATATTGTTAACAGAGCATGTGTAGCAAAGCGCGCGAAATTTGCATCATGCTTTGCCTTGAGAGAACCTGGCAACGAGGTTGTCTTCTTGAAAAGTGCAATCACGGCAAAGAACTGGGCTCGATCTTAACACGTCATTGGATAAAAAAAACTGGCTTTGGCGTCCACACGATTTCGGGGTATGGGGGTTAATAGCGTATTCAAAAAGTTCCACTACGGAGAGCGAGTTCACAAAGTTGCGGCTTCGTATGCCAGTTTCACTGGATACGTGTGAGCGGAAGCCGTATCCGAAACGAAAAAGTTGTGGATTCAAAAATATTCGGATACGTGTAGAAGGGGCCTCAATTGAACTTACAAGACACAGAAATGAAATGCCTATCAGAATGATCAGTAGTTGCCATTGTGGAAGGTGGTTCGTCATTTATCTCACTTGTCTGGTCCTTCCCTGCATAGCTATCTGCAAATGGACAGAAATTTTGGTACACATAGGTTATTTCAGTCATTTAGCGTTGGGCACCCAACGACGTTTTCCTCCTAAATACATTGAAAACAATTTCTAGGCTACCCAGAGTACTTTTAGATGTCTAGAAATGCATTCTAAGCGACGCAATAAAAATTGTATCAGATCGGTCATTCTAGTGGAATTTGAGTCTTTTTCAAATTACAAGGGCTGGAGTGTTATTTTCCCCCAAAATATAAATGCAATTTGACGTATATTACGAAAGTGAGACATTTTCTGATTTCTCTCTCAATGCATTTTTGAATCCGAAAATTTTAGGTTTTCTTTCCAGTCTACGAAAAATAGACTAACCTCGGAAGTAAACAGTGAAAATTAAACTTCAGAGAATCGTAGGAAATTTATTGGATAAGCTTCGAAAATTGTACATGAGTGGAACGTTCATCTAGAAATTTTTAGGGGCCCTCAAGTAATAGAAAGTTCTAGGCAATATTTGCTTCTCCAAACAGATATTTCACAGAAAACAGTCGTTGGGGGCCCCTGTTTAGCACTGTCAACTGCTTTATGGATTTAAAATTAGTTTTGATAGGTAACAGCGACTTGTTACGTTTTTTTGCGGAATCAACAAATAGATATTTCAGATCAGTGACATTTCATCGAAAAAACTCCCTGGCATCGCAATATTGGATCCCTTATATATGGAGTAGAAAAAGTAGGTTTCATCTTCATATGCTCGTTCCAGTTTAGCCAGAAATTTGAAAAAGTTTATTATTTTTAAAAATAAAGTGAAGTTGCCTCGTTTGAGGCTGATAACTGTAAAGTTTGTATTTGTCTAATCTCCGGGTTTGTTTACCTTGTGTCTAAATGCTAATATCTTAAAACTGACCTTCCGGGTCGACAAGAGAACGTGACTCGAGAGCGGATCATTTAACTCGAAAATCAGGGAAAAGAAAGACAAAAATTAGCAAATAAAAACCCGAAATTCACTTTGTCTCGTTTTTGTTCTTCGAGCAACCCATGATCAGTTACTAAAGGTAAATTGAGGCTGCAAAGTGTGATCGAATGCTCATTTCTGTTTTACCAACGGCCGAGTAACACGCGATGTAACCAGAATAGCAGCCAATAAAAACCTTCCACGACGAACAGAGCGTGAAACCATCAGAATGTAAATTAGAAATTGTTATTATCTCCTATGTAATAACAGCAGCTAATTTTTTCTCCATGTACAAGTTTTTCTCGATCAGTAATAATCAGCACATTTCTGAAAGATTTTTTCTTGATCCTGCGTGATTGCCCTCCACGAGGTGCAAACGAAATATCAGTCGGATCTCATTGAAAATCCCTCCGTGGTCCCTCGACCTCTCAGGCTGAATCAAAGCTCCAGCTAAACTTGAATTCACAAAATTTATTACACTGCCCTGCTCCTGAGAGTCAATTCCACATACCTTGGTCGTGGTCACCATAAGAATGCAAACTATACTGAATCCTAAATCTTCCACTTTCGTTGGCGGGACAAAGAGTGTCTGTGGCGTTTCACGGGTCAAACAAATCTAAGTAACAATGACATGAAAATTGCCGTGAGAAATTGGAATGCGGCTGTCGAATGTAAATCAGCACTTGTTTATAACTTACAAAAAAAAAAAGACACGGGCAATGAGTTAGTGCACCGGATTTTTTTGACAACAAACACCGTGACTTCAGCTACAACACTAAGTACCGACAAGCTGTAGCCAAATCGAGGCTTTGAATAATTAATGCATTAATTACTACGCATGGACCGGATATGGATGATTGGGGAATCCCCTGCCCACAGTATAACGTGCTCACTACGTAAGCGGTTACTCTCTCCCCATCTGAGCTCCGAGCTCTAACTGTCTGAACCCTGCAACAGGCTGTTAATCGGTTCATTAGCGTAAACCAAACCGGGTGGCACTATGTATCGTTCGGAATTGACTTCCACATTCCTAAAGGCTTTTGTAACAAATTGATTGTCTGTAACATTTTAGCCGTTTTTACATGCTGAGTGGAAGACTAGGCACTTGTATTAAAGCGACATCAAGTTTTTTGGTCCTGCAAGATCATTTTTAAAAACGTCGTCTTTTCAAAAGCGGGTATTGCACAAAGAGCGTGTGCGACAAGTTTTGGGTATTTCGTTGATTTCGAAACACCAACATTTGTTTGCCTTCTTTGTGACAAGTTGCTTTTTTGATAACAATTAAATCAAAAGTATCTCAACGAATCTCGAGTCAAAACTCTTACAACAAAGTCACATGATATAATCACATGGTTTCATGACGTAGCGCGTAACGCAACCCTAAATGTCAGTAAAAAGCTGTCGTAAACGTTTGTTGTCCTCATTCTAGCTTCAGCACACGGAAATGACGTCATGGTTGAAAGCAAGTGGTAACTCTGTCACGGCACTCACCCGTAACGCAATATTACGAAACGATGGCCGAATGAGTTATTAAAGTTTTTGCGCAAAAAACCCCACTCATCTCTGGGAACTTACAATCATACTCTTTTCACTTACTATACATTAAAAAGTTCTTATTTCGAGATTCAAGCGCTGCATTATATAGAAGTCCCGCAAAGTTCGACGTAAAATGAGACCGTTTTCAATTCCGGTTGGGGTTATATCTGTAGCTATTTTAAGTGCATACGATTATCCAATCGAAAATGGGCAAAAAAATTGATTGACTATTACCAATCAGCGATAAGAATAAAATCCCTTCCTAAAGGCTGCGTTTCGTCATCTGCCAAAAATAACAAGGCGCGTTGAGAGCATAAATTAATGGCTCACTAGAAAGTGTTTCTCAATTGAAAAAGTCCTTGGTTTGACGTACATCATCCATCAACCGTTAGATCTCCTATCGTATTTACGTCTCGTGCGGAAAGCCCTCTTGCCTTTATAGGTATGTTGATATCGCGTCTACTTACATATACAATAACTAAACTGTTCGTAAAATGTAAATGTCGGAACGTAGATTGGGCGAAAATAGCTGTTAGACCATTTACAGGGAAGCACGACAATTTTGACTGTTGACGGTTAAATTTTAGCCCAAGATTTTAAGTTTAAGTAAATGTTAATTTCTGTATAAATTAATATTAACTGTTCTGTTTTGGGGTTTGTATTGGCGCCTTTCACTTCGGTTAAAATTTCGAAATATTTTCGGATATAAGCAAGTTATAAGGTCTTGTAAAGTCCAGAGAGAGCTTTTTGCAGAATGTGGGAACCGGTTTTTCCAGATTAGAGATTCTTCAGGAGCCAGAATTCAGTCCGTGAAGATCAGCTGAAATAATGAGATTTGAAATACCTTGTCATGAGACTTTTTTATACGGTTAACATTAATCTGCATTTTTCACGGTTGAAGGTAGCCTGAATTTCATCCGATTACTTCGAGTCGTTATTACTCCCTCAGTAAGAGGAGAAAACGACTCGAAGCAATCGGATGAATTTCAGGCTAGGTTGAAGGGAAAAACTCACCTTTTTCGACGGCTGACGGTTTAGCCGATTGAGGCCTTCAAGCACGCCTCGCGGAAGGTATCAAGAGTCTGAACCTGTTCTTTTCTTCTTTTTTCTCTGCGTTTTCTAATCAACTAACCACTTCTGCTACAAGTTCTACTACCTTCTACTAGCCGGGAATTCACTTCCTTCTCTTTTTCTCTCTCTCGCTCTCCTTCATTCTAATGTAATAGTTCTAGTACTTACTTTTATTCAATGAATAAACAGCCCAAAGCAGAGATTTACTAATAAGATCTTGTGATTTTTTCTTCCGCATATTGAGAAGCAGTAGCCTTCATGTCGAAAATCAGGAAAAAGTTAGTCATCGTCGGCGATGGTGCATGTGGAAAGACTAGCCTTCTGTTTGTGTTTTCTCAAGACGAATTCCCCGGATTTTACACTCCAACCGTTTTCGAGAATTATGTCGCTGACATTGAAATCAACGGGAAGATGGTGGAGCTTGCCTTATGGGATACAGCTGGACAAGAGGCATATGACAGACTGCGACCACTGTCTTATCCCGACTCTGATGTTATCCTGATGTGCTTTTCCATTGATAGTCCTGATAGTTTGGAGAACATCCCGGAAAAATGGTCTCCTGAAGTAAGACATTTCTGCGGCCATACGGTACCAGTCATTTTGGTTGGTAACAAGAAAGATTTGAGACACGACAAAAGTGTGAAGAACGAGTTATCGAAGTTGAAGCAAGCGCCGGTGTCAAGCGAAGAGGGGCGTGTGATGTCTGAAAGGATCAAAGCTTATTCTTACATGGAATGTTCTGCTAAAACTAGAGAGGGAGTCAGAGATGTGTTTGAAACGGCCGCGAAGGCTTCCCTGAAAAGAACGCCACGCAAGCCTCAATCATGGCGTAAATGTAGTATATTATAGCTATAAAGACTTAAAAAACTGATGTATTTAAAACGGCAGCGAAGGCTGCAGTGAAAAAAAAAGAAAATGTGCAGAAGAAAATGCAGCATAATATAGGAGAATAACATTTAAAGGTATATTATAGAACTTTGTCACAACTGAATGACCAATTATTACATAGAAATATGTAAATAGCAACATCTATATCCTCCCTAAGTTTTCGGGCTCAAGCTTTGTAGTGCAATTAGTACAGCGCAGAAACGTTCTGCATGCAATTGGCCATTGTTTTTGTCACCTTTATTATTAGTTTAAAAAACTCCTAGTGTGGTAGTTTTATATCGTTTCAATCAGAATAAGAAATAGTATTCGGAGGAACTAATTATTTTCTTTTTTACTTTGACTGTTTTTACGTCTGATGATGTAATTAACGAAAAATAATGCTTAAATTCCAGGTAATTTGATATAAATAATAGATAATACTATAGATAATATATCCTCCCCCCTCAACTCCCCTTCCCCTAACAAAAAAAAAAAATCAGGTTCTTTTTGGAAGTGTCTCATGACCAATCTTAAAGTTAATCTAAAGGATTCAAAACTGTTATCTTTTGATTCGCTTTGGCCGACCACGTAAGATTTGTTCGCGTTGAAGAGAGAAATTATAGATTTTCGACAAGAACTGCTTGTATGAGATGTTTTATAAAACTGCACATAATCGTGAATGTGATGAATCAGGAGCCCATAATATGATTAAATGGTGATGATATTAAAGGAAATTACTGCAAATAAACGAGGTCTAGAAAATATTCATAACCCCCCCTCCCTCCCCATGGAAGGCAACGTAAATTCCGAGGGCAGGAGAGGGGTGCAAAAGGTGGCGATTTCCGAGGGGTGACGCCATGTTGGTGAATGCCCCTCAGACATGGCTGCCGGAAATCAACAGAAACATCTATTACCGAGTTTTGCTTCAAAAGCATGAGCTCATCCCTCGAGGAGAACTCATAAACTTTTCCTAAAACAAGGACAGTTCAGAATCTGTTCCAAATCCCCCAACAGCTCTCTTGCTCACCACGTACATATGCCGTGTCACGCTCCAGGTTTGAAATTCAAGCGTATTCTATCACAAAACGAAGAACCCTTTCGAAGTGAAAATTTGAAAAAAAATTACGTTTTTAGCTGCTCTAACACTTCATGAAACTAAAAACTCAGGAGGATCGATAATTCTTAGTGTTGAATTTTGTTGACATCATGTGAAAACCGAGAACATGCCCCTACGGCCTCGGGGATGCCTTAATCCGAGCCATTTCCTGGTTCCATGAAACTCTCACTTTCATAACGAGGCTAAGTGCGAAACCTTTCTTGTGAAAATGAGTTTTATTTGCATGAGAATAAAAAATCATTTTCACATCAAAATTGTAACTTAAGAGTTAGCCTTTTTGGGCCGACCCTTTGACTTTTGAGTGGTGATTTGGTTTGGGTAAGAATTTCTTTTTCCCAAAACTCTGGTGTTAGAATTTTTTCCTGACATACAAGGGTGCAAGATTTTCCCAAAATTGAGAATTGTACGCCATGAAAGATTTTTTTTAGTGTTAAGGATTTTTTTTCGCCAGGTATTTTCTTCCCTCGAAATCAGTCTGCAGAATATGTTATTCTGAAGTAAGTCATACCCGCCTCAAATGCCAAATGGTCGGCCCTTTATCAACCTGTTGCTTTTTTGAAGTTCTCCTTGCCGTCGCCATGTTGCTAAAATACCCCTTCCTGATCCCCCTTGTCGAACACACTCCCCAAATTAACAAGTATAACTAGGAGGAATCGGAGCTTAGGAGAGTGCGTACGACATGTTTGTTCTCAGTGGGCTATTAACCTTTAAGTAATGTACAAGTTAAGTAACAGCAGGTCAAACACCCGGGGGGGGGGGAGTACTCGCAGAAAAATTGGGTAGGGGTGTGCGGCCCGCTTCCCAAAACCCTTACCCTATTTATGACCAAAATCTGCGATTTTCCCTACCCTATTTATGACCTAACCAAAAATTTGATACCCTATTTATGACCTGACCCTTAAATCAATACCCTGTTTCAGACCTGCCTTATAATTATTTCCCTAGTTCAGACCAATGTTAAAGGCAATGTTTATCTGCTTTTATTAGGTTAGGGGGACATGATAAGGAAATAGCTTCTTCTAAAAAAGTGCATTCAAGACTACAGTGCAAAAATCGTTTCCCTATTTATAACCAAAATGGCGGCAAAATAGCCAAAATCGATACCCAATTTATGACCAAAACTGCTGAAAAACCCTACCCTTTGGGGCCGCACATACCTATATAGCCCATATTAGGGAGTACCCCCCCCCCCGGGGTCAAACACTGACCATGATCCTCAAGATATTCTTTTACTCTGTAGGATGTCAATAAAATTGGCTAAAAATTGAGAAACAGAAAGTTAGAGTCATCTGAAAAGTTTATTGATTGAGATGTCAAAGCTGCGCGTATCACTAAAACCCTTGTTGAGTGACACCTTAACAGTCTGAACAGGAATACAACGCACCGGAATTAGTGGGATGAGAAGGTCAACGTTTCAACATTCAACTTCTAGTATAATTTTCAAAAATGGTGACAAACAAAAGCGAATACAACGCTGTGAATAGCTTTTAAAAGCGAAAAGATGTAATTTGCAATAGAATTAAGTAAAGGTATGGTCCATCTGAGCTATCTATGGCATGATTGAACACTGCAGAAAAACGATAAACAAACCTCAAGTACACAGAGAATCGCCAATATTCGATCCGTGAACGAGTGTCACAAAGTAGATACCATTTCCTGGGCGAGAAAAACTGTTGACAACGCAGCACGAACTGTCAAGAAAAAGATGAACAACGCTATTAATACGAAGACGGTCAAGGAAAAGATGAACAACGCTTTTAATACGAAGCGATCAAGAAAAAGATGAAAAACACTTTACGAAGACAGTTAGAACACATTGACCAGAGGCAAACGTGTGCTAGCGCCTCAAAGCGAGGCACATGTGTGTCGACACAAAATCTCGCCAGTTAACTGCACAGAGCACCCAACGGAAAATAGGGGTTGCGTTCTCGTACCTCAAACGCAACTAGTTTTAGATCACGGAACGGCTTCCAATTACATCCTTCGACGTCAAATGCGTGACGACAAGCACTCAAATAAAAAGGAAGGCAATTTTTGAAAAAATTGATGACAAAAACGCAAGAGATTTCATCACTTCCTGACGATATTACTTCCTTTCTCATAAACTAACGAAAATTTGACAAACCGGGTGTAACAAAAATTGATTTTTGTTTTCCTGGCTCAGAATATAACTTAAGTCATCCATGGCCAGCTCCTTATTAATCCAGTTTAAATACAGTAATTGTGTTGATAAAAAATTTTACTAGCTCAGCATAATAATTTATCACGTGCCTCGAGCATTCGAGTGAAAAATCAATGACTCGTAGCGTTTCCAACCAATCAGAAACCTTAGAGGAAGTTAGGCGGAGAAATCTTCCCTGACGTCATAATTAGAAGCCAAAATAACTGCACTGCTCTGATAGAATAAATTGAGGGTATTCAACAGTTGTCTCTCATTCTGAAGTTTGACTACCCAGTCCTCAATCTAACATCGAACATTTCATCCACTCTAGGTACGTCAAAGCAAGCCGGTTACTCAGAGTTGATTTTTACAAAGGTATGTTGTAATTATAAGTGATGACTTCGCCAAAATATACTTTAACCACTTTTCTCTCGCAAATTGATACAGCCTCGTCCGATAAAAAATACTCATACAAACTTTTTTTAAGTCAATATGGATAATTAACAACTAGTTTACGCGTCAGGCATGCATTCCTGGTTGAGATCGCGCGGCAAGTTTGTAGAACAAGTAACACGCGTAAAAGCTGCTCGAGGCGAAACTGTAAGGGCAACTCTAACTTCTTCAGCTCTCAGAGAAATTCCCAAGTCCTTTTATAACATTTTCAACGCGGTGGTGTAACGATCAAAATTCCCTTTGCTACGCTTCAATACAGTACAAACTTGTCATCAGCGTGCACAATATAATGGGAATGTAAAGCACGTTCACAAATTTACCAGCTATGCAACAATTAATGCATGCAATATTATTTTTTTTTGCAAGTGAAACCCAACCTGGTGGTGATATCTGCGACAGAATACAAAGCTCTGTGAAATAGAAAATTACTTATTTACTAGTCAGAGTTGTTCCTTGATCGGAATCGGCTATTATATGCACTTCAAGTTTCAATCAGCATCCAATACTGCTATTTGGTAAATAGGTGTTTGAAATGGTCTAACTTCTGAATCAGCACGTATTTCACAGCGCTACTCTAAAGAAAATTAGCTGATGTACAGTTCCTCAATTACTAAACCAAAACCTGATTCAGTTTAGGTACCTGCACCTTCAAGTCATCAACTGGTATCTGGAAATAGTAGAGACGCAGATTTTTTATTCTAGATCAATAAAGAGCTAGTATTTTATTCAGAAGTGACGAACTTGAAAACCTTAGGTTTTTATGATTCAGCATGGACACAGTGTGGTGTCATCTCTCTAAGATTTCAAAAAATTACAAGGTTGAAGAATTCGATGAGGAAGTTCTCCCTTTCAGCTGTCATTTACTGTAAATTAGTTATCAAGAGAACAACTTAAGTCTAACTGATACGTTTAATTTGTCTATTCTCACCAACTTTTGCTGAATAATGTATCGATATTGTAAGGCCGAATTACATATTGATCTCCTTGCGGTTGCAAAGGGTCAAGAGAGACTGAGACGTTGTGTCAGTCAGCCTGTGAGAACG
>OZ037779.1:49502995-49602995 GCA_964035525.1 Porites cylindrica | reverse complement strand
ATAACAATTATTTCAACAAAGTGGAATATGATTTGTCGGGTGAATGTACATTGTAGTCCTGAGCAGGACTGTTGTTGACAGCGACTAACGTTTAGACAACAAGGTGATCATCATTTTCATGGGCATTGTCAAAACATCAGTTCCTGTCAACAGTCCCACTAAGTGCTATACTAACCTGTATGACCATATACCACTTACTCATATGACCATTCTGCTTCAGGATAATTTTATAATTATGGTGTCAGGAAATATTCTTACTCTTCTAACATGGTGGTCCAAACTACACAATTTTCTATGACCACTGCAAAGATTGAAATGCAAAAAAATACATCAACAAACAAAGTATGGCTACAGTTTTACATAATACAAGTCTGCTAAAACGGTTTATGTGTTTCATGTGTACGTTTTAGGTCACTTCTATGCTGAAGTCATTACTTAAGGCGCTTTCCATTTGTCAAAACTGACCGGCCAGAACATTCCAGTAGTAACGAGAATTTCACTTTTAATCACAACTATCCAACTACATCAGTCAAAACCTAACTACTAATGCACAAAGGTGATGGTTTTTCAGCAAAAACTCTTCGGAAAAAGCTATTTCATTGTCAAAATAACTGCTCCAGCCATGGTCCAGCCGGCCAGTTCCGACTTTTGGAAAGCGCCCTTAGTGTCTTTACCCTCACACAAAATGCTTGGCTTGTAGAGTTATGAAGAAGATACATGCATCAAGCCAATTTCATCAAGAAGCACAAACCATAATAATTCTTGGTGATTTATGCAGTCACAGCATTATTTTAACCTTGAAAAAGTTGGCCAAGTTTCAATCCATGATCATCTTTGTCATACATAGCAAGAGGTGATGGGAAACAGTGCCAATGCCTCAATTAAGTTTTAAATAACAGAACTGGACCATTATTTTTGGAACTTAATTTAAGCCAAGACACTTTTAAGCCTCTCAAAGAACAAAATATAGCATAGCATAACCTAGCCCTTTTAAAGCAATATAAAATGCCTTTCTGGAAAAGATGTTCACAAAGTTCTAATAATTATTATTGTTATAAATGATTATGCGTTACTGACCAACATTCAGTCAAGATGCCTGGATATTGGCCAGGCTCTTTTTTGCGAGGCCAATACCCAGCTATCTTCACCGAACAAGCTTGATTGGTTTGCCCACTTCAGTAGCCAATTAGAACACAGGATTTGCTTCACCTTGCCCGCTCACGGATTCAACCATAAAATTGTAATAAATAATTATGCTTTATTGACCGGGTGTGAGGTTAAGATGGCTGGATATTTGCGTCTTTATTGACCCTGCCTTCCCTTGCAAGGTTGTGCTCTAAGAAAAATTGAAGGCAGCCCAGCACTCTGAACTTGTGAAATCCAGTGTGCCCAGCAAATGATTTTCTATGAAAAAGCAAAGATTTTCTAGTCGCCTGAGAACAAAAGTTACAGATGTAGGCGTAACAGGCCACAGAGCACAGCCTGGTCTTGGTCAATAAAAATACAAAAATGAATGAGGTCAATATTCAGCCATCTTGAATGAACAACCGTGGTCAATAAATGAATTATTACATGGCCAAGAAGAGAACTTTTACTTGCGGGACCAACGCAGGAAATCCCAAGTGGGCAAAATGGGCTCACCTTGCCCCCTTGGGTACCCAATTAGAATGCAAGGTTTGCTTCACCTTGCCCACTCGAGGTAGCAGTTGGACATTTTTTGTCTTTAGCATAGAAGTAGTATTTCAAGATTAACATTTGCGGAACTTGACTAAGCATAAAGCACAGTAACTTGAGACTGAAATTAAGTTCCATGAACCAGCCTGCTTTGAGAGAACGTTCTGCACCAACATCACATACCAAGGTGATCTGCCTGGCCTGTTGTATGAAAAACAAAACAAAGTGCTAATAAGTAAAACACAGAAGCTATTCCCCAGGCTATCGGGGGAGGGGGGGGGAGGGAAAACCTTTTAGCAGTAAGACAACTTTACTAATGTAGATTACTAATTCTCATACGAATAAAAAATACTAAATGAGTAATATACATATAATTTACTGGCCGCTTATTATTTTTGACAACTCAGCTGTCTACTTCAAAACTTTCTGACAACCCTGATTCATCACATTACAATAATTTTACATGCATACAGTTGTGTTTCATAGTAATAGCTAGTACATTACGTTGCCCGCAACCTGCAACGTTAAGACTATGGACCAGGGGTTACATGTACATGTAAATGTAAACAGAGGCTGTCTATGATTACCAGTACCAGCAACAAAAAGCCTACTTTTCAAGGGCACAACCTCCCTCAGGTTGTACATTATCATCTACACGTACAGGGTCAATACCAGGCGAAGCAGGGGAAAGTAACAAGGTCTGGGTGCAAGAAATGATGTTCTCACAACTTGTAAAGCGATAACCCTGGTGGGCAGCAGATAATTTACTGCAGTAAATGTATACTTCCGGTGTACAATGTATTACGCAAAACAAAGTTCCCATCAAACTCCCCCGAACAAAACAGTTTGGCCATCAAACAATATCAAACCAGCTTTCTGGAGAGTTTGATGCCTGAACAAAATTGAAACAAACCAAATTATATTGGAAAAAAATAAAATGTGAAAACTGAGTCAACTCAACAAGCCAGGGAAATCTGACAAGTGCTGGATTCAGAATATGCTACAATATTATTGAGGCCCACTAAGGGGTGAAGAGTAATAACTGAGATGATTCCTAAGATGATTTCAACTTGCAGATTTAAAGACTTTTTCCTTGGTAAACAAAATGTTTATTTTAGAATTTAACTCTGAAATGGAAATAATAAAAGAAGCAGGATCTTACATCGCCTTGACTGCTTTCACACTAGATAAATAATTAACACACTTGTCATCAATTGCTTGGAACTGAAACGCTTGTTTTTGTTCCATTCGAGTGTTCCTTATGTGAGTTCCACTTTGTTTGATAACCCAACTCAATGTTTGACTGACTTCAAAAATCAAATGATCTATTCAATTTTTTTTTGTGAGTGGGTTTTGTTGAATGGCTGAGCTGCATCAAACTCTTTCATTCGAAAGAGTTTGATCTAGCTTGAAAGCCAAACATTCAATGTGATATGCTGGATATACATGTACATGTGTTTCCTAAAGTAAATATTTTAGCAGTGAGAGGCGAACCAACAGAGAAAATAAGTCAATAATTGACAAAAATATCATGCCTCTTTGTTTTTCTCACATGTTGTAATTGTTTCTTGGTATTGAAGATGCAAGGGAAACTAAAAAAAATGTGACAGTCACCGCAACCATGTAACATCTTAACTGACAACAATGTATGCTGAGCTATGAGTGTGGATATTCAAGGAATGATCAGTAAACAAATCTGCTGGTTGCTTTGCAAGTTGTGGGAACATTGTTTGGATTTCAAGAGAACATATTTAAGGAGTACCCTCCTTCCCCCTGGTCAATATGATGTTTTCATAGAACTGCAGGGTAATACAGGATAAATAAAAGTGGTTTTACTAGTTTAACTCCACTGCTGGTTTTGCTGTCCACTGAAATGAAGACTTAGGGCGCTTTCCATTTGTCAGAACTGACCGGCCAAACCATTCCCAACGCAATGAGAATTTCCATTTTAATCAAATCTCTCCAGCCAGATCAGTCAAATCCTAAGTAGTATGCACCAAGGAAATGGTTGTTCAGCAAAAACTCTTGGCAAAAGCGTATTTCAATATCAAACCGACTGGTTGGACAATGGTCCGGCCGGCCAGTTCCGACAAATGGAAAGCGCTCTTAAAGTCTGGATCACTCTGTTACAGTCGATTTCACATTATTTACCACACCATGTTGCAAAGTTCGTTGGAAAATTGGGTACTACATCATGAAGTAGCCAATTACTTAGCAAGTTAGGGAATCAAATTGCGAACTTCAAGACATAGTTGTCAACTACGACTGAGCTTCACAAGTTTGCTCAACAGTAACTTCACTTTCCAGTTGTTTTAATCACCGAGTTCTCGTCAAAGAAGTACCTATTCCTGGGATCACAGTTACTGAAAAAAAATATATGCTTCAACTTTTTCTTGAGCGTTCTCAGTCAAGCATTATTATATTATTAGATTAGGCTCTCTTTTGGAACTATTGTCAACTCTTTGCAAGAGTAACCGAAATCACGTGTCAATACATGACTTATCGAACCTTTGCGGGTCAACAACCTGATTTTCGATTAAATGTTTTTGTATTTCCGTAGCATACATACTTGGTCGTCGCTGTTTAAAAAACTCTGTGTAGGGGCTTCCTGGACATATGAAACGATCAACAATATTTGTTACCGTCCTTCTCAGTAAATTAAACTGGTGCACTATTTGGGATGGTTTCAAACCCCAGTGATTTTGTTACCTCTGCATCTTGTGTCCCTCACACAAAAAATTATCCAAAGACGCAAAATAATTCATGGCATGCATCCCGTAGGATGCAAAGGATGATCGATCGATTTGAAGATTTGTTGGTAGAATATCCTGTTTGTGCTGTTGTTTAAAGATGTATATAATTATTTTAGTCTTTTTGTGCTTTAAATATATAGGACTATATTTTCATTTTAGTAAGCTGTCATAAAAAGTCTTGGCATCTGTCTCCAGATTAACTGTCTGGTTAAAAGGCCCATACCAAGCATTTTCAATTAAGGACTCCCTGTCTTTTAACTGGGACTCACTGGTTGTGCATGTGGACAGGCCAGAACTCTTGACTATTCACAAAATGAGTCCCAGGACTCACCATGCATATACTATTTGTAACAAAATCACTGGAACCCTCTAACCATTTTTCTACAATCATTTCACAGACCTCACAGTGCAGCGCCTTGCCTTGTTTAGTAAGAGGATTCAGGTTCATTATGTTGCAGTTTCCTGCTCGGGAAATTACTGTACTTATCAATCACAGCTTTGTGTCAACAAATATGTCTCCCAAGCATTATCTCAAATGCTACAGACTAAAAAAATGAAATATGGAAAACTGTTAAGCTTACCTCGTCTTACTATCGGTATTCCATCACAATCCTCCGCCTTGGATAGCCTTAGCACGGTAAAACACTCCAACTTTCAAACTATACTTGCGCATCACGAGGTTTTTGTCTCACATTCTGCTCCATTGTGTCAGAAAAGAGTCGCTTTACGAGGAAAGCGATCGATTACTGAAGGCCGATGGGTCGCTAAATATACATAACAACCCTTAGATGTCTTGTGGTATCATCAGAAAGCAAAAATATACCGATTCCACGCTCCTAGAACCTATAGAAGCTGGCAAATTTGAAGCCGTTGAAATCACTTTCAAAATGGACGGCAAAAAGAATGACCGTAATGAGCATGAGCAAAGGAAAAGTCCGCTGACCAGCACCCCGCTCTGTTCTAGGCCCCATTCTCTCTTGTTTTCTCTGTTGTTTTCTCCGTCTAAGAGCATTTTAGTTTTACGCCAGTACTAGTACTGATTAACATCAATCTGGCAAATATTGAAAGCTGTTGGTAAGCTCTGCGATTTTTACCACTTAGAATGGAAAGCAATGGCAACCTCGCACACTTCACAGTCTTTGTATCAATGCAACGCGCGCGAGTAATGCATGAGAACCGTTTAATCTCGAGAGTAAATTTACCTTTATTCACCTTGATTGTACGCCAAGGCAAAGTTTACGAAACATTGATCATGCGATCTTGGACATGGGTTAAAAAAAAGAAAAAAATTCGTCACCTGAAACGTAACGGAAACAAGAAAGAACGGAAATGTGATGACAGAAATGTGGCGGAAACATGATCGTTCGTTTCCGACGCGGAAACTTGGCGGAAACGCGTCCCGTCCATGGAAAACTAGATCACCATGTTTCCGCAGGGCGGAAACGTGACGGATATAAGCAACTTCCCGTTTCCGTTTACAAAATACGTTACAAAATACGGAAACACGTTATTTCGTCCTGTGTTCAATGATTTTCAAAAATACAAATCAA
This sequence comes from Porites cylindrica, assembly GCA_964035525.1. Taxonomy (NCBI): domain Eukaryota; kingdom Metazoa; phylum Cnidaria; class Anthozoa; order Scleractinia; family Poritidae; genus Porites; species Porites cylindrica. Next base: position 49,597,018 of record OZ037779.1, on the reverse strand, counting down.
GCAAAGTTAACGATGCATGTAAAATTATATATACAGCTATTTCGAGAAAGGTTGTCGGCAAAGATGTGCACGGGACGATCCCAAAAGGTAACATGGGATATGATTAATACACTGTTCAAGACACTGTAGCTGTCAAGACTTCTTTTGTTGCTTTCCTTTAGCACACGCAAACATACGTCAAGAGCCATTGCATACGTCCATGGCCTCTCGTGCCATTCTTTTAAATTTCTTTGAAGAACAGCGAACTCAAAACCACTTTTTCCGACAACCTTTCTCGAAATAGCTGTAAATATACCAAAAAGGTCCTGAGACTGTAAATGAACAATAAAATCTTTTATACAAACAGTCATTATTATTCACAAAATACTCGAATCCCATTTCACACTCTTGTTACACGATGTCTTATAATTGATGCAGCCACACTATCAAGCTGCACTACAGGTTTCTGGAGCACATCTATTAGATATGAAATTGTCTTTCCTTGGCTTCCTAACTTTTCAAGCAACAGCTTTGTCGGACTTCCGTTTGGCCTCTGATACTCAGTCTTGTAGAACTTAAGCTCATGTCCTGAGATTCCTGCCGCGTTTCCCACTTTTACCCAGCCATACTCATTGTTGTCAGATCTGCCGTGTGGTACATCCAGCCTCTTCACTAAAATATCTTCTAGGTCTGGGGGAATTTCACCTAAGTTGAGGTCTAGGAAGAAACATATTTCGTTTATGTCAAGGCCTTTTATTCTAGTCGTTAGAGCCGAAATGCTGACAGGCAATTTAACATCGTTAACCGATATATGAGTTGGTTAATTTTAGAGGACACTAAGCTTCACTGACTATTATAGAGCGTTTTCACTCATGTGGCCAGCATCTATGCAAACTTATTGAAACAAAAGAAATCTTTGCATAAAAAGGGAGTTCAACTCTCACAGGATTGGTTTGGTACATCAACGTGGCCGCCATTTCATTGTTTTGTAGCCTGCGTCGCAGGCGCAAAAAGGGGAGGGAGAGGGGGAGGGACCCCTTTCGACGCCTGCTACGCAGGCTATTGTTTTGGAACACCAATATGGCCGCCGTGACGTCATGTGAAAACGCTCTATTTTCCTTTGAAATTGAGCCGTGAACGAACGAATTAGAACGTGACACTTTTTTGTTTGACAAGTAAGAAAATACTGAAAATGTAGCTAGAAAGTATTTGGATTTAGACTTTTATAAGGCTTTGAATCTCACCATCCTCAATCTGGCCATTTTCATCCGCCTGCTCAAAAGTGGTTTCTTCTGTTAAGCTTAACCTCTCGTCTTGGTTAGATTCCTCATCGAACTGATCATCTGTCATTTGTGATAAATGTAACATGGTTCGTACAACTTACTTCAGACAAACAATTTCAAGGACTTTTCAAGGATTTTTCAAGGACAATTACAGTTTTCAAGGCCTAAGATTTATGTAAATAATCGGCATTCTTTAACCCCCTTTTTGATCACTTATTGGCTAAAACATGTCACAGAGTCATTTACGATTTTTACTTCTGTGGCCATTGTTGATCACATTATTTTATCCTACTTTCCGCAACAACACTTTCCAAAATGACTAGGTATGACTTGCAGTTGCATCTGAGGTACAGAACAGCATTTGGAATAAAGAATCAGAAATAAAACATTGTTCATGCACAGGATGCGGTGGTGCGGATCCGCATAATTCACTAAAATCCGCATCTTCCAAATGAAATTGAAAAAATTGCCCATTATAAGCGATAAATGAGGACATTACTTTCGCTCAAGAGATAAAAGTCCAAGAAGTTTGTTTTTTGAAGCTGCTTTTTCTGAGTGAAACATCAATGAAAACACGCCAATTTCGCTCATAGTAAGAAACGTTTGAGAACGTTTTTCGCGACGACCCTGGGAACTAGTTCTGTTCTTACTCAGATTGCCATTGGATAGAATCATAAGCATTTTAGCCAATGGCAATAATTGTTAAGAAACCGGCTTTGTTGACTGAAGTTCACGGGAAAACTAGAACGCTTTTTCTTGTTTTCTTTGCTACGACATTCTAGTGTTCTTTAAAAGCCACGTAATTACATAAAATACCTTTAACACTTAAGTGGCCCAATAACCACTTTTATAATAAAGAATTATTGTTTAAACTTCCGCATAATTCAGAGGTTTTTCCGCATAATCAGCGCTTCTTTCTGCATAATATGGCCTTAAATTAACGCATAATTTTCGATTTTTTTTCCGCATCCTGTCAGATGCCCTGCCATGAGTTTTACACGTTCCTACAACCGAGAATGAGCCAAATTTTCCTTGGCAAAACAATCTTATTTTACAGAAAATGGTGGCTGGCGTAGACAAGGTAGTGAATTTCAAGGCCTTTTCAAGACCTAATAAAGAAATCAAGTATTTTTCAAGGAACTTGACTTAATTCAAGGACTTTTCAAGACGACTAACTAAATTTCAAGACCTTTTCAAGATTGTACGAACCATGCATGTGTAAGGAGTGGGTTAGTAATCAGTACTGGGTTTCCACTAGGATGCTCAACTTAAATGCAGAGCGTTCCCTGCCGTTTTCCACAAACCTGCAAATAGAATTCTAATGAAAATGCACGATGTATACGTACTTTGGGTGAAAGAATATAAGTATTTGAATTTCTTCCTAACCTTTCTCAAATTATAAATATTAAATCTAGTATGGAACGCTAATGCCGTGTATGTTTCGCTGAACTGAATGGATGAACCCAGGGCGGATAAAGGTTGGGCGGTGAAACGAGCGCTCCGCTCTTCATTTAATGTGTGATGCGGAGTAGGACTGGCACGAGCGCTCTTTCCGCGCTTCCGGTGCGCTTGAAGGCCAGCGAAATTTTCCTTTTTGCAAACCGGAAATCCAATTTTCTTTCTGTAATTTCAGGCTACAATGTTAAATAGATAAATTCGTTTCATAACAATATCAATAAACAGTTTCATATGTTTGTGTCTGTACGTCTATAAGTCAAACTTGTTGGTCGTATAATGCCAAAATTTGAGTTTAATTTGAAAGTGTTGAATACCTCCTCCTTCCACTAAATATCACCTAATCGTCTTTCGCCGTTTCGTTTGCAAAAGCTTAACACTTCTTAACCTCAATTTTTACATATGTTAAAGGGGGATAAATTTTGTATAACATAACAAAAAATTAGATTGATATATATTGATATAGTGGCGTTGTACTTCTTCAAACTTTGCTTCTCAGGTGCAACGCGCCATGGCGATTCGCGCAATGCGTTGCAAATCCGGCAACCGCATGTAAACAAAATTTATTGAGGTTAATTGTAAGGTTTTTTCTCAGTTTTCCTCTCTAAAACAAAACAAGGTAACCAGTAAAAACTGAGGGGAAACTAATTTTGAAGTTTCGAAGAAACAGAAAGACGTATGAGATGTTCTTTTCAAAATTAAAAAGAAGGATGATGGTGATTGAAATTAGCATAATTTCACCTTGCACGAGCTGCACGCATTTATAAAATACACGTCATCTAGTTATGAAACACGATCTGCTGTCTTTTAGTTTTGCCATGGATGACATGGATGAGATTTTCCTTCGTGTTTCAGACAGTACTTAGTTGTTTTTGTTTTGGAGTAACATCGACATTGGCGAGTAGCAGAACGAAAATACAATTCAGTGGTAGAGTCATGGAAGTAATAAAAGAAACCCTTTGAAAGAGATGTTTGTCTTCTCCAACTAAACCTTCCGCAAAAAATAGCAACATTTGCCTCTCGGAGACAGCGTACCAGCACAAAGGAATGAGAAAGAAGTGCAAGAAAACAAATCAAGCCGCCATAATTCAGTGACAGCGGCAGTGTCTAATGTACAAACCACATCACAAGCCGAAGTCGAAAACAAGCAACATTTCTAAGCAGAGTCCCAGTCCACTGCATCACACCTTTTTGCTCGGAGGCGCTCGTTTCACCGCCCAACCTTTATCCGCCCTGGATGAACCGGTTGACAGGGGTTTTATGATAATTGTTGAATGAAATTGACAATTGCTTATAAAACGTAACAACTGAGAGCAGGGGCGGATCTAGGGGGAGGGTGCAGGGGGTGCGCACTCCCCCCCCCCCCCACGGGATGACCTGCGGCCGCTTTCTAATTAACACTGTGCAGTCGCTTCACAGTCATACAAAATCTGCTCTATCGTTTGATATGTATTCTCAGCAGTTCACATTATGTTATTTCCTAGTCAAAAGCCCTCTTCTTCGTATTCGCTTTTAAAATTTCTTACGTCATCAGTCAGTTAGTGGTGCACCCCCTCCTAAGAAAAATCCTGGATCCGCCCCTGGAGAGTTTGTATCAATCAAGAAATACCTCCAATTTTTTGTCCAGTAGGTTCTTCTTTTTCACTCATCTTCCTGTACCCTTTTTGTTTAACACAGCCTTTTCTAATGAGGTATATGATGAGACCTATTAAACCAAATACACACAAGGCAGCACTTGTTCCCAAGAAACTGTTGAGAAAAGAAGTAGTGCTTGGAACAGAAGACTGCTGTATTGCTGTTGTTAACGTTGGAGCTATTTTGGTCGAAGTCGGTGGAGGCATCATCCTAGAATCTTGCACTGTCAGTGGAGTAACACTTGGTGGAAGAATTGCGGGGACACGGCGTTTGCTTTTTGAAGAAGTATCTTTCTTAAAAGTTTCGATATTACTGTCAGGTGCCGTAGGAGGAGGTACTTGAGCCTCGAATGTTGACACAATTTGTTCTCCTTGCTCATTCTTTACAAACCCGCTAGCACCTAGAATTTTTGAACTCGGGATGTCAATTTTTTCTTGTCCACCTTCAGGAACGTTTGTAGGACTTTGTAGAGGCTGAAAACCCGCGAGTTCTTTCTCATCGACATCCTTATCTAGAACTGAACCAGACAAGGCATACTTTGTTTCACTGGAAGTAGTGCCCATGTAATTCTCTTGATAAATGTCCCTTCTAGGTCTCTCTGAATACGTTGGTTCTTCAGGTCGCTTATTCGCATCTTGACTGACTCTTTGTCGCCTGGTAAGTTTTGGCCTTTTACTGAAAGGGCTTCTCAATTTTCTGGCGACTAATTTATTAAACATTGAACTGTGGTATTTTATTGGTGTCGACTGAGAACAATTTCCAGGGCATGTCCTTGAGTTAAAACAATCCTTTTGTGCAACAGAATTTTCTTCGCAGCAAAAAGAGCAAGGTTTACAAGTGTTGGTCGTCTCATCCTCATATTGCATGGGGGGACACTCCCGGCACTTTGCGTTGGTTTCTGTATTACACGAACTCAGGACCTCTTTTGAGCCACAGTCAGTGCAGGCTTTACACGTGGCGCTATCGGCTTCCTCTGAGTAGGTACCTGCCTTGCATGGTACGCAATCGCCAGTTGCTGTGCGAACCAGTGTGGAACCACATGTTGGTGAAGGCTCCATTCCCGAAGGACATGTCGGACATGCCGTGCACCTGACTCTATTCCTGTTGTCATCAATAGTGTAGGTATCTGGGGGACACTTCTCAAGTCCATCTGGATAGAACACTTCGCTGTCTTGTTCCAGATTTTCCCATAGGAACTTCGTCTGTATATATGGAAAAGATGCATAATATATTGTTAGCACATGCTTCTTCGCTGTCCGTCTTTTCTTAAACCGGGTATTATTATGAAAACAGATTTCTGACAAGGTTAATCAACCTCATGGCTGATCATGATTTGGTACATTTTGTTGTTTACTAAGTCACTGTGACAGGATCAAGGATAAATCGTCAATGGGTGAAATTTATTCTTGGTAGACAACTTAACAGCTTTGGTTAATCTTGTGTTCAATATGTTTTAAATTGTCTAATTATGTCCCAACCATGAGGGTAAACTATAATTAAAACCTAAAAACTTAAACGTTTGTGGGTTTTAATTATAGTTTACCCTCATGGTTGGGACATAATTAGACAATTTCACAACTCTTATAGTGAGGTTGCCTCATAAATCGTAAGACACTGTAAGTAAGAATGTTCTTTGTACATAGCTATCTTTACTGTCCCGCTAATTATTGATAATGAAAGCAAAAATTATGTTTATTTGCTGAAGAGTATAATTTTTACCGCAGCTGTTAGTCCTTGATTAAAAATAGTAATTGCTCTGTATATAAATCCTGGAAACGATTTCGCTACGCAGTCCATTTTGTATGTACTTATTTGACCTACTTGTCCTACTCACGACAAACTGAGATTGTCCAACGAGAATAAGGCCCGGTTCAGACGCCGTTCTTTTCGTGAACCGAGCCTCATACATTGAATTAAGTACATGAAAAGTTCAGTGTACAGGGGCACCAAACGGCAATTTTCGGGAAAATATCTGTTCGGAAGACGATTTGAGATCTAGAATTTTCGGAGCATTTGTTGAAAAATTTCTTGCTTGCCTGCCTCTCCTAGGATTTTCGAACGTCTACAAAATGGTATAATTACCCATTTTTAACGGATTTTGACCTTAAAAAAGGCCACCTAGAATTTTCGGGAGCCTTTTCCTGGCTGAAATTTTCGAGAAGGTAAGTTTTGATCCCTATAATTTTCGGATCACTAGACTTTCAGCTAGGAAATCCGGACAGATGGAAAGTTTTTAAGGGATAAAAATATGCCTATATCTACCGTTTGAATACTAAAATACGTTCAACAATGCTATGTTAAGTGGTTTTGAGCTATATCCTCGTTGGGTGCCCCTGAGTGTATGAATCAATTAGGAACGCCTATTTCAATTTGGAACGGCTCAGCCGTTCTTCACGCTTAGCCCGGCGGGGAATTTCGACTGTGGAACGAGTTTGGAACGGCTTTGATCCAAACGTCGAACTTTTCATGTACCGAACCTAATGCATAAATTATAACAACGTATTTGCAAGCAGGTTTGACCAAAATGAGCATGTTTCTCCTTTTGAATTTAGTTCGGCCGGAATTAAGATTGACGTCTGAATCAATTCAGCCGGTCTTAGTAGTTTTAGTCGGCCTTAATTCGAATTAGCTTCGGCTCATGAAAAGTTCGGCGTCTGAACTGGGCTTAAGAGAGACTGGTCCTGGGATGAAATCAGTTTACTTTTCATTGCTGACATATGAGGTAAAAATTGACTTACCCAAATCAAGAAAAGGAACCCAACAGTAACCAAGACCTTTAAGAGGACTGTATCCAAGTCTTCCATTTAATTGTTCGTACTGAGATAAGCTGAAGCTGTGTCCCAGGGTTTATCCTGCTACGAAAACATACAAAAATGATGACTACCATCGCCATCACCATCATCATCAGCAGCATGATCATCATATTATCATCAACTTCATCATCATGTGATCGTTATGAAAGGTAACAGTACAGATAGTAATACTCGGAATTCGCTGGCAAACTGAAGTTATGCTTTGAGGTAACCGTTAAACGCTGACTTTCCTCCGGCTGGTTTGCTTAAAGACTACTACTAACAGTAAATATAAATATGGTAACCGGTTACAGTCATAACACCGGACGAAGATGTCAAGAGAAAACAAACAGTAAAATGATTCCCCTTAGAATATAGCGTACTGAGTATATCTCACATTTAGAGGACATCAGAATTTTATTTTCTTATCTATATTACATTGACATTTGTCAGACCTCCAGTTTTCAAAATTCATTCTTTTTGCGGACGATACAAATTTTTCAGTGATGAAAATTTATGGTACTAAATTCATAATAACATGAATCAAGAATCAAATAACACTACAATATGGTTTTCCACAAATAAGCTCTTCATAAATGTAAATAAAACTCACCTAATGGTTTTCAAAACAAAGAAGAAAAAGTCATTGAATAAAAGAACAATAAAATTGATGGAAATTGAAGCATAACATACACTGAAAACTAGTATGATTAATATTACTGATGATGATCTTACTTACAAGCATCATATTAATCAGGTGTCATATGCATCTAAGATATCCAAAATGACTGGAATAACTGCAAAAGCAAGGCATTTTGTTTTTTCTCTCAAAAGTGTGATTCTATAATACAATGATATATCCAAAACTTATTATATTCTTATATTACATGGACCAGTACATATCCTACAAGGGTTCAACCTATTTTTTCATGCAAAAAAAGATATTATGAATTATGAAATTCAGTTTGCACAACTTGGAGAAGAATCGAAACTAATTTTTCAATCACTGAAGTTAATGAATATTTGCAAACATAATATATACATCACTGTTGATAACAGCTCTTTTTATGCTTTCATATTTCATTGATAATACCCAAAGCATTCATTCAGTATGACCCCCTTCAAAAGAAATGAAAGTTTAACTTAACATATTTATTAATTACACTACACTATTTGCGTCTAACATAAAGTAATTATCCAAGAACAAATAATGGAAATTCTCTCTCAAATACAGAGGAGCCCAACCATGGAACAGTCCACCAGAAATTGAAATTCTTAGAACTCAAAAATCAGTTGATTAACATTGGGGCTGAGCCATGCTTTTTGCTTGGTTTTGTAACATACGCGTATAGTTGTCGCATTTGGCCGTTGTGGGAAAATGCGAAAGCTAGTATACGCGTATGTTGCAAATGAATCCACCCTATATTTCAATTTTGTCTTGTAGTTTTCGAGCGTGAAATTTGATGCCTTTCATTTCCCCTTTCGTTTCTTATTGTATCGCTAGTCTGAAGCTTTGTTCAAAAAGCAAAAAAGGGAAAACCTCCCTAAGCAAAGTATTGCGCAGTTTGATTATGAGAACAGTTTTAAGTTCCCGTTCTGCGCAATTCATATCGCTATTTCAAGTTGGCATATTGTATATATTGGTCTCGTGTTCGGTATTGTTTCCTGTAAGCATCGCTTCGCAACTCAACACAACTAAATATATAAAACATCCAAAGAGCACTGATAATGACTAAACGCCAGATCACATTTCCTCTGATTTCATTCATGGTAATTACTCGGGCTTCATTAGATGATTATCAGTTTGCATTTAATTAGCAATACTCATCCTTGAAGCGGTGGTACGTTTTCCTTAAGCTCCTGAATATAAATTTAATGTTCCCAGCATGGAGTGTAAAAAATACGTTTCGGTCACTAAGTATTTCAAGTGATCTAAACATTTCTTAATATTGAATTATATCGTACGGTCGCACAAAAGGAGAACTGATATGATAGATAAACTTACCATGAAACAGACAGGATCAAAGCAGCTTCCGTCTTTTCCCTACGAGTATGTGCCGAATTCGAATTTCAAATATATTCACGCACTTCCTAGTCACTATCCCTCGTCGATTTCGCAAAAAAGAGTAACTGCATTGATTAAGACTCTGCAATGGGTTGATTACAGTTTCTTCTGGAGCAAGTGTCCTCATTAAAAAAAATTCTTAAAAGTAATATGTTGTATAACAAGCAACTTAATACTAGGCGTTGAAGAGCCAAAGAATTTTGATTTCCCGGATCAATGGATAAACAAGTATTTCACGGGATCGAGGCTTAATCAATCCGATAATCAAGTATCCACGTCATTCATCTACTAATTTAAATTAAGTCCGTAAAAACTACGTTATGGATAGGATTACGGAGACCGGACATGCTTGGGTAGCTGGAGGAAAACAATCGTTATGAAAATACCACAACTCCTTTGCTTACAGTGCGCATGAACTGCCTTACAAAACGTGAAGATTTTTGTTAAATGATGGGAACCGGAACTCATTGAATCAAAACCGCAGGAAACAGACGGACTTAGCCGTGCGTTTAATTTATTGGCTGAGGAATTTTCATGAAATTTGATGTCGAACACCCGAATTGGCGCTGACCGTATTTGCAAGATGCGAGCCCTTTACCATCGAGCAATATCCCATCGATTCGATGGTATAAGGCACCAAACAATGTTAATCTGGAAGGGGGAAGGCCGGGCAAAGGCCGTAGATTTGGACTCGAAGCATTTTTTTTCCGGGCAAATGCCCTACCCCTCTGACATCATTTTTGGCCAAAAGAGAACAAATTCCCCATCCCTCTAACTAAGAGTAGAGGTCAAATGTGTTTCATTGAAAGTAGCAACATACCAACATTTGGAGAAAACCTCATCCGCTTTAAAATGTTGTCTGTATATAAACAAGCTCACCAGTTTTGTCAACTGACTTTTATTGGAGTGTAACAGAATGCAATCCCGTTCTAAACTTTATGGAGCAGACCTTCAAAATTGATCGCATCATGTTTTCCATTTTCATTAGAAGCTCTACATTTTCGAACTTTTGTTGTGAAATTTCATAAACTGTGAACCCAGTGGTTGCGTTTCGTTTTTTCTCAGCCTTTCAGGTTTTCATTTGCAGAAACTAATTTTTTTAAGGGTCATCGCTTGAATGGATCTTTTCATTGGAATAAGAGTGGTGAGGATAAAAATAGATACCTTGTCAAGTTCTCCTCGGCCATTGTGTCTAAAAAATACCCACAAATACTCGCGGGAGCAATGGCCGTCATCTATTTTGTACCAGGTTGTAAGTGTGTTATGGTTAAGTTCAGGAAGGACGTAACACTCTGCTTAGCTATGACTGCAAGACGGGTTTCGGAACCAAAATATTAGATCCTTTGTCAGTTGCTTAGGTATAGCTGTTAACAAGAGCTCACCAACAGAGATAGTTCCGTAAACTAAACTTGAGTCTGTTCTTTTCATGTAGGATACAGAATCCAGCTAGTGATTGGTTCTTTAAACAAGAAGCTGATTGGATGATTAAATGTCATCTGACCTGTGTTTTGTGAGGATAATTTGATCCTGTTTTCAGTTTCAAAGATGAACATAAAAGCGAGCAAGACTTCAAAAGACTGAAATGCAGTTTCAGTGGGCTATGCATAATATTATTCAATAGTCATGAGAGCTACAATACTACCACAGGGTACCCACACAATCTGTTTGTGTAGCCGATTGTTATTTTATAGTAAATGTACTGGATTTACCGTTTGCTTCACCTATAGCGATATATCGCTAATTATGTATATAAATCAATGATAAATAAACGTTGAATTACCTTGCCTGTGGTGTATAGTCGTCCTTTTGCCTCAAAAGCGGTTTTTTGAGCGATTTTGAGTGAATTTGAGTTCGCCGTTGACTGTTCCATATAATAGAAGGACCTTCTATTATGGGGAGCCCACCCCGCCCCTGGTTTACACTGACCTTCCGGTCTATGAGGCCGACATTTAACTCGAAAATCAGGGGAAAAAATGCATATTAAACTTTGCAAAGAAAAACAAACTATTAAGTTTTTCTCGTTTTTGTTCTTCGAGTAACCATAATCAGTTACTAACGGTAAATGGAGGCTGCAAAATGTGATTGAATACTTCTTATTGTTTTGCCAACAGCGAGTAACACACGGTATGTTTACAAGTGATCAGAATAGCAGCCAATGGCAATCATCCACGTCCGATCATGAAACCGGCTACAGCGAGCTGATGCAAACAGTATACAGAGTGTGAGGACAATCAGAATTAATGTAATTAAAAATTGTTTTTAGCTCCTTCATGTACAAGTTTTTCTCGATCAGTATATGAGCACATCTGTGAAAGGTTTTTTTTTTGGATCCTGCGTGATTGTCCTCCACGAAGTTCATGGAAATATCAGGCCATCTCATTGAAAATCTCTCCTTGTTCCTCCGAGCGATCTCTCAGGCTGCATCAAAGCTCATGCTAAACTGGCTTACAAACTTAATTATACACTGCTCTGCTTCTGAGAGTCAATTCTACATACATGTACCTTAGTCTTAGTCATCATCAGAATGCCAACTAATCTGAACCAAATCCTTCCCTTTTCTTGACGAGACAAAGCGTGTGTCACTGGCGCGCTTGTCACGGGTTAAGCAAATCTGTAAAGTAAGATGAAAGTTTCCATAAGAAATTGGAATGCAACTGTCAAATGTAAATCAGCACTTGTTTATCACTCACAAAAAAGCACGGGCACTTATTAGGTGCACCTAGATTTTTTGACAACAAACACCACTTCAGTCCAAACGGGATTCGAGCTACACTCTGCACCGAGGAGCTGCAACCAAACCGAGGCTTTGATTATATGTATTAATTAAGCACGGACTATGAATGATTGGGGAATCCCCTGCCGACAGAATGACGCGTCATTACGTAATCGGTCCATCAGCGTAAACAAACAGAGTGGCACCACTGTTCTGAATGGACTTTCAAATTCCAAAAAGCAGCATTTAAGAAACTAGTTGTCTATTTCTCAGCCGTTTTTACATGCTGAGTAGCAGACTAGGCACTTCCAAGCTACAGGAACTCATCGTGATATGGGGTCCTGATTTCGAACACCAACATTTATTTGCCTTTTTTGTGTGGGTGACCAGTTGCGTGTAATTCAATAATTGGATTGACAAAAAAGAAAAGAAAAAGGAAAGAGTAATTTTATTTTAAAAGCTACCGTAAAGGTGTGTATTGCCTTCTTTCTACAAAGGGAATGTGCAGCGCACGGAAATGACGTTATAACTGAAAGCACGTAGTCCCTTGGTCACGTCACTTGTAACGCAATCAGTTACGAAACTATGCCCGACTGAGCCCGACTCAGTTGAGATTTTTGCACAAAAAAAAAAACTCATCAAAAAAGCGTTTATCTGGGAACTTATAAACCTTTGTTCACTTATTATACGACAAGAAGTCTTGATTATGAGATTCAAACGTAGCCTGCGAGCAGTCTCTTATTTTTCTTTGCAAAGTTACTACACGCAAAACCAGCACGCGCCTGATGAGATCAAGAACATTGTAGACAGATTTTAAGAGAAAAGCAGGACTGCAAGCAGTCTACATTCAAACGCTACATGCAGACATTTTCTTGATATACAGTCTGTTGCCCAGCATCCGGCCACTTCAGTTTACCATTGCCGCAATAACTTTCCTTTTATTCAAAAGGTTGAGTTTGATCGTCCGGGTGAAAGTAGTCCTGAAGAGGACTGTTGTTGTTGACAGTGACTGACGTTTCGACAACCTGTGCGGTAGTCATCTTCAGAGTCAAAGTGAGTTGTAAAATGTAATAACAATAACATCGCGACATAATTGACCAATCAGATCAATAACCAGAGTATAATACCATCAACTGACGTGATACAACTCACTTTGACTCCGAAGATGACTACCGCACAGGTTGTCGAAACGTCAGTCTGAGTCACTGTCAACAACAACAGTCCTATTCAGGACTACGTTCACCCGGACGATCAAACTCAACCTTTTGAAATGAATCCTGGGTTCAAACCTTTCACAGTTTTCCTTTCTTTGTCACAAGAATTCTATAATTTGGCCCAACAATCTATTCAGCCCTGATTCAGTCCTTAATATGACAAAAGACTGGATCATTTTTTTTGCCTTTGTTTCCATCGCGATTCCAAAAATATAAATCGACCTGGGAACCTAGCATCGTGAAATAAAACATACCCAGGAGCGGCTCCTGACATAACAAATGACTGGGATATGGTTTAAGAACGCGAGCGGCTGTTAAATGGTATAGTTCTCACTTCCTTGTCTAGGAACTTTTTCACTGATTTAAGGAACGCATCCGTGGACAAGCCAAAGCCGCAGTTTGCAAGCTCAATTAGCCCATCTGTAAACCGGTCTGTTTTTCTTCATTTTTGTTAAAAAAGAAACAAACAAACAAACAAACAAACAGGCGAAGGGACCTCAATCCGACGGTCCAAGGTCATTCTCCTATTTAGTCTGATCTGAGTTTAGTGTTGATTTCTTCATCCTCAGTCCCCGCATTTGACCTGCTTTTCTAGCACTAATTTCTCCTTGTTTCGCATGTCTCAATCCCTGTGAAACATTTTTCAGACCGTTGCAACCCCATTCTAGCAGTCATGACAACTGGGGAAAGTATGAGAATTCCCGGTTCAACTCCGACGCTTCCGGTTATATGTAGACTTATGTACTGTCACGCGAAACAAGCCGTTTACACGAAATCAACTCGCCTTTTGCACGCATGAATATAGATATGAAATAAAGTTTATCCGGATAATGTACTCAGCCAGGAACCTATCTGACCCAGCTAATTCATCGATTCTGTACAGCAAAGAAAAAACTGGCCGGATACTGGGCACCTGACATCAATATGTTTCTGGCCTCTGTTATTCCAAACAAATTGAATTTCAAGAAGAATTTATAAATTTTCTGCGAACCTGACTTCCTTAATTATCTTCACTTTAAATATAAAACAGTTTGTTTGAAAATATCACATATTACCAACCCGTTTCTGAACAGCACTACTTTTGCTGCGCAGCATACAGTATAAATATTAGCTATGAAACGTTTACTCACCTGAACAGAACGGCGCCTTCTGCCACTGTTTCGCAAGCTGTAAACTTTCATCTTAAAGTTGAAATGTTCAGATTTCATTCGAAATACTTCGTTTACCGAGAACTGAAAAGGGCGCCTCAAAAATTGAGTTTTTGTTTTAAGTGGCCGGATACATATTGTAGTGTCGAAATGCTCGATGTAAAATGCGACAGTTTTCAATTCCGGTCGAAGTTATATCTGAAGCTATTTTTAGTGCACACGTTTATCCAATCAAAAACTTCGTTATATTGTTACATGAGGGCGAAATAAACTCCTCAGAGTCGGGAAAAAAAGTTACTCACATACAAGGACCATACAAAATATTTTGACGAAAACGTATCAAAAGTAACTAGAGGTTTGTGTCACTAATCCTCGAAAGAAATATACCGTTCGATGATGAAATCGAAAATCGATATGAGTTTTACAAGCTGGTCCAGAATACAACATTAGTTACCATTGGTTACATTCATTCCTGTAAAAAAATTGATTATTTTTTACAAATCAGCGAGAAGAATAAAATCCCTGGGATTTTCCCTAAGGTTTCGTCATCTGCTAAAAATAGCAAGGCACTACGATAGCATAAATAAAAGGCTCACTGAAAGTGTTCCTCAATTGAAATAGTCCGGTTTGGCGTACACCATTCATCAGCCGTTAGATCTTCTACCGTAGTTACGTCTGTGAGGAAAGAAAGCCCTCTTGCCTTTATAGGTAAGTTGATATCGCGTCAACTTAATTATACAGTAACTAAACCGTTCGTAAAATGAAAATGTTGGAAGGTAGAATGGGGGAAAATAGCTGTTAGACCTGTCAGAGCAAGGCACTACAATTTTGACTGTTGACGGCGCTTAAGTGGAACTTTAGTCCAAGACTTTAAGTTTAAGTAAATGTTAACTTCTGCAGTAATTAAAATAACATCAACTGTTCTGTTTTGGGGGGTTGTATTGGCGCCTTTCACTTCAGTTAAAATTTCGAAAATTTTTCAAATATAGGCAAGTTGTAAGGTCTTGTCAGTAATATACAGAGATGGAGTTTTTTGGAGAACATGGGAACTGGTTTTTCCAGATTAGAGATTCTTCAGAAGCCAGAATTCAATTCCGTAAAGATCAGCTGAAATAATAAGATTTAAAATAACTCGAAACTTTTTTATGTTAATCTGCATTTTTCACGGTTGAAGGGAAAAAACTTACCTTTTTCGACAGCTGACGGTTAACCCCGTTGAGACCCTCAAGCACGCCTCGCAGAAGGTATCAAGAGTCTGAACCTGTTCTTTTCTTCTTTTTTCTCTGCGTATTCTAATCAACCAACCACTTCTGCTACAAGTTCTACTACCTTCTACTAACCGGGGATTCACTTTCTTCTCTTTTTCTCTCTCTCGCCGCTCTCCTTCATTCTAATGTAATAGTTCTAGTACTTACTTTTATTCAATGAATAAACAGCCCAAAGCAGAGATTTACTAATAAGATCTTGTTTCTATTTCTTCCGCATATTGAGAAGCAGTAGCCTTCATGTCGAAAATCAGGAAAAAGTTAGTCATCGTCGGCGATGGTGCTTGTGGAAAGACTAGCCTTCTGTTTGTGTTTTCTCAAGACGAATTCCCCGGATTTTATACTCCAACCGTTTTCGAGAATTATGTCGCTGACATTGAAGTCAACGGGAAAATGGTGGAGCTTGCCTTATGGGATACAGCCGGACAAGAGGCATATGACAGACTGCGACCACTGTCTTATCCCGACTCTGATGTTATCCTGATGTGCTTTTCCATTGATAGTCCTGATAGTTTGGAGAACATCCCGGAAAAATGGTCTCCTGAAGTAAGACATTTCTGCGGCCATACGATACCAGTCATTTTGGTAGGTAACAAGAAAGATTTGAGACACGACAAAAGTGTGAAGAACGAGTTATCGAAGTTGAAGCAAGCGCCGGTATCAAGCGAAGAGGGGCGTGTGATGTCTGAAAGGATCAAAGCTTATTCTTACATGGAATGTTCTGCTAAAACTAGAGAGGGAGTCAGAGATGTGTTTGAAACGGCCGCGAAGGCTTCCCTGAAAAGAACGCCACGCAGGCCTCAATCATGGCGTAAATGTAGTATATTATAGCTATAAAGACTTAAAAAACTGGTGTATTTAAAACGGCAGCGAAGGCTGCAGTGAAAAAAACAACAAAATATACAGAAGAAAATGCAGCATAATACAGGAGAATAACATTTAAAGGTATATTATAGAACTTTGTCATAACTGAATGACCAATTATTACATAGAAATATGTTAACAGCTATACCCTCCCTGAGTTTTCGGGCTCAAGCTTTGTAGCGTAACAAGAGACTTGAGTGTAATAAGTACAGCGCAGAAACGTTCTGCATGCAATTGAACATTGTTTAATGTTTGTCACCTTTATTATTAGTTTAAAACCTCGTAGTGTGGTAGTTTTATATGGTTTCAATCAGAATAAGAAATAGTATTCGGAAGAACTAATTATTTTCTTTTTTACTTTGACTGTTTTTACGCCTGATGATGTAATTAACGAAAAATAATGCTTAAATTCCAGGTAATTTGATATAAATAATAGATAATATAATAGATAATATATCCTCCCCCCCTCAACTCCCCCTCCCCTAACCAAAAAAAAAAAAAAAAAAAAAAAAAAAAAAAAAAAAAAAAAAAAAAAACGAACGATAACATATCGTTCGGTTCTTTTTGGAAGTGTCTCATGACCAAACTTAACGTTAATCAAAAGGATTCAAAATTGTTATCTTTTGATACGCATTGGCCGACCACTTAAGATTTGTTCGCGTTGAAGAGAGAAATTTAAGTTTTTTTGGACAAGAACTGCTTGTATGAGATGTTTTATAAAACTGCACATAATCGTGATTGTGATGAATATAATATGATTAAGTGGTGATGATATTAAAGGAGATTACTGCAAATAAACGAGGTACTAAATCAATGACAATAACAATACGTCGTTCTACAAAATATTCGTTCAGCCATTTCCTGGTTCCATGAAACTCTCACTTTCAAAACAAGGCTAAGTGCGAAACCTTTCTTGTGAAAATGAGTTTTATTTGCATGAGAATAAAAAATCATTTTCACATCAAAATTGTAACTTAGGAGTTAGCCTTTTTGGGCCGACCCTTTGACTTTTGAGTGGTGATTTGGTTTGGGTAAGAATTTCTTTTTCCCAAAACTCTGGTGATAGAATTTTTTCCCGACATACAAGAGTGCAAGATTTTCCCAAAATTGAGAATTATACGCCATGAAAGATTTTTTTTAGTGCTAAGGATTTTTTCGCCTGGTATTTTCTTCCCTCGAAATAAGTCTGCAGAATATTCTATTCTGAAGTAAGTCATACCCGCTTCAAATGCCAAATGGTCGGCCCTTTATCAACCTGTTGCTTTTTTGAAGTTCTCCTCGCCATGTTGCTAAAATACCCCTTCCTGATCCCCCTTGTCGAACGCCTTCCCCGAATTAGCAATAATAACTAGGAGTAATCGGAGCTTAGGAGAGTGCGTTCGACATGTTTGTTAGCTTTTTTATCATTACATATAGGTGAACAGGTAGCAGTGGGCTAAATACATGTAAGTATAAACAGCAGGTCAAACACTGACCATGATCCTCAAGATATTCTTTTACTCTGTAGGATGTCAATAAAATTGGCTAAAAATTGAGAAACAGAAAATTAGAGTCATCTGAAAAGTTTATTGATTGCGATGTCAAAGCTGCGTGTATCACTAAAACCCTTGTTGCGTGACACTTTAACAGGAATACAACGCACCGTACTACCTAACCACCGGAATTAGTGAGATGAAAAGGTCAACGTTCCAACATTCAGCTTCTAGTATAATTTTCAAAAATGGTGACAAACAAAAGCGAATACAACGCTGTGAATAGCTTTTAAAAGCGAAAAGATGTAATTTGTAATATGGTCCATATGAGCTCATGAATTAAAACAAATACGGTGTCCATAACACATTGTTGACATGATATCTACGTATCCCATTGACTTTTTCCTATATATATATATATATATATATATATATAACATAATCTATTATGGCTCTTAACATAATTGAACACTGTTAGAAAAACGATAAACAAACCTCAAGTACACAGAGAATCGCCAATATTCGATCTGTGAACATGAACGAGCGTCACAAAATAGATAACATTTCCTGGGAGAGAATAACTGTTTCCAACGCAGCACGAAAGGTCAAGAAAAAGATGAACAATGCTATCATTACGAAGACGGTCAAGGAAAAGATGAACAACGCTTTTAATACGAAGCGATCAAGAAAAAGATGAAAAACACTTTACGAAGACAAGAAGACATGACCAGAGGCAAACGTGTGCTAGCGCCTCAAAGCGAGGCACATGTCTATCGACACAAAATCTCGTCAGTTAACTGCACAGGGCACCCAACGGAAAATAGGGGTTGCGTTCTCGTACCTCAAACGCAACTAGTTTTAGATCACGGAACGGCTCTTCCAATTACATCCTTCGACGTCAAATGCGTGACGACAAGCACTCAAATAAAATGTAAGGCAATTTTTGAAAAAATTGATGACAAAAACGCAAGAGATTTCATCACTTCCTGACGATATTACTTCCTTTCTCATAAACTAACGAAAATTTGACAAACCGGGTGTAACAAAAATTGATTGTTGTTTTCCTGGCTCAGAATATAACTTAAGTCATCCATGGCCAGCTCCTTAATCCAGTTTAAATACAGTAACTGTGTTAATAAAAAATTTTATTAGCTCAGCATAATAATTTATCACGTGCCTCGAGCATTCGAGTGAAAAATCAATGACTCTTAGCGTTTCTAACCAATGAGAAGCCTTAAAGGAAGTTAGGCGGAGAAATCTTCCCTGACGTCATAATTAGAAGCCAAAATAAATGCACTGCTCTGATAGAATAAATTGAGGGTATTCAACAGTTGTCTCTCATTCCCAAGTTTGACTACCCAGTCCTCAATCTAACATCGAACATTTCATCCACTCTAGGTACGTCAAAGCAAGCCGGTTACTCAGAGTTGATTTTTACAAAGGTATGTTGTAATTATAAGTGATGACTTCGCCAAAATATACTTTAACCACTTTTCTCTCGCAAATTGATACAGCCTCGTCCGATAAAAAATACTCATACAAACTTTTTTAAGACAATATGGATAATTAACAACTAGTTTACGCGTCAGGCATGCATTCCTGGTTGAGATCGCGCGGCAAGTTTGTAGAACAAGTAACACGCGTAAAAGCTGCTCGAGGCGAAACCGTAAGGGCAACTCTAACTTCTTCAGCTCTCAGAGAAATTCCCAAGTCCTTCATATCTCGATGAACGCGCAGCTGACGCGAGAAAGAATTGTTTTATAACATTTTCAACGCGGTGGTTTAAAGATCAAAATTCCCTTTGCTACGCTTCAATGCGTACAAACACGTCATCAGCGTGCACAATATAATGGGAATGTAAAGCACGTTCACAGATTTACAAGCTATGCAATAATTAATGCATGCAATATTATTTTTTTGCAAGTGAAACCCAACTTGGTGATGAAATCTGTGACAGAATACAAAGCTCTGTGAAATAGAAAATTACTTATTTACTAGAGTTGTTCCTTGATCGGAATCGGCTATTACATTCACTTCAAGTTTCAATCGGCATCCAATACTGCTATTTAGTAAATAGGCGTTTGAAATGGTCTAACTTCTGAATCAGCACGTATTTCACAGTGCTACTCTAGAGAAAATTAGCTGATGGATAGTTCCTCATGATCAATTATTAAACCAAAACTTGATTCAGTTTAGGTACCTGCACCTCTTTCATTACAACTGGTATCTCGAAATAGTAGAAACGCAGATTTTTTTTTATTCTAGATGAATAAAGAGCTACTATTTTATTCAGAAGTGACGAACTTGAAAACCTTAGGTTTTTATGACTCAGCATGGACACACTGTGGTGTGATCTCTCTAAGATTTCAAAAAATTACAAGGTTGAAGAATTCGATGAGGAAGTTCTCCCTTTCAGCTGTCATTATACATTTACTGTAAATTAGTTATCAAGAGAGCGACTTAAGTCTAACTGATACGTTTGTCTATTCTCATCAACTTTTGGTGAATATTGTATCGATATTGTAAGGCTGAATTTCATATTGATCTCGTTGTGGTTGCAAAGGGTCAAGAGAGACTGAGACGGTGTGTCAGTCAGCACGTATTTGTGAGAAAGAGTTGAATAGATTGGGCAACTCATGGACCAAGCGTCTTCTTTTCTGACTGTAAAACTGAGGCCTTACCTTGCCTCTCCATTCAGAATAAAAAGCAAACATCAGCTGATCTCAGTGTAATGATTGGACGAGACGATAACCCGTTTAAAAAAGGCTATAAGTTTTGTTCAGTTGTAACGATTGCTTAATCACGCTAAATAAAGTATTCACTTTTCATCCCTTTGCAGATTGACGATTCGTGATGTTAGCCATCAGGAAAAAACTGGTCATTGTAGGTGATGGTGCTTGCGGGAAAACCTGCCTTCTGCTGGTGTTTTCCAAAGATGAATTTCCAGACACGCATGTGCCAACAGTTTTCGAAAACTATGTAGCTGATATGAAAGTTGATGGGAAAATGATAGAGTTAGCGTTATGGGATACAGCCGGACAAGAAGATTACGACAGGTTACGGCCACTGTCTTATCCCGATACGGATGTTGTCCTGATGTGCTTTTCTGTCGATAATCCCGATAGTTTTGAGAACATCCCTGAAAAATGGGCTCCTGAAGTACGACATTTCTGCCCAAACGTACCAATCATTTTGGTCGGTAACAAGAAAGATTTAAGACACGACGAAAGGGTGAAGGAAGAGCTATCAAGTAAACCAGCGCGTGTAACGAGCGAAGAGGGATGTCTTATGTGTGAAAGGATCAAAGCCCATGCTTACATAGAATGTTCTGCGAAAACGAGAGAGGGAGTCAGAGATGTGTTTGAAACGGCCGCGAAGGCTGCACTGAAATCTAGACGTGACAAGCCTCACCATTGGTTTAAATGTCGTATGCTATAGGCAGTAGTCCGGCCAGGATGTATTCGTGAAACGTAGAGCGTAAGAATGGAGGATGTCTACTGTGAAAACTGTCACGTGATAAAATAGATTCTTCATCAGATCAGATCAACTGATGGAATTAAACATTTGATTAATAACAGATTCGACATTTGATATTTTTTTGCATTTATAGACTCAGAGTTTTACTGCAAAGACATGAATAATCTTTAGAAATTAAAATTATTTTGTGAATCATTTTGTTGCTTTTGTTTGGCATTTAACTACTCTAACATCGTTGTTGAAGTGGTAGATTGTACTCTGCAGTCTGTTATTGGTGTCTCTTCTTTTCTCAGTTCTAATAATTCCCTACTTTCACATTAACCATAACACACACTGTTTACCCAACTAAGACACTAAAAAACGGCCGAAAAAACGTTAAAGTTTGTCGCGTTTATTCCAGCAATTCGCTGAAAATGACAAATGTAGGCGAAATTCCCTGGAGTTGATTACTTGGGGACCGCACTCAAGCTAAGAAAGAGAAAGAAAAATTCGTCGTCGCTTCGTTACGTCCTCCATGCCCTGGGGTTAATTCCTTATTTCAGCTATATAGGTATGTGCCGCCCCATCGGGTAGGGTTTTTGTGCCGTTTTGGTCTGAAGTGCCCAAATTTGGTCTGGAATCGGTTATGGTTTCTGAGGGAAGTAGGAGAGTTTATGAGCCCATTCATCGTTTAAATTCCAAATGAGTAAGAAAGAAAGAGAAGTATGAGAATTCGAAATGTATTTCAAGAATTTTTCTGTTTGCGGTCTAATCTAAGTAATGATAACATAATTTCTGTCTAAAGGCCAGGTCTGAAAACGGGTCGTGGAAAATTACATTTCTTGGTCTGAAATAGGTCAGGATTTGGAGAACCTGGCGGTACACCCCTCACCAAGAATTCCCAGGAGTACCCCCCGGGCCCCCATGAAACTTGCACCAAACAAATATTGGTTTCCGCCAAATTGTAGCTGAAGGAACGGCCTGATAAAGCTTCTTAACCCGGCTTTATTCCGAGAAGTGACTTCTCAAATTCTCCTTGCAATTTGAATACTCTATCCAGCAAATAGATGATGATAATCGACAAACAGATGAACTCAAGGTTGTTATCTTGATGTAACACCAAATTCTCTAAATTTATCTACAAGGAAATGTACAGCCGTTCGAGTTCAGGATTACGTAGCATATCTTGAGAGTTAAAGGGTTAAACTGACCGCAAGGGAAGCACCTCTCTGGAAATCGCCCCTGGCTCTCAAGCGAATTGTCAGGAAAAAAATTAACAAGGAAATAGAGGGTTGTCAACAGTCAGGGTATACTCCGTAATTTTGCTTTTTTTATTTTTCGCAGAAAACAATACAGAATTTAACTGGTAAGAAAATTTATGATTCTGCGCAGGAGTTTTTTTTGACACACGGCTGTGGCATAAGTACTGCTTTTGCAGCTCGTCTCAAGAGAATAGTATACTCTCCCGGGAGAGTATACTAGATAGCTTGGTTTCTTCTCGTCTTATCAGTCGAGTCAAATGAATTTGTTCAACTCCCAACATATCCTCTTGTCAGCGTTAAATTTCTCAAGCTAGCGACTGATGAGAAGTTCCATTTCCCTCCCCTCCCCTCCCCCTTACGCTTCGGCTCCGATATCCAGTGGTTTAGCTGTATGTTCCTTTCTTGCTCTGTTCGAAGAGCAATTTTCAGTTCTCATGGCAGTCATTTACAGTAGTTGAACAAGTAAATACTCATGGATGAGACTTGAAAATTGCATATATGCTACTAGTTTTATTTTAAAAACCTGATATTCCACTGGTCGCTTTATTAATTGACTCCGATGGCTGCGATTGAGACTGAGAAGGAGACTACAACTCTATTAAACTTGATGATTTGTAATGAAATTTTTTCGTTAAATTTTGCAATTGAAAGTAATCTTCAGTCTACTATGAGCAACTTGGACTTCTTCACAGAGGCTATCACATCGATGAAAATATACGAGGCAATACTGCTTCTTCCGCACTCTTAACTGCAGTGCACGTACACATCAAGGAAGCGGAGATGACGTCACTGATCAGCTGAACTGAGTTACGCAACCCAATTTTAAAAAGTGGCCTCTTCGAGGCTACTTGAAGTGCCAAATAAATAATTGATCATTAGTCTGACCAATTAAAAGCCCAAAGGGAAAGCCTCTGGGACTTTCCCTTCGTCAGTGGGCAATAATAAATTTACCACTCTGATATAATAAATTGGTGGTGGCTAAGAGTTTTCCTTCACTCGCAAGTTTGATTCCTTAGTGGAATATCTTTGATTTTTGGTTCACTCGATGAACAGCCACTGTTAAGGTCGTGCCGGGGACACCTTAGGGTCAGATAGAAGTTAGACAGTACAACTAAGAACGCACGTCCATGAGTAACAACTGATCAACAAACATGAAATTATTGAGAAATGTGCAAACTACACACACACGTCTCTCTCTAAAACCCTTTATTTTGTACATAATAAAAAAAACGGCTCCGTTTGGTTAAATTCAGTTCTCGGAGGCAAGCTATCACGAGAAATACAACCTTCACGGATAAAGACTTCCTAGCCTGAATTTCAAACATACCGTCAGAGTCGGAGCGATGTCTGAAATTCAGGCTAAAAGATTTGCCTAGATAGATTTTCATCGATCCACTTGATTTCTAATGAATTTATCGATTTCGATTTTATCTATTAGCTACTCCGGGATTTGACTTCACCCGGAACTACACCGACGTTAATTTGAAAGGGCGGCAGATTTAAATTGTTAAAAACTGGGCGCCCACAAACCTGGCCAATATCAGCCATCCGAGGAAGATTTTAAACCTGGTTTTAAAGAAAACATAAGATTTTTCAGATTTTTTAAAAAAGTGATAATGTTTGGTCCTTCGACAAATTTACTGCTTGCATGTAATCAGTTTTCATTTTTGGATAAACAGATGAACAGATGAATCTTCCGATATGAACCGATGAAATCTGTAAAAATCAAGATAACTCGATAAACGAAACGAGTGTGTCATCGATTTCTACCGATTGATCGATACAACTGATAACAATCAAATCAGATTTACCGATTTTTGTCGATTTATGAATCGATAAATCGATACCGATTTTTATCGATTGATTACTCGATCCGGGCTCTTAATCAGAGCCGCAGTGATGAGCGAATGGTACTGGTATATCGGCTGGATGCAGACATTACCAACTGTTATAGGAACTGACTAATCATTTATTTGATTGTCACACGCAAAAAACTCCGTTTCGTGCAGTCGCTTGCCCTGGCAGACTTGTTCGTGGGCTTTTTTTTTTTTTTTCCCAGGGCAGCTTTCAATTCCAGATTTCATGCAAGTATGCCCTTGTGATCAAAGACATAGCAATGCTTTCCATCTATTCATCTTTTTCTACAGTGCGCCACGGCTCTAAAACGTTATCTCGCCATCTTGAAATCTCCTCAGTATATTTCGATTATAACGCTTATGACTTCTCATCGCGCTCACGGTGTCGATAGTCACCGCACGGCTGTTCCCAATATCAGCTTATTTTCCGCTTCCTTTATTCCTTCCGTTTCTCCCCCACCCCCTTCCCAACCCCTTCCCGCTCTTTTACTCGCCCCATTTTTCGCGCGGTCTTTGACTCTCGTTCCTCGTTCTTTGCTTCAAAACCACACGGAAACGCTTGCTACGCAAGCTATTTTACTTCACATACAGTTGACATCTGAATGATGTTACGTACAATCTCGTCCCCAGGAGTGGAAAACGAGAAGACCCTGGGAACGAGGTTGAATAATGTTATGTCGTCTGTTATGTCACGATTTCCAACAGCCGCCATATTGAATGCCAAAATAGGCCGCGTTTTACGACAACATCATTTTTCCTGTTTTCTCGTTCATATTGGAGGATACTACTAAATCTAAATAAGAAAGGAAAACCGAAATGAAATCTGCTAGTTTCATTAAAGTCATAATTAGCAACAGAACAGGAACGTCAGTTGACGACGGCGAGCGCAAATTAAACAACTGGCTTGACCAATGGCAGAGCGGCAAATTGGGCACCGGAAGTCGTGTTTAGTCCTTTCCGCGCGCTTTCCCGTCGTCGACTGACGTTCCTGTCATGTTGCTAAATCAGTCTAATGTCGTAAAAGAAATCGAGATAATGAAAAGGAGACCAGTAAAAATGCTTTATGCATGATCCAAATTTATGAAGTGTACTTTACAGAAAAAACAACTTTTTTTTGTTCGAAAAATTGTTTTGTCTTTTCTCATTCTCTCTTGCTTTTCATTATCATTTAGAGCAAACGTGCCTGTCAAAAACTGGTTGCATGGAAACGTCTGTGAAGGACAATTATTCGTCACGCAAGAGAATCTTCACTTTTATACAACGGAGTTATATGAAACATGGTATTATTTTTGAGAGAGTGGTCATGAGCGAAGAAATCAGAGCTAGTTAAAGACCTGAACAAGGAGGTGGAGCAAATAATCCCATGTGTTGATAGACGGATTTAGGAATAGATATTGATTAAAACAGAAAAATCCTCATCTATTTACAACATTTACCTGCAAATTTATACTTAAAAAATAGTTCCTGTAACTGTTTAATAGAAAATGGTGTTTCGTGATCATACCCATGCCAGCGCATCCAGTATAATCAAACTTGGATTGAGTTTACCATGATGATAACATGTGCAAACATATTTTTCATTTCATCTCTTTGATCTAGTTGATCTATGCTATCGATGAAAATAAGGCCTCATCTTGTCACGTTCCATATTAACGCTACTGATGTCATCGCTGGCCTAAGTTCAATTGAACTCTCGACAGAAGCAATTAAGTTGTCAATTCAGGCGCTTAAATGTTTTCTTGACAAGCAGATGGTTTTAAAAAGGAAAATCAACGAAACCGAAATCAGAATCAAGAAGCTCTTGTTACTTCATCTTTGTTGTTAGTATTTTGGTCAGAAAAGGAGCTCTTTCATGAGGAACGATTGGTACTGGTTCTTTGGCTGGGTGCCGACATTGCTAACTGTTATAGGAAACGGATTGGTCATTTATTTGATTGCCACGCGTAGAAAACTTCACACTATAAACAATCGCTTTGTGCTGTCGCTTGCAATGGCAGACCTGTTCGTGGGCTTGTGTTTTTACCCAGGGCAAGTGATCTGTCATTTCTGGATTTCATGCAAGTATCCCTCTGTCATCGAAGACATAGGAGTCCTTTTCATCTACTCTTCAGTTTCTAACCTGTGCGCTATGGCCCTCGATCGTTATATCGCCATCGTCAAGCCTCTTCAGTATATTTCGCTAATGACCTCTCATCGTGCTTCAGTGGCGATAGCCACCGCATGGCTGTTCCCGATATCAGCTTATTTTATTCCGTCTCTTTGCGCCAGCTTAAACTTATTCGGTCTAAACCTTAAAGTTAGCGTCGTCGTCTGGACTACCATGTTTGAATTTATTCCATGCACCTTATTACTGGTTGTAACAGTTCAGGCCGTTATTACCTCGAGAAGACACAATCGCCATGATGCACAGCTTACGTCGCAGATACGCTTCAACCAACCTAATATAAAAATCGCACTGCATTCAGCTTCCTCTCTCAAAGTAATGACAGCTGTTGTGGCAATGTTTTTGAGCTGTTACGCGGTGGAAGTCTACAGTTCGTTTTGCCACTTTACGGTGTTTTGTAACATGCGCGAGGGATTATTCAGGGTGGTTCATTTTCTAGTTATCGTGAATTCAGTTGCGAACCCTGTAGCCTATGCTCTTTTTAAACGTGACATCAAAAGTGAGTTTGATAAAATCTTCCGCAGAAAGCGTGCGAAAACCATAACACGCAATTGTGAGCGAACAGGTACAACCAGCGTGTAAAGAAGGTTAAATACACTATTTATATTTCTCACAATCAGATACTAAATTTTTATTAAGGTGAAACTTGTGTATCAAGTAGTGTATCAAGTAGCTGCGTCTGTGTCCAAGTAAGGTAGCTACATATCTTGTTTGATAAACGGATCAGGTTATCTCCTGTATCTCTATTTTAAAATCAGCCTCTGTTTTTGGCGTCGCGTATCAAGGCAAGGTTCTCGTTTGTGTATATTTGAATTCTCCTTGAAAATATATTTCTTGGATCAGGTAGAAATTTAGATATCAGTGTAACAAGGGTTGTATTTATTAATTTATGGAGATTTAGTTTGATGAACTAACAGGTTGCCAGGTTTCTAGTTTGAAGGACGACATGCTGGTGACGTTGGCCGATAATTAGCTTTCAGTTAATTAACTGAAGAGGGAACGAAGGCTATCTTGCTTTCGTCACTCAGTCGATAGACTCTTATTCTTAAATCTTGCTTTTGGGAAGCAAAGTATATCGTCTACGGTAGCTTGCTATGAGAATACTCAGGACTACTGTGTCTAGTAAATCAAAACCAAAAACGCCTAATTCATTCACTGAAGCAAAGACTTTTCGACGATAACTGAAAGATCTAATTTACATGCAAGCCCCTTCACTCAACCTGTACCTGTAAGCCAACATGCATTGCCTCGAGCGTGCCATTGTAATAACTTTTTCTTGCACTTTGTTTGAGCAGCACATTTTTCGTGAATAATAATCTTAAGGGCAAAAGAAGCCGATTATTTTTCGTTCAAGAGAAATAATACACTCCGTAGACATGTTATCACTATAGCTATATGACGTAAGCCGTAACTAAAGCGCTCCACAAAGAGCTTAAAGGAATATTAAGTAAACGTGGTCCGCTTGATCGTATTTAAATGGACATCGCCTGACCCTATTTTCACTTGCGGCAGCTATTCTAGATAGGGATTGTAATAAATCAGTAATTCCATATTATTTGAGCTTAACAGAATTCCATTTGGCGTTTTCAGGGTTGCCCTTGTGAAGGGAACCTGTGAAAAAAGAACGCGGGAACTAAGCAATTGACCTGAAAGTTTTCTTTCCCATATCCTTGGCGGTTTATAACAATTAAAGTGCTATAAAATTGCAATTACAAGTTCAATGCTTTATTCAGGTTCATTTTACCTGTTCAAAATATTTTAAATATGGCAATAAATTTCACCAGTTTCAAAATTGCTTTAAAACCTGTGTCAGTGATGTACGATGTTGCACGCTGAATTATGCTTTGAGTTGACAATAGCAGATGTCATCTTTGAGAGTAAACGTGACGAGTTTATCAAAAGAACCTTTATTTAGCACCTTATTTGCAAAACGAAAATAAAGTAAGTCCAATCTGGACTGAATTTTGATTGATAAGCTTGAAAATAAAATATACCAAGGTCAAACATTGGAATAGACCTGAATACAGAATACGCTTTGAAATCAGAAATTGACTCTGAAACACTGTAGAAGAATGGGAGAAAACATAGCTTGAAAATAAAAGAAGTCAAATGAGCCAAATGGAAAAAAAAGCCTTTTTGGTTGTTACAAGTCATGCAGAGGTGCTGATTTTTTTATATTACAATTCGCCGGGGGAGAGTATACATACCTATATAGGAATATATAAGAAGGAACTCTTATTAATATATAAGTTTTGTGTGGCCGATTTTGTGCCAAGTTGCAACTTGCTTATCGCGTTCGATATGCTGATTCTAGATACAAAAGAGGTGAATCGAATTAATAAAGGTATTGACAAAGTAGGAGCGAAGTTCACTCTCATGTTTGCATTTCAAGAGATTAGCTGTCAAACCTTAGCCGTATTATTTTAATTACACTTTCTTCTTCGTCTTCTTTGTTTGTTTCTTTTTCTATATTTCTCAAGATCCCGTAGTTTAGACTGGATGGTTGGCTGGTAGTGAAGGCGGCTTATTTTCAGTCATATAAATTCTCCGCGATATCCTGAGTTTTTGGTGAAATCGAATTTCATGCTTATTCGGTAAAATGACATTAAAACAGAATAGACAGCTTCTTTGTAATATCAAAAGACTTGTGCGCTCGAGAAGACTCCGGCGGTATATTTGTAGAACGATTCAAGGTACTGACATTAAATCACATGTGAGTTGAATAAAATCATCGACAACATTTTACTTGTAGGAATACAAACTCTGGGATCTTGATTCCAGCCTTTTACGTTTTAATTTGTAAAATTTAGAAACATATATGGAAAGCAATAAAAAGAGTTCCGATCAGAACGTCGACTTAGTTATTATCCTAAA
This sequence comes from Porites cylindrica, assembly GCA_964035525.1. Classification (NCBI taxonomy): domain Eukaryota; kingdom Metazoa; phylum Cnidaria; class Anthozoa; order Scleractinia; family Poritidae; genus Porites; species Porites cylindrica. The sequence goes on along the minus strand of OZ037779.1, from coordinate 49,567,521 downwards.
AAATATTAATATGTAAATAAAGTGGAGAAAGTTGTTAATAATACCTTTCCTTTATCAGTGACTAAAAAAACGCTTAATTTTACCATGTTTTCTCTTACAACGAAATAAAAAATAATGATTTATTTTGCACTCCACATTCATTACCTGAGGGGAAAAATGAAGTTTATAATAAGTCGTGCTGACATGAGTTGAGTAAAGTTAATTAATTTTAAGGGAGAATGGTTTGTTTAGATAACGATTCACGTTTAAGGCATATATTGACTTTGCAACACTTCTCGTTGCACGCACGCTTGGCTATTTTGTGAGATCTGATTTGTTTACATGTAAAAGGATAGACTGCGACCAGTCTCTCTTTTGCTCTAAAATCTTTAAGCGAGGGTGCGCCGAGTTGCCAGAGCGAGAATACGAATTTCTCTTTTTGCTCGTATTCGCGCCCTCGCAACTCGCACGACTTCGCTGCTCAAATAGGCCATTTCCGAGTTCCCCCGCGCCTCTGCATCAAAACGAGGTTAAATGCTCAGCCTTTGCTATGTAAATAATTTTTTTATTATCATGCAAATAAAACTCATTTTCACGAGAAAGGTTGTGCGCTTAATAGCCTCATTTTGAAAGTGATTGTCTTTGGTACTCGGAAGTGGCCTATTCTCTCGCTTACAGATTTTCGAGCAAAAGAGAGACTGGTCGCAGTCTAGTAAAAGGAGGACGAAAGTACAGAGTCACGAAAAGGCCCTCAGTAAAAGGCCTGCCCTCAGGCCAGCAAGTTAAAAAGCACTGAAGAAATGAAAATAGGATCCTGCAACCCAAAAAACAAAAACAAATAATCGGCAGAAAAAAAACGCGAAAAACACTGCTGATTTACAGTTAAACAGAATGAATGTTAAAATAAATTTATCTGTGAAACAAAACTGAAACATGATAAAAAGAACCAGTCTTTGCGAGAAGAGATGTATAATTCTTGAAATATTTTTGATAAAGATTTATTTAAAGGTCTTATTTTCTCAGTGCTCGAATTGCCAGTGGAGGATAAGTGGTAAAAGCTATACCCCCCTCCTGCAAGACTAGACTAAGAATATTAAACCTGATGAAATTTCTGCCGAAAGTATTCCAAGAGTAAATAGAGCCAGTTACACAACGGGTAAATGGATCCACGCCTTGCGACTCAAGCTTTATTACGTTCATTGTATTATAGAATTGTAAACAGTACCCATCAAAGGGAATGCACAGCCAGCCACACCCATGGAAGACCCAGTGAGGAAACAAACAGCTGTCGTATTGATGTTGGTGAGAAGTGTCGGGAAGTTAAAAGATTGCCTTCAGCCAGGCTCAAAACAGGCACAATGACGCAGTTTCGGGTTAAAACCATGCTCTCTTCAATTAACTTGAGCGATGGTTGAAGTGCAAGCGACTTCAGCCGGTAAAGCAAGCGGGTAAAACGAGTTTGATCACCTCTTTAATATTCTGAATTAATCTCCTAGTCAGATTAGGTTTTAGCTATTTTCTAGGTTTTAAATGTTTTTTTTTTTCTGTGTGTGGTATAAATATAATTCTTGCCTTGTCTTGTCTTGGTGTGAGCGGCTATATAGTAGGTTACGGATCGTTATTGCGTTGACCACCGCCCCCTTGGTAAAACCACTATGGCCGCTCTTAGTAGTAAGCGAAGTGCTTTAAAATCGCTACCATCTAACGGGAACATAGAGGTCTGTAAGAGATTCTAAACAACTTCAACGGTCTATAAATATTCGGGGAATTCGATTTAAGTAAAAATGCAATTCGATTTAGTGGTGTGCCACTTAGTTTCAGAAGATGTTTAACCAATGCCGACCTGATGACGGAGGATCACTGGGGCATGTACGAACAGAAATTACTGAGTGGGAAACACTCATTAAACATGGTCCATAGGGTATTAGATATAGCTCGTCACACTTCAATTCACAATCAACAACAGAAAAGACCTCTTGCCAATCATGACTTTCAAGCAGATCATGAGCCATATGAATTTTCCTATGTTCTCTGACATCTCTAAACTGTACGGTGTTACGTTTAGCCTTAGTTAGAAGATGTTCGCGGACATGCAATAACCATGTTTCTCATTGCTAATATTGTCATTATCCCCCTCTTGGCAAAACAAGACTGAAAAGGTTAAAATTTAGATTTGTATCGAAAGTATTCCATGAGAAAAAAGAGTTGCAACAGGATGGATTCAAGCCTAGCAGCTCAGGCTTTATTATGTACATTTTGTTGTAACGTTGTAAACTACCACTAAAAGGGTTATCAGGCAGGGTCAGGGCAGGGGCCGGGTTCTATCTTTTTTTAAAAGAATGCTGTTTTAGGGTTACGGTTAGGGTTAGGGTTAGGGTAAGTGTCAACCCTAGGACCCAGTCAAACAAACTGCTGTCTTTGATAAGAAATGGCAGGAATTTAAAAAATTTCCCCTAAGCCAGGCTCAAAACGGGCACTATTTTTTACAGAAAATGACGCAGTTCCAGGTTAAAGCTATGCTCTTCAATCCCTTATTGACGTGCTGGGGCTTAAAGCAAGCGTGTAAAAGGATTTCCTTTCTTTTACCGTAAATGTAGAAAGGAGCCGTTGAGCGTCTAGGCCGCTCATCATCGGCATACACTCCCTAAATAGGTTCCTGTTTCTGAAATTATAAACCAAGGTTTTTGGTTTTGTTCGGTGTCGGTGTCCGGTGCCTCGAAAGACTGCGATGTACACTATAGGAAACATATATGAGGTACCAACCCAGATCCGATCCCTGTTGCTGACCAAAAGGATCGCGGCCTCTGGGAACGTGATTGTGGCCCTTGGGAATCTGGGGACGAGGTTAGCCAAGGTGAGATTTTGCATAAAATTGTGCAAGCTCAGCCGTTCTGGAAGATTTTTTGGAGTTTTTTCGAAGAGCTTCGCCCTTTTCTACCTTGGCATCGATTTAGTCTTTACTTATTTTATTGGCTTCAAGCTTCTTTGCAAAGGGCCCAGAGATGTTAGTATGAGAAGAACGGTTTTTAACACCTGACAACTGACTGCTAGCAGGGAATCCCATTGTGTCGATCGTGCATTAGCTTTTACACCAAGATTCCACATTTCAGAAATGTTCCTTTCAAAAATTCTAACTGTTTTCGCGGTAAGTTGTTTAAATGTAAATGCGAAGTTTATATAAACTTACTACCAACACCGGGGGAACAAGATGACGGCCCATGTGAGGATAAATTATTTAACTTTTATCCCATAGCTTAATCGATGATACACTGATCTTATCCACACGATTAATTATTTGGTTTTTGGGAATGCGGCTAGAGTTAAGATAGCTTTGCACGCACGTTTCTTGTTGTCCGGAAAAGGTTTGATATTTATGTCCGGTCTAACATTTTCCTTTAATTATAAATGAAGGAAATTCCCGGGGTCTCAATAACAAGCGCCCTGTGAATCGATTTGCTGGCCACCATAACTGTTGGGAAACAAAGCGGCTATATGTAATAATTATTTAAGCTTATCAAAATGCACATCCAATATTATTATTCATTCAAAATATTTCGCCATTTCTGACTGGCTCCAATCCCCTGACTAATTCCTCATATCCAGCCATCGCTTACCATATTTGGAAGACCTAGACAATAATCGACTGATTTTAAACCGGATCACTGAATGAGGTTTTTGTGATATGATATCCAGAATAATCAGGGGCGAGGTAAATGTCATCAGCCAAGCTGAATGCTGAGGCTGATAATACTTAGCGAGTCCTTGATTATTTAGGGTATTACTAAAACCGATTTAAATAATTGTTTTATTATACATTGTTTTGAAGAAAACAACATCAAACTCACGGTTGTGAAGAACCTCAGTTGATATTGTTATTGGAAATCATGCATTGTGCGCTCAACCAACAGATTAGTCAGTTATCTCCTAGCAGATAACTCACTAATCTGTAGGTTGTGCTTATTTCCAAAATTAGCTGTAGGCTCTTAGCCAGTGAGAAGACAGATAGTGAGTACAATGTATAATAAGAGGGGTTATTGCCCCAGTTATAAAAAATAGCAACCTGATTTCCAGGCAGCAGCATGGCAGCCTAGCTGTTTATACATGAGCAAACTTAGACTGCAAAACAGTCCATATTTTGGTGTATTCAAGTACATGTGAGCAGTCAAACAAAAGGTCTGGAGTGAGACCACTTCTCCTAGCCACAGGCAATTTGATGCACTCTGTTAATAAGCTGCCAAAAAGTTATGTTTCAACAAGTCATTCGCTATGTTGCCAACCGTGATGATTTCCTAAAGCTTTCGCTTTTTATGATCCCCTGAATTTGCTGGCGCTGGAATTGGGATTTGTTCTAAAATCAGAGCAGAGGGAAGCTTTTTGGTCTCTAACTCTAATTTGTGAAAGCATCACAGTGCAGTTTCAAACCTTTGTTCTACACCTCAAGCAAATTCTTGTGGAGAAAGATGCTCCTTCGTCCAGGACAATGAAAAGTTCGTTTTTCAGAAGGCTGCACAGCTTTGATGATATGTTTCACCTTTTCTAGTGGGGGGAAACAACCATATTTTTGGAGCTTATCCACCCACCCTTAATATCTCAAAACTGTGTTGTGAAACAACAGCCGCAATTATCTCAAGCGCTTGGTTCTTTCGGCTTTCTCCCTTTTCCAGGAGCAGGCACAGGCTTTTTCGGTGTACTGCCACTCATTTTTGATCTTCCAGAAAACACTGCATTGCACAGGAAAATGATGCTAACGACTTGCTTTGGAATTTTTGGATATCGTGTTCACCAATAGATACGAAGCCAAGTGCAGACAATAGTATGCACTATTCTGCCGCAAAATCAATGAACGAGTGTATCTAATTCACAAAGAAGGTGGAGTTGTGAACAGAGTTTTGACAGCTCAATGACATTTTTGAACCCCTTGGTCAGAGTGAACTGGTTATATGGACAACAGACAGTCCGTTTTTTTCTCAGACATAAAGGTTATGCTAAACCAATTTTGAGAAAAAACTGACTGTTTTGCAGGCTAGCGTAAATAGATCAAACTTTATGTTGAAAGTGTAACAAGCTTGGTGCATGTCAGTTCAAGTGCATCTCAGTTCCACATTTACCATCAAAACCTTGCTCGCTTCCCAAAAATCTTTGAATTCATTTTACACTAAGGCAAACTCACAAGTAAAGTTAGCACTTTCCCTGCCGATGGATCAAAGGCTGATTTCAGCTCTGTACTTTAGCTGTTGAACCTGAGTTGAGTGTCATGTGTTTTTTTTTATGGTGGCCCAGCTTTAATTAATTAATGCTACATTTTAAAAATGCTTTGCAATTTGCATATAACAATAATATAATAATCAGTAAGGCAATGGCATAAAGGAAAAACAGAATTAACAAAAAAGCAAAAAGCAAGGAGTGGTCTTCACAACAGGATATTTGGATCAGTTCTGGTTACCAGTTCAGATGCTCTACCCCCACAATTTATTTCTTTCTCTCTTTCTTTCAGTTTCTCCATATGGTGGTGGTTTTTGGGAATCGGTGTGATAACAAGAACCATGTTGAACTTTTTGATCCTAACGATCATTCCAAATTTGAGTGCTGGCCAGTACCTACATGTCAAGAGGGACAGGAACCATCTGTAAAGCCGGGGTCGGTGCATCCAAAGGCAACAGATGTCTCCTGTATACCTTGTGGTCATGGTTGGTTTTCCAATCATGACACTAACTTCAGATGCCAGAAGTGTACATCGTGTGGTAACAAGGATGTTCATGTAAACTGCTCGATTTATAGAGATGCTGTTTGCTCAAAGAGTTGTAAATCAAACACACATTATTTTAATGAAACTGATGGTCAGTGCTACACTTGCACTGAATGTTGTGGGAAAGACATGTCAAACATTGAACCACATTGTTTATTAGGAAATTTGCGTGTCGGTTCAGTGATTGGACAACAGGGAGAACTGCATTGCAAAGTGTTATTGTCTCAAAAATGCGATGAACCGTCAGAAAATGTGTCAACTAATATTTCCTCTGTTATTAATAGTAACGGTGGTGTGTTGGAGAGAAATTGTAGTAGGCCAGAGAACAATGTCACATTGCCATCTACTGACAGCTATCCTAGTACCTCAAAAGAGACACCTACATGTAGATGCAGTTGGAACTCACTTCCCCACATTCTACTCATATGTGGCTCAATTTTAGTGGCAGTAATTCTGTTTTTTCTTTATATAAGAGAACGAAATCGAAGATTTTCCAGAAATAGTTACCAGTATCTTTCATCTTTGGTGAGCTGCTGTCCATGCATGAACTCTTGCTTCCCAGGTTTGTCAGGTATGTGTGTGGAGGAACTTAAGTAATATATCCATAATTAATTTATAATTTGCTAGAAATAATACTTTACTAACAGAAAAATTCATTGGTTGGCTCTGCCTCCAGAACCTTTGAGATTCTTGGGAAACAGAATTAACTGTTTCCCTTAGGATCAGTCTTTAAGGTCAATCATTGTTCATTAACGGATTTATTATGTGGCCAGAAAGAGAACTTTTTCTTCCAGGACCAACGCGGGAAATTCGGAGCGGGCAAGGAAGAATTGGGCTTATTTCACCTACTCAGGTAGCCAATCACAACACAGTCATGATTCCCTTCATCTTGCCCACTTATGGATTCAGCCATTTAATAAATCAGCTTCTTACAGGATTCTTGGGGCATTCTTTACCCTGAAAGGTGGATGTAGGAGTGGGTTTTACAAGAACCATTTAAAAATAATTCTTGTATTAGACTTTATTGCCTGATTCAAGGCCTTGACTTTTTCCCACACCTTTGGTAATATAGGCCCTGGATGTAGTGCTGACTGTGAGAGGGCCATCCTGGAAAGAAAAACCTTTGAGGAAGAACTGAAGTGCATTCCAGAGGGTGTGTGTCAATTAGAGTTTATAACTGACCATCAATATTTTAATTGTCCTTGTACATGTAGAGCCAGGCATAATAGATTATGCTCAAACTTGCTATGTTTTGATAATGTTCCGTTCACTTTCTGCCTGCAGAAATGTTATAGTTTTTTTTTTCTGCACTGTAACTAATACCCACCAATCATCAATGAAACTTGTCAGGTACTCAATGCTCAGAGAAGTCAACCTTTTTCTCCCTCAAAATTGAAAAAGAGAAAGATAGATTCTGCCAAAACATAAATTTTAAAAATTTAATCTGAAGAACTTGAGCATACATTTTCAAGTTTGAGGAAGATGATTAAATTCAATCAGTGACACAGGTGGCTTGGAGCATGAAAAAATCGAAGTACTCCCAATACTTTACACAAGATTGGTCCATATGTGCAAATTATTGTCATTTCTTCATTGCTTATAAGATGATGATTGGCGACCGATAATATGTAAATCAAAATTTGACTATCATCCCCATCTACATGTATCCCTTGATGGGTGTCACTCACCTGCAGTATTTGCACTTTCTCTTTCTAACCTTCACAAAATTAATAACCTTATTCATACCGCACCGACGTCTTACTCCCATTTGGCCTAATCAGCGAGTCCAGAAGCAGTACCTGTAGATTACTGTAATCTTGAGGTTGTGGGTTTGATTTCCACCAAAAAGTTTGCTTTTGGCTTTTAAAATGGGTCTTCTCTAGCAATTCAATTTTCACTTCATGGTCATTGTCATTATTTCATCAGGGCCACCTAAGGACTGTTTTCTGTGAATTATCCTTCTGAAGGAGGAAATTAATATTGCCTAAAATTTTTCTATAGCTGTCCAGAGTACAGCTAAAAATTCTAGATGACCATTCCACTCATGTACGATTTTCAAAGCTTGTCTAATAAATTCCCTTTGTTTTTCTGATGTTGAAGTTTTCTTATTCTTTCACTTCTCGGGTTTAGTTATCACTTTTACAAAAAGGAAACTTCATAATCTAAGTAAAAGGCTTAAAATTTGGAACTACGCTTACTGAAATTCTGCTACATTACATCTGATAGTTAAAGTGTTTTTGATTTTGTAGTGATTGTTGAGCTCTTTTTTTATCGGCTTTTCTCTGTTTGCAGGAGTGAAAATTGATGACATAGATTATGATGTTGAGTTGATCATTGTGAGCGGGTTGGATGAAAATAAGGCACAGGCCAAAAACTGGTATGATGTAGGGCGGAAGCTTGGACTTTCTAGAAGTGACCTCAACCATATAAAGAGAGAAGACCTCCGACAAGGAGGAAGTCCAACAGAGGTGTTAATCGATAAACTAGGTACTCTAAATAGTGTTGTTACTGCAAGATGTTTTGTTCATGTGCTGCATTACTTAGGGCGACATGACATTGTAAACCGTGTCTTTGACTTCTATAGAAATCAAGAACTCACCAGCTGTGTGTAACTCAGGGCTGGTTATTCATATCAACACATCCATAATTCCTCAAAATTTAAGTTCAGCCCAAAATTTGCAAAGGATTATCAAACATGGCAGCATCGCCTTAAGGCATTTTGTTGAGTTTGCATCACAGAGTAAAGCCAGCCCAAGATTTAGGCTATGCTCACACCATGCCGCTTATCAGTAGATCTGGTATAGTGGAACACTTATCCAATATGTGAGACTCCACTTTCAAAATCAATGCGGCTTTTGTTCTGTTAAAGAAATCTGATGGTTATTGTGCTGGTGCAAAACCTATTCGGTATAGCCTTAGGAAGCCATCCTTGATTATCCTGAGCCAACATTTCAAGTATTATCGCAGTGAATGAGAAACTGATAATACTTACTAAAATATCTTAACTTGGTCATGGTCATGGTCGTGGTCATGATTGTGAAGTTGTGTGAATTTCATTAACTAATATGTAAAATGATGATTATAAAATTATGTTTAAGACATACCTACCAGCTGGGGAAATAATATGAGCAAAATCAACAAATCAAGAAATATAGACAAAATCAACAACAACAAAAAAACAAAAGAACAAATCAAAACAGAACAAAAACCAAAATAAAAGCCACAATAATCAAAACAAAATAGAAACAGCAAAAATCAGAACAAGTCAGCAATTTACATGCTAACTATTATGCAGCATCCTTGTCCTCCCTAAAAGGAACAAGAAAAATGCAACTAAAGTAAGAAGCCATGAAACAGCAGTTATCAGCGCATTGGTATTGTTGCCAATTTGAGTATAAGAGATGATGTCTTGTGTTACAATTGTGACATCTTACTTGTCTCAGTCTTTGTGTAGAAGACAATAACAAACACTGAAAAAAGATCATCAAAATGTAAAGCAAAGGGGCAAGCTCTCCAAACAAATTACTTTCAAAAGAAATTACTGCAAAGAGAAAACGAAATGTAGTCAGCGGTGGAGGTCTTCCATTGCTGTGACAACGGTTTGTCGTCTTAAAGTCTACACTGATGCTGGTTACATCATTTGTTTCCATGGAGATAAATACACAACTGTTGTTAACTCTAAAAGAAGGGAGCAAAAACAAAAAACAAAAAAACAAAACGAAAAATTAATGTGAAGCAAACTAAACGACAAAGAAAAAAGGCCCTTGCACAATTCACTGTCTGTGAGTCAGCAAAAAGGTGGAGATATCCCCTTGGCAAAGGGTTTGGTTTGGGTTCTGGTTTCACACTTCCTGAGACCTTTATCATGAGTTACCTTATGTTCTCAATTGTTTTGACAAGAAACAAAATAAGTAATAAAAAGAATGCCGATAAATAAATAAATTAGTTAATTAATTGATAGATAAATAGTTATGTACGTGTAAGGACAATTTTGTTCAAAACCCTTTGACAAGAGAGGAGCCAAAAATGGATGACCCTGGGGCCACTTAGGCCGCATAGCTTTCGAGTTGGCAGTTTGTGGTCAATTTTAGACTGTTTTGTACCTTGCAAACCTAGCTAAACTTTACTAAAATTGTTTTTAAACTTAGAATGAGGCTTAACGTGGCTGAATTGTACTGAGCAGCAATGCTTTTTGTTTGATTCTTGCAGTTGGTCATATTGTAGACCTCTTTTTACAGCAGCTGTGTTATTAGCCTCCTGTCCCCAAAAGTCTAAGCTTTTCATAACATATTTGTGGGGTTTTAATATTTACTTTTTGTAATATACTCAGTACATTTTTGTCAACAATGAATTAATGCTTCATTACTTTCAATTTTGAGTATTAAAAGTCCCTTAGTTAATATGGGACTATTATTATTATTATTATTATTATTATTATTATTATTATTATTATTATTTATTATTTATTGTACAAATAATTTAAATAAACTTTATTCGTAACTACATGTAGTAGCGGCGTGGTCCATTTCTCTTTCGTAAACGGTCGTTGCCATTTTTAACGGTCGATTCCACCGCTGGTAACTAATCCTTTAGTCATCATAGATGTAATAATATTCCCAGGATTAACCTACAATAAAGTCAATAATACGTTCTTGAATAGTCTTAGAAAGAACGACGTTGAAACACAAGTTGCCTGAATTTACATTAAAAGTTTTGGAAAGGGCTAGGGTCGCCTGTTACTGATGTAACAGTTAAGAAAGATAGTTTGCTAGTGTATGTACTTAAATTTTTCGGAATTTTGGCGGTTTTGGTATGGTAGTTAAGGGAAATGCGCAGGTTCGAGGTCCGGGTTTGACCCTGGCTTGCAATTTCCTATCATTCAAAAATATTCCAATTAAGTTTCTTAAAAATGGCAGCGACCGTTTACGAAAGGGACAACTGCAACGGCGTGGATAGTAAGTAAAGAACTCTTTGTCTCGATAGGTGGTTACAATTGCGTCTCAAGAGCACATTTCTATTAATTGTGTCTTTCGTAGACACTTTTTTTATTCCACGCCTCTTTAGCTTGCCCCATACAATTATTGTATTTAGGGGCCCGCCTTGGCGGGGAACTGGCATCTATTTTTTGCATCGCTTTTTAGTTTTTGTAATTATTGCTATCAATGGTACTTTTAACTCAATTTGTGTGCAGCACTATCTTGCTTGCGTGTAGGTGCATTTTAGAATAATGACTTCCGCCTGTTTGTTCAAAACAATCTGAACTTCCTTTTAATCAATGGATGTACACTTTGTTATATTTTTTTAATGTAGATATTTTGCAAATGTATCTCATATTGGGAGAATTAAAGTGTTTGCACCGTGTGCTAAAAGCAGCTCCAATTGTTGTTGTTGTTTTTTTTGAATTAGAGTAGATTGTGAATCTCGTTTATGGCAAAAACCAAATTCAAGTTGGCAAAGGGATTTTTGTCAAGTTACGAAATAAGCGGGTAAAAACTGCGGAAAAGAATTATGGATTACATGTACGAATCATTGACGAACTGGTAATTTTTAATCTTTTATTCCTTATTTTAATTCACGCGGAATCATTTACGATGATATACAAGGTAGAATTTCTCCCAAGTAATACAGGTCGCACTTCTTAAAATTATTTTTGTGAGGTTACACTTAGTAACGAAATATTTTTTATTGGACCGTTTGTACGAGGAGCGTAGAGAGCCTACTTCAACAGTCAAATAAACCTATTTTAAACGTTTAAAATACTTGAGTAACAACTTCTATAAAACGATTGCGTCTTGTCTGATACAAGACACCCTGTACGCATGACTTGCATGCTTATAAGTTATTTTTAGTCATTTGTCTGGAAAAGCCGTACGTCCGGTGGGCAGACCTCCAACACACACCCCTAGCCTCAGCCTTTGTAATTTTGTCTTGTTTTGTTTTTTTTTTACCTGGCTGAAATGCTTTGTTTTGTCGTTTAGCTAAGCGTCGAACGCACACCTTTCAAATCGCTAGTTAAAAATTCCCCGTTTTCAGCTGCAAGAAGGACAATACACAACATTACATATAAAAAACGATTATATTGGTCTGTATGTGAGCATTCATGGCAGTACATGTATGTAACGATTATGTGAAGTTTTTCGATACTCCCGTTCATTCCAACGCGTACGGTCACACAATTTGCATCCCCCTGTGCAGATATCTTGAGTGACGTAGTCGTAAAGGAACCTGCCTGGGTTATCACACTTGGTACCAAAAAATGCAGATGAGCAATGATACAAAAACATTTTATTGGCTTTTCAAGGCTCTTATAAGCTACTGGAATCTTACTACTACTGCTGGCCACGCCGACGAAGCAATGAAAATAATGACCATTGATCAAACAGCATGAACACAGGCGTCTAATTAAAAACTATTACACTGCACTTGATAAACATTTCCTAGAGACAGTTCACACGCAGTTAATAAAAGTCAGTAATGAAAACGTTTAGATTTTTATGAAAGTAACATAGAAGCCCAAGAGAGAATAATGGAACAGAGCGGGAAACGCCCAGTCAAGCCTGCGATAGGTGAATTTCACCAAAGCTATTCTTAGACCAATTAAATGTTTTGAATAAATCGGAAGTTGGTTTCCGGAGAGGTCCGCAAACCTTTTTTTAATGTTGTCGAGAGAACTGAACAGTCGCCATTACAACATTCTGCATTGTTTGCTTTGAGGCAGTTGCGCAAGGCCTTGATGGCGTTTCAAACCATCGATTTAAATGTGCGCACGTCTCAGGAATTAGTCCGTTTAAATGAACCACTAAAACTAACTTGAGTGAAATTTGCACATCCTGGTTAACGCCCTAAAAGTTTCTCTCTGTCCCATTTCCCATCTCTTGAGATGTCTTAACAGTGCCAAAAGAAAATGGAAACTATTTACTTCACACTGAAGGTTCCTATTGGTGCTTACGCTTGTTTCACTTTCAGCCATACTGGGGAGCGAGCAGCATGCACTGCGAAAGAAAACGCATTTTCTTACAGTGTAGTGGTTGTAGCTGCTTGGGTTTGGCACGCTAAATGGCTTTATTTGCTGGGGAGTTGCTGCTTTTCGCAGGCCAGGCATCCACTGAGTAAGTTAAAACTTTAAAGAGCGTCATAAAACACCTACTTAACTAAATATAAGTAAATAGAAACTATGAACTTGACTTAAGCTGCAATATAAGTTCTGCCTCCGGATTCAACCGCATCCTACCCCGATCTTAAAACCTACTACACTATAAATATGAACTCAGTGATCACAGCAGAACCTTCACGGTGTCCACATGATATCTTCAGCTGTGGTACGGGCAGCCATTTGTCAAGGTTCTAGTATAAGTAGTATAATAAAAAGCGGCTTCTTAAAACTCCTGCTTCGATCTCTTGTATGGATATGTCGACGTAATTTGGGGACACTTAGCTCTTCTCCTTGTGTTAATCGTATTCTGAAGGAAGTTAATTAGTTGACTATGCGCTATTGTCTTCTGAAAACAAGAATCAAAGAATCAGTTAACATCTACTATTACATCACTTATTGCCCGGGAGGGATGATAATTATGAAAGTAACGGGGATGCTTGTCGTCTTGCTTAGTAAGGGATTTAAATTGCAGCCTTAGGTCTCACTTCGGGTTTTTTTGGGACGGAAAGTCACCATATTTGCCCACTCAGGTATCGTTTGTATTAGGGCTGTACTGTACATGCGGAAATTTACGATGTCATGTCCATTTCAGCACGGTCTCCACTAGGGGCCAGTTTAATTTTTAGCCACACCCACATTGATCTCCCTTAGAGGTTTAATTTTAATTTTGCGACGAGCATCCCTGTCACTTTTATATGGGAGTTCCCCGGGACTTGTCATGTGCTCAACTAATCTCGTACCCAGATGTCTTGTCGACAAAGGATCTGGGTACGAGATAAGTGTTCAACGTAAGGATTCAATTTAAAAGGAGTCTTCCTTTTCGATCATGTCATCTTCTTGGATGTAGGCATTTCGTCGACTCATCTGTTCATCTTGGGTAGTGTACAAGTCTCTGACCTTTTTCCTGTTCATGAATATTCGTGCAATGCGGTATTTAGCAGCTAAAACAGCCAAGGCTATGATAGCAATCAGGGCCAGTCCCCCCACCGCCGCTGCACCACCAATCAAAGCAGTTTGTTGGCTTTTCCCAGTATCTATCACAAAGGAAAAAAATAAACCTCCATAGTTAGACAAGTCTTAAGGTAACAGGAAAGGGAAGGGAAAGCTATTATAAGTGACGGACGGATATAGAGTGTGTATGTATTCACTAAAGTGGCCAGCCATTATGCAAATTCCTGCGACAAAACAGAAAAGTGTTCAACTCCCCTAGGACTGGTTTGGGACTTTTAATAGTTTTCAGAGAATGAGTAATGCAACTCGTAATGTTTCTGGATGTAAAGAGAGTAAACGTGTTTCCCTTTTACTTGTTTGTTGCATAGTTATTAGGGTATTTTTAGCAAATTAAAAGTAAAAAAAATAGAGGCATAATCCTTCAGTTCTGCATACTTTGCAAAAAGGTGCATAATTCACAAAAACTAGCATAATTATTGGCATAATTTTAGAAATATACGAGCACAGTTACTTTTGCGAGCACAATCTATCAAAGCCTATTTAATTAAGACCGCAATGAAAGCCAAAACAAGTAATTTCTAGAGTCTATTCCATTCATTCTTAGTCCGGGATACGGTCCATCGAACACGCCCTCAGGTGTCTGTGCGGCCTACCTCCTGCGTCACGTTTTTCTATCTTCTTCTCGTTCTTCTTGATGATAATTGGGCCGCTGGAGAGAATATGTCTGCTTGTACTTTCCTCCTCAACTACGTCTCGTTTCTTTCTCCTTTTGCTACTTAAACAACCCCTGCTGCATCTGTAAACAAAACCTTTTGCTTACAAAGTGTCTTACTTTGCTTTTGTTCAACCGCTTTCATATTGCATATTGTGCCAACTCTCCAGGATTTCCTGGAGTCTCCCGAATAAAATCGACATTTGAGCTATTCTATGCTTTAGTTTGGAGTTTAGCCCATTCATCCCCAAAATTCGATTGTTTTCTTCGTAAGACGGTTTTTTTTGGGATAATAGGATACTGGGCCGAGGATAATGCAAATTATTAAAAACTGAATCATTGGATAATGCAATTCTAGAGCTCCGATTGGCTTAGCCATCATGGTATACAGCTAGTTCGAGAAAGGTTGTCGGAAAAAGTGCACGGGACAATCCCGAAAGGTATTGTAGGCGGTTTTCAGTTCACTGTTTTTCAAACAAATTTCAAAAAATGGCAAGAGAGGCCATGGACGTATGTTTGCGAGTGCTAAAGGAAAGTAACAAAAGTAGGTTCGACAGCTACAGTGTCAGGAACAAGTGTATTGATCATATTCCATATTACCTTTCGGGATTGTCGCGTGCACAGTTTTTGCGACAACCTTTCTAGAAATAGCTGTGTACGAGCCATTATACCATGCTCTCCAAATATGGTAACTTTACGTGTCTGCTCAAAAGTAAAAACAAGCCGAAAATCGGTGGGTTTTACAAATAAAGTAGGGAAGAATTCTCCATATTTTTCGGATGTTTTAATAAACTGAACATTTGTTCTACTCGCGCTTGTTGGCCATCTACCATCTCATGCCTAAGGCGCACTCGTGGAGTAATTGTTAGATAGAGAGTATCCAGATTTTAGATCACCAGAGCCGTTAGCATTTCTGATATGGTGCAAAATCTCACTTGCGGCAAGACATGTAGGATTGAAGCAACCGTCGTGAAACTAAGATAAAGAGTGGAGATCCCCAGTCTTTTCAACCTAATATGTTATTTCGATTAACATTTTACTAGGTATTAAGGGTCTTGCAAATGTAGTTACCTGTGTACCATGCTTATGAGGTTTAAGATATGCAAAATACAGCAAGAACATTTCATTTGACATTGCAATTTTATTGCATTGCAATAAAAAGCAAGAATGGAATAAGAATATCATTCAGTTCGGTGTGCGCAGATTAAGTATTGCTCCCTCGGTGTAACAGGGAGGGTTTACTATAGACATACCTGGAATTAGAAGCGTATCTGTAACAAGCCAACAACTCGCAGTGGAAGTAAACAACGTTATAGTCGTTGAAGAACCTGAACGTTCTAATTTTAAACTGCTGAGAACTCCCTGATGGATTAAACGTGTACTCCATAGTTGTATCTCGCTCGCAACTAGTGTGTAATGTTTAAAAACAGAAACGAGTTTAGTTTTATACTATGGATGTTTCTGGGCGTTCCTCTGCTCAAAATTATCCCATCAAGATTAAGCTCTACTTGTAGATGAAAATTGATTCCGTCGCAAAGGCTAGTCTAGTGCTGCGCTGAAGCTCAATTTGCGTAAATAAGAGCTAGCAGTTGTTTATGATGATACGATATTAAACTTCATAAGCCCTTCAAAGGATGATCAAGTATAAGCTCGATTACCAGGCTAGGGGCAGTTCAGGGAATCGAGCCCGCAATACAGGCAATAGTGGAAAAACAGCAAGACCTGGGGAAAACGATGTAAATCTTGCCCAAGAGTCAAGGTGAATGGAGATTATAAAATTATGGAAATATAAACTCATTCGAACAGACGTTTTCCTTTCTTCTTATTCAGGAATAAACTACGGGTATTCCTTTGTTTTCTTCAGCGGCAGTTAAGGTTAAGCAAAATAGGCGAGCGCTCGTGAGAATCCCCAACCAGTGACAAGCGTCTCGCTTCTTCCGCGCGAGGCAATTTTGACACCTACCTCGCCCTCTCAACTTTCCCTGAGGAAAATGAGGGAAGACTTTTAGCCTAGATCCTGAATATAAATTATACTCACCCATTCTGTATAATGGTATAATAAGGCCAGGAATAGAAACTTCCATATTTTGTGGCTTTGCAGTTTTCGGCCATGATCACCAGGTTGGCGCTGGACTCCACACTGTACTTCACGTAAAGATACTCATTTAACGCGACTGATATTGGGTATTCGTTCTCCGTATAGGGAGTGGCAAATGCTGCAGTCTTGTAAAAGTCCATTTTGAAAGTAAAATTCCCATATCCAGCTAAGAAGGAAGCAAAATATAATTAAGATTAGCCTTCTTTTTGTTTTGGAAGTAGAAACTCCGTCAAAAATCCGCGCGATGGTTACCGCCTTTGCGGATTAATAAAGTAAAAGTAAAAAAAGGCCCGGTCGAATATTTTCATCTTTGTGAAAGGAAAGACATGGGTTTTGTCTCAGGTAAGTTCAATGAACTGATGACTTCAGGGTAGACTTATGACGTTGCCGGAATAGAATTAAATTATCCTTTTACAGGGAATTGAGCTGACTAAAAGACTGATCAACCGACCCGTGGTGCATGCACTGTGAATCATCTACCGAACTTTACTTTAAACACAGAGGGCCAGTTGTTTAAACCGAGTTTAGGCAGTGCTTAACAAAACCGCGTTCTAAGCCAACTTCAGTTTGCCAAACGCCTTTGCGTAAACACCATTTATCGTGAACAGATTCATGAAAGCATTGATTTTGTACATCATGTGACGTGTGAGCATTAAGTAAGCTTAATGACTTGTACGTGAAGGCCTAAAATTGTCCTTTAACTGAAATGGAGGGCAAAAAAGTGTGTCTAAAATTTCAATTTCAATATTTCTTATTGGCGAAAAAAAAAAATGATTAAAGCATAATCAGAGAACCTTCTGATCCAATGAAAATATGCTTGGGTTGAAATTGAACGCTTAGCATCTTCTTTCTGGAATAGCTGCAGTAAAATTTAAATTTGATATTGTGTGTACGACTGATGACATTGTCAATAATCACAGAAATTGCTCGGACTTCATTCCAGAAGATTAATGCATCTTTTGTTTCATTCACCAGTGTTCCGCAGGAATTTAAAGGGGTGCTGAGTAAGACGTGTGTAGAATTCTCTGTAGCTCTAAAGACAAGAAGTAGAAACAAAATAAATAAAATGTAAACATAGAATTGGATAAAGCTTTATTGTATTATTTATTTGTGTAATGGTTGGGGTATTAATAACAGCGCAAATACAAAAAGCAGGCACGGATGGAAAAACTTGAAGAAGATAAAAACGGATTGAAAACTGACTTGTTAGCCAGCCTAACGAGCGACAAGAAATGATGACGTCAACAATCACATTGCTCAACACCATTTACAGACGAGACATCAAATCGACAGGGACTCTGCGACATGTCATGATTACGTATTCCACGAAATACTCTCAACGATTCACTGGTTTACTAACTTAGAACAAAGGCCACTGAATCCTAGTCAACTGTTATCTGCACCGTAAAAACGGTTCATGACGGACTCAAGCAAAACTAGCTAAAAGAAAACAAGAGAATGACTGGACAACCGACGATATGACTACGTAACAATTAAACTGTGACAATAGAAGGATCGAAACGCACCAATGACATTAGGAGTCTTCATAGCCAATAACATCACGGCATAACAGACAGATGACCAGTGTCACCGCGGCTTAATTCACCAATCAGGTCAACAACCAGAGTTTGATCCCATCAACTAATCTGATAGAACTTACTTTAACTCTGAAGATGATCACCGCGTAGGTTGTCGAAACGTCAGTCACTGTCACCAACAGTCCTATTCAGGACTTCGTTCACCCGGACGATCATACTCATCGTACTTACCGTAAATCCTCAATTAAGCCCCCAGGGGGCTTATTAATTTCAAACACATTTGAGGAGGGTGGAGGACTTAATGGAGATGGGGTGCGTATTTAATTTAGTATCAGTTCTCCATAACGAACTAGAATACAAAGTGGAAAAGCTCAAGTACAAGAAGTTGTGCAGCTGTAGGTCACGCAGCCGAGAATCAAAAACAAATCCTAACTTCCAGATGGTGAATAAACCATATTGGATCAGTCCCAATGAAGTTTTACAGTTTTGATTGATTAAAACAGCCTATCATTTATTAGTGAATAATAATAGGGGGGACGGTAGGGGGGCTTATTAGAGAGAGGGAGCTTAATAGGGGATTTACGGTATGTTAACAGTAAGCTCGGACGTCAGCATATCATATTAGTGAGCTCAAACAAAGACGTTTTTGAGCGACGCACGTCAACTGGAAGTGGATTGTTTTCATTTTTGGGCTGTGATTTTGCCCAGAGTTCCGGTCAAATCGTCTTTATGAAACTGTAAACGCTTACCAATACAAATTTGGAAGCATCATGGCAAATTAAAAGAGAAAGGGGCTTGCTTCCGGTCGACGAACTAAACGAGATGGAATAAGCGCGAATTCACTTTTTAAGTGACGTTTTCGTAGCCGTCGCCGTCGTTGTAGCTTAAGCTCCCTACCTTAACCCACCCAGCCCATGATATGAAGGTTGGCCACAGCTTGACCATACCACCAGGAAAACTTCTCTATTCTTTCTAACAAGAGACTAGTGTGGGTCATTTATGACCCCTTAATATGATTTGACCAATGAAAGAAGGATGAAGGAGACAAGGCTAACCTAGCCTGAGTATCAGGCGTTTCTGGGGAAAAGGGGAAAGATGGAAGCGACAAAAGGAGAGATCTGAAGGAGAGAAACGCCTGACACAGATGCTTTTACTGGAGCCTTCCACCCCCCACACAGCATGATTCGATACCATCCAATCAAAATCACTTCCGGTCATTGGGTTGTCAGCTTCACGTGTCAAAAAGTTCGCCTAAAATAAATCTCACTTTACAGTTTGGCCGAGGTCCGGTGTTTGTGTTGCTACGATTTCGTTTTTTTTTAAAACCTCCAATGAGGAGTTCTCGAACACTTGTAATTTAAAACATTACAGCAATTATAACATGTTTTAAAAATTGTGCTAGTATAAGATCGCCAACGCTCTGCTTGTAAATAAACGTGTCCCGGAAAATTGTAAATTGCTTTTGTTTACAGAGTTACATCAGGCGCTTGTCTGGCAGCTAAAAAGCTTATGTTATCCCTCGTATCCTCGGGTGGTTGAAAGGAGCTGCAAGAATAAATAGGAAGGTGCGATGGTGAAACACCTTTGCCTAGAAATTATCAAGCAGCAGCAAATTCCACCATTTCACAGAGAGTCCGTGAAAGCTCTTACAAGTTAAAAAAAAGTGAGAGCCTTAGCAAAGGTCAATCCCGTTGGCGAAATATGATGGCGCCCGGTTGAGTTTAAGACATTTCAAAAGTAAGAAAATTTTGGAAGAGGAAGCGAACGAATTCCAATCACGTACGCTATCGTAACCGCCACAAGCAAAGTCAAGCTTTTTAAAAGCAATGGTACGGCCATAGTACGGTGCTGTCGGCTATCTCAATGCTTGGCTACCTCGCTATATTTCCATTTACAGTAACAATACCCTTTTAACGGCAGGATGTTGTAAATCAGAACTTAGATATCTGAAACGCTGATATCGTCGTCTTTGTCCCGGTCTTGTGAAACCAATACTCGGACATAGTTTCGGTAGAAGCTGGTATATGAGGCTTTTCCATACTCCGAGTACATCTTTCCTTTAAACTACAAGGCCTTGAAAACACAATTCTTGCTCGGCTTTTATTTTTATTCCAGGAAAGAACTTGAGAGCGCCCTCTAGAGCCTTTTTGAATTCCTCTCTGCGTCTCTGTCCATAAAAGTATCACATACCGGTAACATGAAATCAAAGCATCTATGAAAAATGTCAATGGCTTCTTGCCGATCGCTCTTGTGGTCCGGTGACGTCAGGGGGTATTGTATGTTATCCAATCACTGCCACATCCAGATTTTGGATGTGTCACACGATTTGCTGAATGGTTTTGTGTCAGGCCTTCCTTTCTCTTCTCCCCCTCCCCCTTCCCCCATCTCAAATCTCCTCTCTCCCCTAGCCCCTTAGGAAGGCCTGATACTCAGGCTAAGGCTAACCGTCACATCTTATGACGCGAACATCTGAACAGAGACAAGATCTGCTATATTCACAGGTAGCGTGATCTTACCACCAGTGTTCTAAAAGACTCTCGTAGTTGGTCAGAGGAACCCACGACCTGCGGCCCGGCAGACAGGCGCTCGCCCAACTGAACTGTGCTGGTGGCGGTACTTTCAGTGCTGGGCCCAGTTCCTTAAAAGATGGTTAAGTTTAACCCAGGATTAAGCCAAATTTCAAGCCATGTTTTTTGTCTAAGAACATGCCACTCGACCTTACAAAATATTGATTAGCCTTTACTCCGGATCCAAGGTACTGAGTAATGATAACACAAAATGTTATTCTAAGCAATACATAGCAAGGTAAAATACAGAACAAAAATTTTAATCCCGGATTAGCGCTAATCAGCCTTTTAGAAACCGATTCATGAGCTCTTGTATTCAGTACTAAAATTATACACTACCTGCATGAAACATAACGTAGATGTAAACTGCTGACGTTCAAAAATGGAAATGTTTGCTTCTCCAAAGAAATGGCCATGTTGTTCTCGTCACATGCAACTGAAACGCCGGGTTCTAAAATAAGCAAGGCATCAAGATAAATCTCGTTGCAGAAAATATCTTAGCAGAATACGCTAGTTTGCACTTTTTTTAATTAAAAATTTGGCCTGAAGACGGCGTCAATTTTACTACTATATACGAACAAAATCCATTACGTTTTTCCTTTCATATTCAAATTTGGTAATTCCAGTGAGGTTTAATTAACAAAAGCGATAATATACACAAGAAAGCAAATCCTGAAGGATTCTGGTCGTAGTAGTAAAATGACGTCATCTTGCAAATGGCCTATTAATTTTGCTTGTTATGAAACGCGACCAAACTTACCAACACAAGTCAAATTATTGCTGGCCATTGTTGTACCTTGAGGGCATCCACAATAAAACGATCCAGGAATATTGTAGCAATGATGGCTACAGCCACCATTGTTCGTAGAACATTCGTCAATATCTATGAAGAGTACGTTTAATGTCAAACCGAATCTCAACCAAAAAAGCCATAAATGCTTCAAGCTGACAGTTAAATTTAAGTACCAGCCATAATGTACAAGAAGTACAAACCTAGTCTTTTATTCGTGGAAAACTATTTTGTGAATTCAAGTTGTGTAAACAAAGGTTTGTATAAAATATTTTCACAAAACCTGGTATCAAGTAGTGTGACAGTTAATTAGTTTCTGCTAAGACAAATAGACCACTCGTTCTACTCGTAATTCGTGCCTCGTTGACTATTGAGTCATAGAAAACTCGATCTGGTAGTCTAATTGTTAAAGAGATCATAGGCAACGACCAATTCCCCGAAACCAATCAATCACAGCGAGTCTAGGACTCAATTCGTTGTATAAATATTACCTAGCTGCATAATAGTCGCACTGCACACCCAACGTCCCGACATCGGAAACTAGAGGAAACCGCGACTGCCAGGAAAATAGGCGAAAAATGAGGGTATACGACGTAACCGCCACCAAAGGAGGTGGGCGAAACTTCTAAGTTACTTCCACTGAACTCCGTTGAACTGGCCAAGAGGTGGGCAAAAACTAAGCAATTCTAAGCAAGGGCCGCAATGCATAATGCCACCAGCGCGCAGGCCAAACACGCTGGAATTTAAAGGAGTTACCTATTCCCCGCGTCACTGGTCAATTATGTATGCAGAGTGCGCCACTAATCTCACCCACACCTCTACTTGGTTCTTTGAAGTATCTCAGATGATTTAAGCACTTCCATTTTTAACGTGGGACCTCACCTAAACAGGATTTTCCATCAGAAGACAGTCGATAACCACTGACACAAGAACAGCTATAGCTGCCTTGAGTGTTGGTGCAGATTTGATCACAGTCCGCTGGCACATGAAACTGGAAGTCCAAAGGAGGTGGCAGCGCATACGAACTTGATGGTGCATAATGCTCAGACGATGAAGATGGAGCAATTTGGCCAGCTGCATAAAAACGAATTGGACAATGTTAATTTCCGTATGAAAATATTCGATCTTTGAAAAAAGTGGGGAATGTTGACAAAGAATAGCAAAGGGTATGAACATTTCCTATCCGTATCTTTCCCGTCCTACTACTCGACTTCCAACGGATCTGAAACTAATCGAATACAAAAAAAACTAGTTGAAGGATTAAGGCCTATTTTTATGTATGAAACCAAAGCAGGATCATTTCCGAACAAAGATCATTTGCCTCGTCTAAACATTAAGCTAATTATCAAGTTAAACTGAGGCATGGCACATGACAGAGTTCTACATATACATTATTCATCATGGCAATGGAAAAAGTACGTAGTTTGATTGCAGTAAATCAAGCCAGTCTTACCATAAACATAAAGCGAACTAGTAGATACCGACTCTGTTTTAGTCGTTGCTGCAAATGAAAACAATAACATAAAAACTTTTGTTTAAGTTGCTCAGATCAACATCTTAAAGTAAGCCTTTTTTATGATCTTCTAAAAGAGAATTATTTTTTCATTAAAATAAAATCCACAGAGTGGTCTATTAACTACGTATCTAGTCTTCACTTTAAATCCACTGGATGCTTGTCCCCATTCGCTTTTTTTGTCTCTTAACTGAACGAGGAAGGCGCGTAGAATATGGTTTGCTGAGATGCCGTAATCGCGGTCTCTCTCGACCGTTCCTAGTCTGCTACCAAAGCCGACCGAGACCGAGACCGAGACCGTCCCGTGCCCGCTTACAACTGATGAAAGAAGACTGGGGTCAGGAGTGAGTAGGATTAGACACAATCATGCCAACATCATTTTGGGCATTTATTTTTTAATGTTTTGAGCATCAAGTTTTGTGCCGGCAAAAGGGCATTTTTTTTTGTAGCAAAATGCTGCAAAATTTGTTTCATTGATGCCAATGAACAGTTTATACTAAAAATGTCTCCAATTTGGTTTTCAACTGCTTTCTTTCATTGGTTCCTGCTTTAGAGGCCTGATGGAATACATCAAAAACCAGGGCGAGTGCTTCATCACGGGTCCCAAACACTGAGATACAGGTGAAAGCACTGGGCCTACGGCCTCGTGCTTTCATCTGTGTCAGGTGTTTGGAACCCGTGATGAAGCACGAAGCCCGAGTTTTGGCAGCTCCTACATTACTGCTAGGTTTTACATGTAACATGTCTTCTCAAACTGATTTATTATTCAAGAAGTCAAAAGCCAATAAATGACGACCATTTGGTTCAGATGGATGAATCTTGACACCTAACGAAACATCAGATAAAATACCACCAGATTTTTATCTGAGATCAAACATGTTGTTCATCTGAGACCAAACACTTGCATTTTAACTGAGATGTTTTATCAGGTTTTATTGATTAACACAACTCATGTAAACAACGCAGTACCAGAGAAAATATGTCACTTCATAATTTCGCATTGTTTCATTTGAGAATACTTCATAATGTCAGGTTCCTAATACATTTAGAGCTGTTTTAGAACTTCAAGTTGTTTTTGTTCATGCTTGTATAGTATTAATAGAAATATCAAGACGTCGTTAACCAATGGAGATAATTTGATTGAGCAGGGGCAGGAAAATTTTTAAAAGGGGTTAATTTGTCCAACATCAACATATGCGTAATGCACTGACACCAGCGTAACTGTGCACGGTATAAATTGCCATGCGGATTTTCATAGCCTGCGAATATAGCCGTCCCTCCTCGCTCCTCGAGGCTAGGGACATTTCGCAGGAAAGACATCTGCACCAGACGTGGCGAGGAGTGAGGGGAGACGGCTTTATTCGCAAACTGTGAATTTCAGGTTGACCCTGCTCAAAACCATAGTGCGCAACCATAATGTGTCTAACCCAACGAGTCAGACACTAATCAAAAGGTGAGATAAGGCTGGCATAATTCCTCGTAGCGAGACCATACGATGATCGAAATTTGTTTATAACAAAAGGACACACCATACCTTGTGTGGCGATATATCCAATCGAGCTTGAATTTGTGTTATTAACTGTAAAAGGGAAAAAAGTAAAACACTGCCCTCGTAAAGTGTATAAGCTTTCTTGCATCCAAAGATGATTATCTCCTCAGTATCGTCACAACTTTTAGGTTCAGTGCAGTGATCACAGCCATCCAAAACTACAACACCCACACTACAACACCATGATGTCTAACCAACAATGGTTTCTGCAAAACCAAGAAGCACCCTGTTTTTCAGTGCTCTCATACGCATCTCTTTGCTTTAATTGGATACGGGAGGCAAGAGCACCCAACGACTGTTTTTTGTGAAATATCTGTTCGAAGAAGAAAATATTGCCTAGAATTTTCTATTTCTTGAGAACGGCAAAAAATTTCTAGGTGACCGTTCTATTCATGTGCAATTCTCGAAGCTTTTCTAACAAATTCAATACGATTTTCTGAAGTTTAATTTTTCACATTTCACTGCCCAGGTTAGGCTATTTTTCGTACAAAAAGGGAAACCTAAAATTTTCGGATTCAAAAATGTGACGGAGAAAGGAATCAGAGAAATGCTCACTTTCGTAACACGTCAAATTGCATCTAAAATTTTTGGGAAAATAATATACTGAAGCCCTTGTAATTTCGAAAGGACTCAAGTTCCCTTAGGATGACCGAAAAGGTATACAAATTTTATAGCGCTGCTTAGAATGCATTTCTAGAGATCTATAACCCGGCTAAAAAAGTGTTCAAACCAAGCTACATAGCAGAGCTGATTTTTTGAATTTCGATCGCCTTTTTAAGCTTCAAAACGTCACAAAAAGTCGAATTCATTTCAATACAAGCTAGAGGGGGGCTTGCACCTGGATGTATGTTTTTGTTTACCGGATGGGCCTATAAATGGGGGAAGGGGGGAGGGGTATAAGTGGGGCTCTTGGGGAAGTTTACGGTGTACTGTGACTAAATGATAGTATTGAATAACGTCAGAGATGCCACATACCTCCCCCATTTCCACAGTAACGTAACCAGCAACTCGGGACTGGTCCAAGCTCATACACATAAAATCCGCTACAGTTACGAACACGTATATTCGTCGACCAGTGACAACAGCTACTAGCCCAGTGGAAGCACACTGTACCACTGACTATCCCATCATCCTTTGAAGGATGCGGGGTACTTAACCATCCCGGCGCGTGCGAACTACAGCGATTTTTACCAACACAACTAGTGGCCAGTTGAGATCCTGCTGCCCCACTAAATCGATACCAGCCAAATGGAAGGCCACTGTCGCATTGATAATAGCCATAGTATCCGTTGTAGAAGCCTTGTCCTCGTACCGAGTCATTCAGGTAACCGTAACTGTAGCATTCTAGGAGAAATTGGAATGAATAAACACAAGACTAAAGAGGAAAGAATTATATAAAGAATATTATTGTCCGAGCTTGGTGTTTCTCTCGCCCAATCTGTGTTTTTGAATCATTTCACCATTAAGAAACACTTCTTTTCTTTACACGTTCAGCAAGAAATTATTGGCGGAATCTTCCATCTCCGTTTTTAAAACTGAATTTTAAATGCAATTGAGGTGCCACAATAAATTTTCATAAATGTATCCTCTCTTGCTTAGAAAAAGCCACCTTTCTTCAGTAGCTGTTTGTTTGTTTTCTTAGTCATGACATTAGGCATTGAAGTACCTTTT
Source organism: Porites cylindrica (assembly GCA_964035525.1). NCBI lineage: Eukaryota > Metazoa > Cnidaria > Anthozoa > Scleractinia > Poritidae > Porites > Porites cylindrica. The sequence continues at coordinate 49,541,254 of OZ037779.1, read as the reverse complement.
AATTAGTATTATTAGGTCAAGCTATTTTAACTCTTTTTCAGACCATTTGGGTCTTCATGCGGAGGAGAAGTGAGAGTTAGCCTAATCTTCACCCTCCTCTCCCCCCTGCGTGATGCCAATAACATAAAACTGAAGGTTTGTTAATACTTTCTGATCTGTTACTCAAGACAACGGTATCTTTCAAATTTTGTTTGTTATAAGTGGCACGCATACTTAGGGTAGACCTCGATGAAGAAGTTCCTCACGTCGCCTACATGAGGAAAACAAACCACACTCAAGCCCAGTACATCGCCCCATGTAAGGCGGATTCCGGAACCCGAGAAACATTTGCTTGTGGAATCCAGAATCCTGTGCTTTGGAAAACGGAATACAGCTCAAGGAATCCGGATCCCACTAACGATTGGAATCCAGAATCCAAGTTCCATTGTCTGGAGGAATCCACGGTATGGAATCCAGAATCCAGAATCAGCTGCAGAATCCAAACTGAGAGAAACTCTCAAGAATTCTACTTTGTTTTATTAAGACGTGATACGCAGGGGAACCTCGATGAAGAAACTCACGTGGCGTACATCTGGAAAACAAACCTCACTCAAGCCCAGTAGACTTGAAAGCGCAAGCCTTCTTGAATTTAACTGTAAGGCAAACAAGATTGTTTTCTACTTACCAGAACTCGATATAGTAAATGGCATAAAAGAAGAACTTTTTGTTGGAGATATTTCTGAAAACAAAGTTACGAAAAACCACCCATAAAATATCTTATCTTGTCGAGAAGATCTATGGAACTCGTCAAATTACTTGTGAATGGTAAGATAACAGGTTTGCGTGAGGGAAATGTCTCTCAAGCATTAACTCAAACGGTGACTTTAGATCACGGGTACTGCATGTATGTTTGACTAAAAGAGGGTCCTGAAGGGGTAAAATGGGAATTGGGATTTGCCGGTTTTTGCCCTGGGAGTAACTGGGACTGGGATTCGGTCACTGGGAATGGGAATAAAATGTCAGAAATGGGAATGGGATAAATATTTTGGAATCATGACTAGTCGAGGCATTACTTATTTCCTGGAGTTAAGAAACGTGAGAAAATTGTCCATGCACCTTTTTCTAGTCAATTCGTTTTACGACAGAACTCGCCGTCTGTGCCAAAAACAGACGACCCACAGCCGTCTACTTCATCGCAAATTCAACCGCCACAGGAAAGTGCGAAAAATAATACTAATGAATCTGAGAGTGACAAAAAAGGAAATTTGCCAAAAACACATCTAAGGCTACTAATGAGAATTGCTGTTCTGTTACAGACAAAAGACACTCGGCTGTCGGAAGAATTGAATGTATTACGTGTGGAAAAATCTCCCAAACTTGACAATGTAAGAGAACTGCCGAAGTTCATGTAAAGTACTTCCATCGAGTTCATAATTGTAATCCAACAAAGACCAGTGAACAAACGAAGAAAATAATCAGTGAGTATTTTGAGCCTACAGTGAAGCGACAAAAAATGGTGGTAAGTGATAAAGGTGCTGACCGAAGTTCCTTATTCAAATAAAGTGAATCTGTTGTAAAAAGTTATCGAGAGAAAATCGAGTGAGTATTTTGCTCATTTGTAATGTACTGTTTTATCGAAAAGGGATAGAGATTCATTTATTTTGCAACCCTCATTTACATTAGAAGCTTCATGCTTCAAAGAATTCCAAGCGTAAGTGATGAGCCACCTAATTCAAATGAGGATGCCAGAGTCTCCTAAAAACGAACAGGTAGACAGCTTTAGTGCGAGTGACAGTGTCAGTGACTCTGAAGAAGAGGTAGACCTCGCTCTTGAAACAACAATGAACATGATCCGCCCTACCTGACTTGGAAGAGTAAGTTAGAACACTTACAAGTCGAATGGCAGATTTCTTGCAGGCAGGAATGGCAGGAATGTGTAGTGGCAAGAATTTAAAATTTGACATATCTCAGGTGAGGCTATTTTAAGTAATGGTTCAGATAAGAAGGAAAGGACCAAAACGCAGTGAACACGTCGGAATGCAAAAAGGTGCTAACTTTACTATTGTCTCTACTATGGTTCTGATTGGTTTAAACATCAAATTTTACGAAATCTTCGCAAAACAGCATGTATATTAATCCCTTTTTTTCTATCCCACTTCCTTATAACAAATTCTCGTCCGAGTCTAAGTAACACAGAAATCGTATGTGCGGATCATGTAAAATTGTGAACATTTCCTGGCCATTGTTTGCAACTCTTGTGATTGGTCGAAATGTTTTAACACAAAAATACACCCTTTAAAAGTGGAGTTTAAATACATTTTCTGTCGTAAACTGCCTTTTTGTAGGTTTATGCATTCTCTGCGTAAAAATGAAAACATTTCTATGTGAGGAAAGCGTATTGCACTACAACAAAAGAAATTGCTTCCCTTCTTACCTGGATCATTACTTAATTTTGAGGCAAAAATTTTTGCAAAGACTTAAGTTGTTATTGTTCTATAATACTCCAAGCAGAGCGCACGAAGATTTCAGAATCCATTGTATTGATATGTGCTTAGAAAGGTGGTTAAAGCAGTAAAATCAAAACAAGCTTTTACTTATTAAAAGTAATTGCGTTCGCAGAACGCCATCCTAAATTAGTAGCCAGAAAAAATCGAGATTTTTCGCGACGGACTTCCAAATAGCCTGGCCTCTTGAAAGAACGTAGCTGTCCTGGATGCGAACGATACAAAACACATGAGATGACTGTTGGTCCACGTGACTTGTAACACACAATGGAAACTTTCAGAATCTTTCTTGATCTGTTTGCCTTTTAAGACAAAGGGTTTTCTTGGTGCTAACGAAGGCGAGAAAATCAAGTTTTAACGCGAACATAGGTGAATTTTGTTCTGTTACTTTTGGTTTGTTTGTTTGTTTTTTTATGGCGCCTTAAATTACTTGGATATATTTCGAATTCAGGCATATGCGATTACGTGCGTTAATTGAGCAAATTTTTGGTATACACGGCGTACAAGAAATGTTCCCTCGACTTTCGACTTTCGTTTAGTTATTTTAACAAATTAAGTTTCATGAATTGTAGTGTGGATCTTTCAACTTTGAGTCACATAAAAACCGCATGCACTGTTCAAGTTAAATAATTATTGCTCGAAGCTTCCCGGTAGCACTGCACTTTTAATTATTTTTTTTAAGTAATGATTTAGAAAGCTAAAAAGGAAGCTTATATCCTTCCGATTGATTTCAGTAGAGAGCTTAAGCAAAGTCAAACAAATTCAAGCAAGTTTTGAACGAGCAAAACATTACTCTGAATATGCACGATGCACGCTTTTCTGTCGCGTTTTTTTTTTCGTTGCTGCATGACTAAAAATCTTCTTATAGTTTATTATTACAAATGAAATTATCCGATTATTGCCAATAAATCTAAATCCTGCAGCTGAAGAAACTAACACTTGGGTCAACTAACAACGAACTTCATTCTGTTGTTAACTGATGCGCAATATAATTATGCAATACATATTGTTCTACATCATCCTTTTTACAATAAAATTGCTTTTTAACAATATGTTAATTATTGCCATCATCATCACCTTTTCTTTCTCCCTGGACACTAACTCATAGAAGCCTGTAAAAATCTATGGTCTGCCCGGGAATAACTCACTTCGCATATCGAACGCACTCTTTAATATATGATTACCCCTAGTTATAATTAAGCAATAGAAAACAAGACGTTTTCCGTGTTTGCATAGCCTGATATAAACACGAGAGGGGTTGGGAGAATTCGAGACAGTTATGCAAACCCGAGACGAAGTCGAGGGTTTGCATAACTGTCGAGAAGCTTTCACAGAACGCGAGGTGTCTAACTCCTCAGACTCACCTGATAAAACTGACAAGCTTGCCCTGACCGACGGTGAAGTGCTTGGAGAGACGGATGGACTGGCACTCACTGATGGCGATAAACTTGGCGACGCACGAGATGAAGCTGTGTAACTTGGACTGATTGTTCTTGTTGAAGCTGTGGAATTTTTTTTAAATAGCGTGAATATCATGAGCCTTGGCGTGAAATTTGTCAACGAATTTATGACATCTTAGATGTGACACTTGAGATGTTAGGAAATTTGTCTTTTACCCGAAAAAATCTCGTCAATTTCTTCGTCAAAAATCTGCATTTTTTCTTTATTGAATATTTATTTCAAATTTAAGGGTATTCTATCATCGGAGAGATCGTCAAAATGCTCTTCAACATGGTTTGCTGCTGTTCTCGACATGCCGAGTCGCCATATGGAAACTTTGGCCCGGCGTAGTTGTTTTCGTTGTCAGGCTGGATCAGGGGGAGATCGGAATAATTGTGGCGCTAGAAATTGGAGTACAGCTGGGCGTAAAAGGAGAAAGCGAGAGATTTGTTGTTTTTACAAGGATGAATTTATTTCTCGAAGAGATGTAGAACAAGGATGAATTTATTTCTCGAAGAGATGTAGAACACTTGAGCTTGAGGTAAGCTGCACTGAACTAAATAGATTTTCGCACCTCCTCGCTCATTATGTTATTCATTTGTGTTTGCCCTTTTCGAAATTTCCATATTCCGTGTATCTTTGCCCATCTCTCATTAGATTTTTTTTTCTCTCTAGACTGCTTCTCCTACAGTTCAGATATATCAACTTTACATGATCATAAAATACGTCTAGCATTAAAATGACGGGTACTAAGAATAGGAGGTTTTGTCTCAAAATCGTTTGAAAATATGAGAAAAACCTTAGGTAGAATCTAAAAGGATAGAATCCTTATGCTCTTCACTCCCCTCCCACCCTGAACTACATGACCTCATCTCCAATTTAAACACTTATGCAAATGGCATCAAGTATCAAACTCGCTCAATTAAACGAGCTCACGGAAGGTGAGGTGTTCAACACTCCAGACCCACCTGGTGAAACTGGCACGCTTGCACTGACTGACGGTGAAGTGCTTGTTGAAACCGATGCAATGGCACTCACTGATGGCGATAGACTTGGTGACGCAGTAGATGAAGCTGTGTAACCAGGGCTGATTGTTCTTGTTGAAGCTGTGGAATTTGTTTTAGATAACGTGGTCAGTACTCGCGGTTTATATTGTCTCTCAACTAGCAGCGCGCTAATGTTTCATTCTTGAAGATTTGAGATTTAAAATCATAATAATTAAAAAATTATGCCAACAGAAATTGTGACAATTAATATTATGATCCTAAATCTAGCGCAAAATTAGTAGTGAATTTATGACATCTTTTAGATCAACAGTCTAGTTTTACCGTAGTTACCACCGTACACGTCCGCCATGCTCTCAGTGTTCATAGAGTGAAAGCTTGTGGCCCGCCGTATGAGCCGCCTGCCCTACGATACTTCAATATCCTTGCCTGTTACCCTTAGGGAAGATTGCCCGGCTAATTGCTTGTGCGCATCTTGTTTGAGCATCGTCGCATTGGTAATAACCGGAAGGACCATTGTCAAATCCCTGATCCCTTCTATAACCTCCCATGTGCGTGTGGATTGAATTGACCGTCCAAAGTTGCCTTTTTTCCCTTTGGAAACGAGTAAAGGATCAAAGAAAGGCTGATGACGCCATGTGATGTCAGTTGATTTGCTCAGCCCAAGCCTTCTAATTCTGGTCATTACTTTGTGTTTTGTGGAAGTAAGCGACGTATCTAACTGTAACAATCTCATAGCGAGGCAAATTTAATGAACGTTCTGAAGATGATTGGGGCGTTCTGAGCAACGGCAATTCTAATTCGTAACTGCGGGATTTTGTTAGTCTCCTCCAATAAAGATAACAGTGCTAACTTTTCTGGTAAAATAACTTTCCCGAGAAAAAAAGCAGCCCTTCTTGTCTAAGAAACTGATTAAAAGAGACATTCCTACCAGTCACGTAGTGTTGTACACAAAGTTTTGTACGCGCCATCAGTTTTTAGTTCGGAAAAAAAGGTCATACTTTCCAAAATGCGGATAATTCTGGATTTAAATGTTAGCTTAAGCAAAACCAAATTGACACAGCATGTTTGTAAGGATTTTTTACATTTCAGCCGACGAGGAACTGGGTAAATAAAGTAACTAACTTGTCGAGGTTTCTTGAGCACGCCTGCGTGAATAGCGCGTGCACTGAGCAGAACAACTTGATGTCACAACTGTAGTTATATATGCTGCTGCAAACACGCCTCTCGGTCAATCAGAGCGCACGTACTATCCGTAGTTATTTTATAAACATAGATGTGTCCCGTCACCACAACTGGAAAAGAATATCTATATCTTTCCTAGCAAAAATTTTGTCTTGGCATTTTTCGAACGGGTAGAAACCTATTATATCCCGGACCTCAGTTCCATAGCTCACGGAATTAGTCAATATCACAGCTAAACTATCGGGCGTGAGTATCAGGCTGTTTATTCACCGCTGTCAGACGGGAGACGAAGGAGAGCACTTAAAGCTCACTTGACAAAAATATCTTCAAGGGTGGTTGCATCAACTTTTTCTATTATCCTGAAATATCTAGAAAGAGCGTATCAAATCAGGAATAGTGGATGGAATGTAAGAAGAACTTGTCGTTGGAGTTATTGCTGAAAAATAAGAACTTGCCGAAGAAAAATATAAAACAAATGCGTAACATCATTTGTTCCAAATATTCGATAAGACGCAGGCGAAACTGTGCGAAGTAAACATGCAGAAATGAGCACAATCACTTTGAAGCATTTAACTTAAAAAAAAAATTGTGCCAATAATAAATTTGCAGTGCAGTGATTTCAGTATTACTAACACATTCATTATTTCTGAGCTAGTGACATAAAAACAAAACGTTGTAAAAGATTTATCGATTAGGAATTTACTTACGCACACGCAGTGTGGTTGAAATCCGTGTTACTAGAGTCTGAGATGACACACAGGCTACAAAACTAGTACTTGAGACTTGATGCGAAGGTATCCAATTACTGCCCCCTGTCGTATAAATATTAAATAACATGATCATACTCTGACAAATATGTGTAGGTAAGGTTAGCCTAATCGGCAACTTTTCTTAGGCACCCCCAAATATAGCTGTAAGATTCGCACGGAAAATAAAAACAAAACATAAAAAGAAGGCGAGCCAAAAAATTCGAATAGATCGCGGTCACATAGTCTGGTTTTGAGAGCCGCATAACTGCCCTAAAATCGCCTGCGTGGGAGGCTACATTTTTAGTAACACTGGTTACAGAATCAGTACTCCAAAATACTTTGTTTTTAGCAGAATGTCCAAATGTGTTTGATTAAAAGATTTGTTTCTCTACTAGATTGATCGCCGAAGGGGCCAAATCACCCTCATCAACTCAGTTGGATAAAACCAAATCTTTGTATTTCACTTCATTCCCCTACCGTCGTAACAGCAGAAGCAACTTCTTCTTAAAACCCTTTATTCATCTGAGGGTCGCCGTTTTAACTCTACAGCTCTCCAGCATAGACCTATTCGGCTAGCTCAATGTTGTACCCAATTCAAACCCTTTGGGAATAAAACGTTTTGTTTCAGGAATTTCCATATCATTTAATTGTGAATGCCACATTATAATGCAAATACAATACACAAAGCCCGGGAGATTTGAATTGGATACAACATTGAGTTAGCCGAATTGACCACTCCAGGAAAATACCATAACATACCATAATGCTCTTTGTTTGTCATCCCAAAATTTTTCATAAGCATTGTCTTCAGTTTCTTTTGGGAGTTAAAATGGCCCCAAGAGAAACTGAAAACAATGCTTATCCAAAATTCAGTTGGGGAGACAAAAAAAGAGCATTATGGTATGTTATGCTATTTTCTGGAGTGGTCAATAGGTCTCCTGTCTTCAAGGAGAGAAAATTGAAAAACACCATGGCCAGATTAATTTATATGGCTCGCAAACACTCTAAAAAAAGATAAAGAACTGATTGGGAGAACGAGCTTTCGCGAAACAGGAATTTTTTTCAAGGAAGGAAATCCAACAATAGAAACATACGTACCACGAAATAATAGAAGAGAGATTTTCGTATGACATTGAACAGTGGTTTCGTTAAGTGCTCGTTATTTGTTTTATCAGCCAATGGATGAAAAGATGAAAACATAGACTCTTTGTTTCGGAAAAGGGATAGTTCGATTGGTCAATCAATAGTGTTGCAGTATGACTTCAAAGCTAACGATCGATTGATTTCTAGAAAGTTCTCGGGCATGAATTTTTGTTCACCAGAGCGTTCGCTTAACCAACCAAAAGCCCCACGCGTTTGTATCCGTTCGATAAACCAATCAAATCGCTCTATTTCCGTTTCTTTGCTTTTTTTTGTTTTGTTCGTGCGTTTTCATTTCAAGGTCAGACGAAAGTCCATCTATAAGAAGAATTAATAAATGAAATGAGTAAATGTATCCCTTACGATAGCTCACAGTACTGTAATAAGCTGCGAAGCCAGCCCCTTGAACAGTTCCATCTGTACGGAACCGTAGAAGGAGAAATCTGCCACTGCTATAGATGTACAAATATCCCAGAGAACCACAGGCCTTCGTTATTAATGGACTTGAAAGTGTATTCCCGTCACGTATCTCTAAGAAGTCATAAGGACAGTTGCTCCCGCCATATTCCAGGCTAAAATACGAGATAGACAAGTATACGTGGTACCCAAAAGGAGCTTCAATCAACCATGTGCACATCAGATTATTTGTATAACAGCCAGGATAGCCGGGACTATAAAGATTGCCGCTGCTACCGTAATAGTTGTAAATATGGCTTGAACAAGATCCTATGGAAAAAAGGCCAGAAAAGTCTTAATGTAATGGCTTTAGGATACTGTTAGGAGGATTTATGTAAGAATAGGTTTTAACGGTTCTGAAATCATGTTGCATCAGCTGTTATGAAATTTATACCGCAATGAATTGTTAAAGTATTTTACTTTCAAAAATATCTTACATCGCATCAATTCTCCTTTATCTGGAGAAGAAGCAAGATAACTTGAGACAATTTTTACCAAAACTCTTCACATTCTAACACTCGTCTTTAGCTGAGAGATTACCGTTGCTTTGATAAGAAGACGAAGAAGACGAAAAACAAGAAGAGTCCAATGTCAAGGGGGGTGGGGGGGGGGGGGGCGGTGCATTCCCTTCCCCTAATTTACTTATTATTACGTACATATCTGCGGGGTCCCCGGCCATAAACTAGCATGGGAACTAGCAGTTTTTCCCTGTTGAGCACCGCGTATAACGCGTACACTAGACTGCAAAACATTGGGTATTTTCTCAAAATCGATTTAGCACGGGGACCTCTTGTTTCAGACTGATCGCGCGTACTTGAATACGCAAAAATAGGGACTGTTTTACATTCTAGTATAACGCAAAATCAGATATTCAGTATATTTAATTGAGGGCATTTTTTCTTACCAGGAAAAGAAGCCGTAAATGGTACATAGGAAGAACTTGTCGAAGGAGATATTTCTGCAAAAGGAATGAAATTAAATCACTGAGTGACTCTTTGGATCTGCATAATGTCTTCTTAGTTTTACGATCTTATTATTGAAATCATTAAATTTAGTGAGACCTTTTTTACTAGCCTGAGAAAACAGCCGACATTTCACGACGCAACCACTAGTTTCCCCGCGAAATGACGGCTGAGAAACGAGCGCAGAAACTCCATATTGATGACTCGTCACTACCCAGATCTTGGTAGTGCCGGATTGGTTAAAGCAAATTTCCCACGCAGCACGACCAATCAGAGGTACTACGCAGTTCTGGGTAATGACGCGTGATCTGTATGGAGTTCCGCGGGGAAACCAGTGGTGGCGTCGCAAAGTCTCGGCTGTTTTCTCAGGCTACTTTTTCACTAGACTTAAGCGACTTTGACTTCCTGCAGTTTTGTGATTTTGAGAGCGATTTGCATGTTAAGACGCAGTGCCTGTCTTTTTATAGCACTATTGTAGTCAGTAATGTGAAGAGAATATCTCAGTTTGTCACACTTTATTTTACAATACATACAGCTATTGTAAGGAGAGTTTCACCCCGATTAACCCACCGGTAGTAAGCCACTGTGTTGACGAGGACATAGTAACACTCCACCAATTATAATAAAAACTACGTCTTGATCTCGAAGGAGACCCACACTCGTTTATGTCTGAAAATAAAAAAAAAAAGGTCTTACACTCTTCCATTACTTAGAGGCTGATTACTTAAAGGAACAGTATCCCGTTACTGCGCAGGCACCAAACTTTGATTTTCGGACAGGATGTCGCGAAATCAAAAGATGCGAGGAGAGTAAGAGAACCTTGAAAAATCCGTTTGTATCGCGCTTTGCCGAGTTCAATACTACACTAACAGTTGAAGCCCTGTGATTATAAATATTTCCAAAAAAGCGCTGATAGATACCAACTTTGGCCTTCGTTTTCTCGGCTTATATTCAACGAAAATGCTTCATTTTTGGAATTTGAGTTCAGGTTAGGAAATACATCTCAAATAAGCGATTCAGGAGCCCATAACCCGGAGCGTCTAACTTCCATACTGCGCCTTTGCAACGGCGTTTTCACAAGTAGGGTTATTTTTAGAAAAGCCTTTCCCGCGAATTGCTTTCGAAAAGCCAATCACTAGCAATTGCGTCATCAATGATAAACTTTTAATACGTAACTAGGACAACTCCTTCACACTGAGTAAAAAAAAAGGTGGACACACGTGAGGAATCTTCAGAGGAGTCTTCTGACAGTACTTCAAGCGACAATTTCAGTATTTACATGGAAACTAGCAGTTCAGAGCAAGATTCGCAAAACCTAGCCATGTTCTCTACTTCATCGGCGACAACGCATAATTCACGCAAAGGGAGTTAAATCGAAATCATCTTCGACTGTGAAAAGGTCCAAGCGAGCTACTACCAGTCTAAACGACGATCAAATGGAGGAATTGACCTCGTGGAACAGTTATTTTTCGCGGGAAAAGCTTATCTAAAAATAAACTCACTTGTAAAAACGCCGTTGCACGAATTTATGGCAGTTGAACGCTCCGGGTTATGGGCTCCTGGCGATTTTATAAGCATGATCATTTTTTGACTTTATAGCAGTTAGTCTCATGTCTTATAGCTCAGGCACAGTGCCTTACTAATTGGGGAGACTGATTTATCGAGATTTACTCGCTAAAGGTTTTTTACTTCCTATTTTATCGACGTCGATACTTGTTATTTGTTGCTGAATTGATTTAGTACGCGTGTTAGCAACGACCAAAAATACCTCTCCGGTAGCGGGCTATACGCGTGTATAAATACACGAATTTTCAAGGGCCTCGACACCAGAGGAATTACATCATTGCCAGATATCGAAAAAGTGATTTACATGGCAAGTCATTTCAATCCTTACCGAAAATAAATCGCATGCTCATCACAAGACTCAGTTGCATACAGTGAACGTTTAAAACACCCGATCATCGCAATTTTGCTAATTAAGATTCTTATTTTTTTTTTCGATCACTCAGTAGTGTTCCCTTCCCTGCGTTTTGTGACTCCCAAAACGGACCAAAAATTCCGGGGAGGGGGTACTTCCAGAAAAATTGGGTGGGGTGTGCAGCACGCTTCCTGAAACCCTCACCTTACCCTATTTCAGACCAAAATCTGTGATTTTCCCTTTCCTATTTCAGACCTGATCAAAAATTTGATACCCTATTTCATACCTGAAGCCCTGGAGCCCGGCGCGTGACCGGAGCGCATGACAAGCTGTTACGGCACGTACACGGTAGTTGGCGTAAACATTAAAAGGGAAATGGTCTTATCGCCAAATGATGAAGAAGTTGCTAATTCTTCTAAAAAACATGCCCAATTCAAGACTAGAAGGCACAAACCATACCCTGTTTCAGGCCAAAATGGTCGAAATTGATACCCTATTTTAAACCAAGACGGCTAAAAAAAAAAAAAAGTTTTGGCGCGGCGCATACCTACATAGCCTATATAAAGGACTACCCCCCGAGGCGAAAAACGCGTTGCAGATTATGAGTCTCGCTGCTTATGCAAGCGAGACTAATAAGTTGTAAGCAGAGTGATGCTGAAAGAAAAGACTTGCAGATATTTAGGAGCAAGGTCATTCATGGTTTTATACATCATTAAGGCTTTTTGTTTCTTTCGTCGAAGAGAAACCCTCTCCCAGTTGAGGGTGGAGAGAAGGTGGTTTGAGCTCGTATCAGAGGGGGACTTAGTAATTACTCTGGCTCCACGATTCTGTAATTTTTCGAGCTTATCAGAAGTAACCACTCAAACAGTCCCAGACGGGGTTGCAGTAATCAAAAAAGCGTTATAAATTTGAATTGCAGTTTTTTTTGGACGTAAAGGGCCGCACAAGTTTTAGGGCGCCTATAGCTGAAGAGACTTTCTTGCAAATCTCTTCAACGTGTTTACCCCAAGAGAGTTGAGCATCTATGGTAAGACCCAAGGATTTGGTATGATCAACTCTCTTGATAATTTGGTCAACAATTCTGATTTCTACATCATTACATTGGGCAGATAGTCTTTGTCTTGATCCAATAATCATTAGCTCTTTTTTAGCAACATTTAGACTGAGCTTGTTAGCTTTCAGCCAACAGCTATGGTTATTTAATTCAGGGGTTAGAGCTAGCTTAAGCTCTGTTAACGTCTTAGCAGATAACGTAAGATTGGTGTCGTCGGGAAACATTCTTGGTACGGAGCCCCTTAGGGAGTTGGGAAGATCATCAATGTAAAATTAAAAATAGCAAAGGACCCAATTTGCCACCCTGCAGCAGGTCGCAACTGAGGATACGAGCAGTTGATCGTTTGCCACTGACATTACATCTTTGGGTTCGGCCACTTAAGTACGACGAGAACCACTTTATAGCTGCCTGATCGACACACAAGTATGACATGCTATAATTACGCAAGATGATCTCTTGATCAATGGTGTCGAATGCCTTAGTAAGGTCAATAAAGATAACACCATTTAGAAGGCCATTGGTGATGTTTACTGACCAAGCATTTGTTGCCTCAAGCAAAGTCGTGAGTGTACTATGCAGAGAAGTCAACGAAATACTGATTGACAACGTAGTAGCAATTTGTTATCATCTATATAATGGAAAAGTTGATTGTAAACAATTCCTTCAAAAACTTTCGAAATTATAGGGATTATAGGGATTGGCCTATAATTGTAAGGATCCAATTTAATGCCATTTTTATAAAGTGGAGTTACTTTGGCCGTTTTCCAATCGTTTGGATATATCCCCGTGAGGCGTTCACGAGAATATCGAGGTAAGAGAGGGTGCAACGATACTAGCAGCCATTTTCAACAATTTACTCAGAATCATATGAAGACCTGTGGCTTTCTTTTCATCAATTTTCAGCAAAATGTTGAAAACAATATCAACACTCGGAATTTGCAGAGAAAACGAATGATCAGTGGGCTCTAAATAAGACTCAGAATTAACATCGAAAACAGGAATATCTTGTGCTAATACTTGAGCAACGCACATTTGTAAAGTGATCGTTAACAGTTTCCGCAATGTCCATTTACTATTTTATTATGTACTTTGATCTCCAAAATATTCGTCGACTTACCTCTGTTACGTGAAGTTAGCTCGTTGATAATATTCCATGTTTTGCGCAAATTACCTTTGTTAACTTCCACTGAGGTTGTCAGAAAGATAGTCTAAGAGTTTCTCTGCGAGTTTAATTGCGTTATTTGCCTGGTTTCTTGCACACCTAAATTGATTCCATATAGCCGGGTTATTGGAGGAGATTGTAAGGAAATCTCGTTTTCGGATTTTACACGGTGACTCTCTAGTAATCCGTGGAGATCGTCAGTTTTCGAATTCGTTTCGATTTGAGTGGTGCGTGTTTATTGACGCAGCCAAGAAACATTTCTTTCTATACACGCCACATTTCATTTGGATCAGAATACAAATCAACATTGGCCCAAGGAAGTTGATTGAGGCCACTTAAGAATTTTCTTCTGCTTACCGAGATAACAGAGGTCTCGGTTATGATCAGCTAATACAAAAAGCTGGCGCCAGAGTGATTGGATACAGTGCAGATAACTGAGTAGTATGTTATTCAGTGCTGTCCGATATCCAGTTAGTTTCGCCTGATCGGACTGACCACGGAGTTAACTTGATGAATACATGGATATTTTCCAGCTTGGTTAGCGGGGATTTCTCGAAAGAGGAAAAGAGAGGGATGCCTTTCCCTAAGGTTATATCTGTCCAATTTTTTTTCAAACAAATTTTAGCATTAATCGTTTAATTATTCTTACTCGAAAACATGCTTACCGCGATCGATGTTAAGTTCTCGTCTCACGTCTCTTCCTCGAAAACTTCAAAATGATTAAGGCAAGTTTAATATGACAGGCATTCTTCAAATAGCAACTAGTGGCTTATCCGTTGAGTTGTATTAATTTGCTGTTCTTTCAATGACAGAAAGTTGGCTATGGTTTTTCGCTAAACGTGTGAAATTTCTGCAAACTTTCCCCAGAAACAGCTTCCACAACCCCTTACCCAGAGGTTCTAGGCTGCTATACCTTTTTCTGGCGAAAGCCTGTACTTTTGACGTCATTTTACCGGATATTGCAAAAGGAGAATTAGCCGGAGAATTTGAGCCAATAAGAAACGTAGAAATATTTTATATAAATAATCAGGTGCGATCGGGAAAATAGCTAACTATACATACCAACACAGTTGGAAAAATCTGGTGGAGCAAGGGTATATCCGACAGGACAAAAACCAGCAGTAAACTGCCAGTCACTTGTGTTAGTTATTCCTGGTGTAGGTGGTCCATCGTACGAACAACCTTGTCCAACTACTGCTCCACGATCCATCAAAATGGCGTACGAGCCGTTCATACTTAATGCAGCATAAGGCATTGGAAACTGCAGGGTGGTAAGATCACTGTTGATTATGACAAACTGAGAGAGTGTGTCCACTTTATGAACTGTGTGACCACTGGGAAGAAGAACCAGCCGGATGAAGGAAGAAGTGCGAGGCTTCTTTATCTGTATTTTTAACCAAAAAAATACGTTAACAGCTAGCTTTGTTATGTGAGCAGGAAAGATTATGAGAATCTGTTTTTGAACTGGCTATACGAGCGGGCGAGACACTCATTCGCAATCGCTCGATTTTTTTTCTGAAAGGGGCGTTTTTTGTACATAATAATCCCTTTACTTACCACACTAGTCAAGTTTGCTCATATTTATGGTCTAAAACTTGACCAATATTCTGCTTTACACATTTTATTTATGAAATGATGAGGATGCCGATGCTTGTCAAATAAAGTAGAGGAGGACTATGCCAAGCTAATTTTAACCAACGATTTAGAACGTTAATCAGAATACTGTACGTACTTACCACACGATCAAACTGTATACTCCACCATATGTAACCCGGCCCGCTGTTACTGAGGGGACTTTGTGGAGTCTGGCTTCCCCAAATGACTCGAGGTGTACTACCTACAATTAAAAAATAATTCAACTTTTTTTTGAAATAATAGCGATATATACTCAACAAAGTTTGTGCGTCAGCAATAGCAATAAAAAAAATCTCAGCAAATTAATGCTATGTGTAAAACACAATTCTAGACGTTCTTCACCATCGCCATCTATTCAGCCGTTAGATAACATTTTCGTTATCTGAAGCAGCGTTCACAATTAGTGCCCGCGCGCAGTGCCAACGGTACTGGCTGGGCTCTAAAGGGACTTGTCA
Organism: Porites cylindrica; assembly: GCA_964035525.1. Taxonomy (NCBI): domain Eukaryota; kingdom Metazoa; phylum Cnidaria; class Anthozoa; order Scleractinia; family Poritidae; genus Porites; species Porites cylindrica. The sequence goes on along the minus strand of OZ037779.1, from coordinate 49,525,611 downwards.
GAAATTAGCAGGGGAGGGAAGGAGGCTAGGGGGGGGGGGGGGTGGGAGTTTTAAATTTGGGTTTGGAAATTAGGTGACGCATCCCTGCAATGGAAGTGAAATTTGCTAACCCTCCCCTTGAGCTTGGCCTAAAATATCATGACCCTTCCCACCTCACAAAATTGAAGGCTCTTTAAGGTGCAGTATTCCAAGCCAACAAGAAAAAAAGGAAACAAAAACAAAATAAAAGGAAAGCAAAAAAAGCTAGGGCAAAAAAAATGGAAGTTAACTGCAAAAGAGTTATTGAAACCATTGCACCTCAGTAAGAGTCGCATGATGTTACAGAGCCTATTGGTCCATTATCTCTTCATTATGAAGGAATAAGTGGGCTCCTCAAAACATAAAGGCCATATATCCAATATGCCTTTGAGAAGGGATTGTTCACCAATGAATCACAGGAAATTATCAAGCAATATCTACGCTTCAACTTAAATGAAAATCATGATGATGATGAAAGTGATTGCATCAATGCTGATGACATAAATGATGATGATCAAGATGCTCACACCAGCATTGTTGGTGATGCTGAAGACAGTGATGAAAAGGATAGTCAAAACTCTAATGACATTAGTAACAACATTATTCATAATAAAAATGCAGTAAGACTCTATAGCATTGTTATAAATGAAAAGTAGATGTTTGTTAAATTCTTGCAATAGTACTTCACAGTTTATATCCATAATGTTCCGTTGTTCTTTTTTTTTTTTTTTTACCAAATAAAGAACTTCCTTTTTCTTCTGTGGGTGAACCTCTACATGATCACGGGCATATATTTGCATGACCCTCCCCCTTTTAATGGCCCATTTTTCATGACCCCCTCCCTTTTCTGAGTCTCAAAAAGTTGTGACCCTCCCTGAATTTCCACTCCCCCTCCCCCCCTGCTAATTTCTGACAAGTCCCTAAATATAAACATGCCCTTTTTTCAAGTACCCCGCTAGAATTCGGACATTTTACAAGTGACCGAGGTCAAGATCTTGTCCTCGGGTACAAAAGTAGACACCGTCTGTACACAGTTTTTGTTAGTTCTGGGCAGTCCACTGTTTTGTGCTAGATGTACTCACTGCTAAGCTTGTTTCAAAATGGCGTCTGAAAAGGCTAAATGGAGTGACCATCTACACAGTTCCATACCGGGCACTCAATGTGCGAACTCAACACCATTTTGTGCTGGTCATTAATGGACCGCGTCTAAAAGAGAACCTCACGATAAGCAATCTTTTAGCATTGCTCCTGCTTTTGTACCATGGTTTTTCAGGTTCGATTTGCTTTTACGGTTACTTACTTATTCCCACGAGAATGGTTAGGCAGCGCCATTCAGTTCCCATGCTACGAGAAAAAGGGAAAAAAGAATATGCATTTCTTAATGTAATAATTATATCCTGATTGTGCAACGTTTACAACATTAATTGTGAAAGGTTTGAACCCACGAGTCATTTCATAAGTAGGTGGAGCATGATTGTCGAAACGTGAGCTACTGTCAACCACACTCCTATTACAGGACTATGCCCCACCAACTTATTGAGTCAGAAAAGTACAAAAACTGGGCCAAACCGAAACATCAGAAACGTAGTCGATATTAATTGCGTTGCCGATCATGAGATGAACCTTGAGTTGTTACCTTTTAACACCCTTAACAAGGCAAAAACGTTTCCGTAGAGCGAACTGAATGTTTAAGCTAAATGTTATAAACAAAATGTGGCACGCCAGAGTATGAGTCTTAAATTAAGATGATCTTCACAAAGAAGATCATAAACTGTACAACCAGTAATGCTAAAGTGCTCATTTTATTAGACGAAATTGATTCGTTCCAATTCGTATGGAATTTTCTTAGGGATTTCCGAATTTCATCCAAGGCCTGAAATTTAGAATCTTATTCATATATCATAATAATTATGTCATGTTCCGAGGACAAAATATCAGTTCTAACAGCTCATTACAAATGCCTTCAATTTTAAATATAGTTTTGTGCATTGATATACGGCGAAATACACTAAATAACTTTTCTGCGAAATCTCGCGCAAATACTTCTACATGTATTCTATTAACTATTCGTCCTATATCAGTCAAGAAACTATTTTTTCGCCATCTCACCCCGAAGAGTCAACTGCTTTGAAACAAAACGATTGCTGTCCTACTTGGTTTTGGCTGGGGTACCACGTGACATTTCTGTAATAAACTCCTCCATGGAAACTTAAAGAAGCAAATTGCATTCCAAGCGGAGATGAAGTCACTATCTCCACGATGCTGAAATTTCAAAATGAAATACAAGTTAAGGATTTATAGCAACGAATTTTTCGATCTTTACAGTGTTGATTAGTTTCTGATAGCGATAACCTGAACGACAATCTTTTTTATATTTTAATTAGTTTATATAGATCTGCATCAGTTTAGGAGATCTTCAGGCCCACAGACGGCTAGTACTATAATCATTTGAACGTTGGTAGTTATCGCCCAGTTTGCTCAGTTAGATAAGCGCACGGTCTGTCGAGCGGGAGGCTGCTGGCTCAAATCCCGGTCTTCCTAGTCTTCTCTGATAAGGGCGACAAACCGTTAAGGCCCCGTCTCCCAACCCTTGCCTACACAAATTCTGTAGGACGTTAATGAACCCACACACTGTTCGTAAAGAGTAGGGGAGGGACTGTTACTGGTTCCGCGCAGTGACTGAATTGTGGTGACTCTGTCAAGAATTGGCGAATCTAATGTAATAATTAAAAATAACAAAAGCCAAGTGTGACTACATTAAGGTATCAGCCACCCTTAAAATTGCCATTTTTCCGTATTTGAGGTTTCAACGTTTTCAAATAGGTATGCTTGAGAGCTTTCTTTTAAAAAAAAAATCAGAAGAAAATATTATTTCTGTCGAAAGATATCGGGGGTAAAAGATTTTTTCTCGTTAATTATCTTTATTGATCGTTGACAAGATCTGTCATACCCGTGCCTGTGAACTAGTAACGTGATACTGATTGAGTGTGTACTTCGACACAACACGTGCAAATTGTCTTCGGGTTGTTTATAGCCTTTAGTATTTTTCTCCGTGGATATTTAGCGTTTGCTTCGGTAAAAATGCCGCCAAAAAAAGAAAAGGTCGTGTCTGTTTTCGTCATCGAAACCGAGAGCGAAAAAGAAATCGAAGAGCGAGTTTGACAAAGAATGGGCCGCAAAATTCGCAGAGAGCGTTAAGGGCTCATTTTTTCAGCAAGAGAAGTGGCTCGAGGAGTTGGATATTCAGAAAAGCGAAAATGCTGCAGTTACTGAGAGTGCAAGCTGCTCCAAAATCCAGCTTGAAGAACCACAGGCAGCCCAAGCGCTCTATTTGTGGGCTCGGGCTTCAGAGGTCCTTTGGTCGGAACATACTAGAATTATTAGCGTATTATCTAATGCCAAATAAATGCAAAAAGTCTTAAAGATATGAAGTCTTCTTGTTTGTCTATCGGTACTAGTAGCCTTTAAGATAACGAAAATCGATATTTCTTGCATTATTACATGTGATTCGGGCCCTTATTGTTCGAATTTTATCACATGTATTCGAATCTACAACGCTAAGAAAAAAAAAATCATGATCACGCGAAATATTGATCCAAAAAGCTCCCTTACCTTTAGTTCATAGCCACTCTGTGTCCTACCGCTGGTTTAAACGCCGTTTAGTCGACTTTCTTTCCATCGAATACTGAACACTATAAAAGAAGGGAAGGCTGGAGACCTTCCAAAAGACCCTCGCCGCTCGAAGGCCAATAAATTCCAAACAAAGCGACCGATCTCCCTAAAATTGCCACCAGCCAGACCGAAGAGTGTACACCTACCCGTTCGACGAGCGCCAGGTTCTAAATTCGGCTGCATGAGCTCGAGGATCGTTGCATTTCGCATCGATTCTGGCCAGCTTCGCTTCGCCATGATGCGCAATCTTAACTGTTATCCTACGAGATTCAAATCTTGGAGCTTAGCGACCGCGTCAGATGGACAAAACGTCACTCTCGCGGGGGGAGGGTCGTCACTTTTGCCCTATCGCAAACCGACACCGTCCGGGGAGCCGGTGCGTTTAATTCGGCCGGAAACAGCTCACGCGTGTATGACACATGAAACCCAAAAACGTGAGAAAATGCAAGGGGTGACAGGCCGCACATCTATACCGGCGTGAAACCTTGTGTAAACCTTTTATATTTTAGCTCTAACGAGCATTTCCTTTAGGGATTTTCCTTTCTTGTACGAAATGATAGGTGGTTCTTTGAAAATCACGAGAGGCAATATTTCTTTTTCCTCTTTGTTGTTGTGTTTCAGGAGAGCAGACTCCCTCTCTGTGAACTTTACATCTGATAAAAGGTTTTCTATCATAGTTTGTGGGTAGCCTCTGTCAATAAAGCGTACTTTGAAATTTGAAATATTTTCCTCAAACGTAGTTTTTTTACACGCGTGAGCTGTTTCCGGCCGAATTAAACGCACCGGCTCCCCGGACGGTGTCGGTTTGCGATAGGGCAAAAGTGACGACCCTCCCTCCGCGAGAGTGACGTTTTGTCCATCTGACGCGGTCGCTAAGCTCCAAGATTTGAATCTCGTAGGATAACAGTTAAGATTGCGCATCATGGCGAAGCGAAGCTGGCCAGAATCGATGCGAAATGCAACGATCCTCGAGCTCATGCAGCCGAATTTAGAACCTGGCGCTCGTCGAACGGGTAGGTGTACACTCTTCGGTCTGGCTGGTGGCAATTTTAGGGAGATCGGTCGCTTTGTTTGGAATTTATTGGCCTTCGAGCGGCGAGGGTCTTTTGGAAGGTCTCCAGCCTTCCCTTCTTTTATAGTGTTCAGTATTCGATGGAAAGAAAGTCGACTAAACGGCGTTTAAACCAGCGGTAGGACACAGAGTGGCTATGAACTAAAGGTAAGGGAGCTTTTTGGATCAATATTTCGCGTGATCATGATTTTTTTTTTTCTTAGCGTTGTAGATTCGAATACATGTGATAAAATTCGAACAATAAGGGCCCGAATCACATGTAATAATGCAAGAAATATCGATTTTCGTTATCTTAAAGGCTACTAGTACCGATAGACAAACAAGAAGACTTCATATCTTTAAGACTTTTTGCATTTATTTGGCATTAGATAATACGCTAATAATTCTAGTATATTCCGACCAAAGGACCTCTGAAGCCCGAACCCACAAATAGAGCGCTTGGGCTGCCTGTGGAAGAACCAGATGAAGAAAGCCAATTAAGCTCATCGACCCCATCTGCTGATGGAACGTGGAAAACAATAAGCGGTCGAGCTATCGTATCGAGCGAACAGCTGCTTGAGAAACTGGACGAGTCTGTATCTTGTCGATTTTGCCGGGGAAGAGTCCAAGTCATGGAAAATGTAGCAACTAAGCATGGACTTGGTTCTACCTGGAGAATCCAGTGCGAGAATGAAAGCTGTCCGTCGCACAAGACAAATTCTGTTTTTAATTCTTCCGAGAAGAGCAGAGCGTTTGAAATAAACCGGGCCTCAGTTCTTGGCCTTCGAGCAATCGGTGGTGGACATTCGGCGGCTTCAAAGTTTTTTAGTTTCCTTGGCCTGGCGCCGAACAACAAAAATGCCTGGGCGGATCATACAAAAAAGATCGAAGGAGAAGCAAAACTTTTGCTCGAGAAAGAATTAAACTGTGCTTCTCGTGGTGTAAAAGAGTGGAAGTTTTCCAACGGAGAATTAAACTGTTCACTTGCTTGCCGCGAAAGTTTGTTCCTGTTACATGTTACCTGTCAAAGTCCTATTGTTAGAGAAAATTGATTCCTCTCTGATATCAATCAGAATAAACATTTAGGTGTTATAATCTCATTCCAGGTAGGATGCCGCCAAAAATGTATTTTCTATTTTATCTCCGAACGCAAATTTTGCCGATCGACTCGTACGTTTTTAACTCCAAGTCGGCAGCCTTTCGATCAATTTGGCTAAAATTTGGCCAGAGTGATGCCATATATCTCTTCTAAAAAACTGTGTCTGCGAATTTTAATACTCCCTTTCATTTTAAAGCTAGAGCTTTTTTTCCACAGGGAGTGTTGACTAATTGCCTTCCCCAACTTCATTTGCTAATAAAAGAAAAACAAACGCACTTGTCAAAAATCTGAGACACGGTTTTTTAGTGGAACGTGTTGAGAAGCGAATGCGGTGTTAATTGTTTTCTTCCGTTTATTTCCGGCGGGAGTGGAACATGATTTATAGAGATGCGTACTTTTACACAAAGCGTTCCAATTTCGAAACACATTTAAGTAAATCGTTTTTGTTAGTTCAAATCCATAATCTGGAATTATTAAGCTTTTAAAAAATATATGGTTTATAGGGGTTTTTATAAAAACAACTAACGCTACAGTGATCCGCGCGCGGACGGTCCTGAAGGGTGGCTGATACCTTAAGACTGGCTTCTTTGTAACTTAGAGCACAGGGTCCAGAGGAGATGTGTTTGTCGTTAGAACATCAAAACCCGGCGAAAACCTCTGAAAAAATGGGTTATTTTGATCGCGTTACAGTTTCGTTACACATTCTATAGACCACAAACCAAGAAACTGAGGGCTCGCAAGATCGGCTTACAGTACTTCGTGCCTCGGTCGCCCTTCTGGTGACGGCCTTGGGTCACCCTTCGGGCGACGTGCCGTGCGCCAGCGAGGATATGGCTTGCGGTTATTGATTTTCAAAATGGCTAACAACAAAGTCGATCTGGGTCAGATAAGAAGCGAAGAAATCGTTTACAGTAGATTCATAAAGATTCCATTAATTTGGGCTAATTAATCGTGCTAAGCGACAGATATAGACATTTTTCAGGGTGAGACTTAAAATAAGTGATTCATTTATTCACACGAAACTCCTCTGGACCCTGTGTTTAGAGAGGTACAAAATCTTTAATTGCTTCACCGGCAAGACGGGTTTGATTTATGGACCCGAGGAGTTTTTAACACAGACCATCATTTTAATTATTTATCCAAATAAAATAAAATAGTAAAATGTGGTGACCTTTTTGAAAAGTCTGCAACTGTAACTTCAATGACAGCTCTGTACAATGAACCAATCTGCACTTCGGTGCATTCTCCATCGTTAGGAGTTAAAGGCGTAAATACAGGAACATTGTTACAAGAACCCGAATGGCTGCTTATTATGACAAGAAACTGCAGCCCCACAGCACTGAATGGAGAAACGCTGACGAAATCTGTAGTTCCCGCTGGAAAGTCCTCTAAGGTCAGAGCTACAGCGTAAGTACCAGCCGTTCCATTGTTGCCATTATACGTCAGCAAACACGTTTTCTGCCAAAGGGCAAAAATTAAGATGAAGCCCACTTGAATTTCAATAAGGGTAAATCAAAATATGAAGATTGGTAGATGGAGTATAATGTTACTCTCTCTGGTGAGAACAGCAAAAAGGGACAGGGGCTGTTCTGTCGCACTTTGTAGTAATCGTCGCACTTTGTAATAAAATTGTCGCGCTTTGTAATACCTATCGCTCTTTGTAATAACACTTTGCACTTTATAATAAAAAGCTGTTGCACTTTGTGATCAGACCGTCGCATTTTGTAATAATGTAAGCTGTCGCACTTTGCAATAACACTTGTTGCACTATATAAAGATACTTAGTGTTTAATTTGATCTACGAATTCGGCCTTCTGGTATCTTGACATATGACAACAAATAGCTTGAGGCCTCAGTTGCTCAAAAGGATGATATCGTGGATAACGTTACTGGTCAGTTTACCCAATACTTATCCGAAGGATTGGGATTTATCCGATAAACAGCACTATCCAACGCTTTGAACGTTACTAGAGTCATGTGGAAACTACATACACACTATAACACAAAAATTATTGATTACCTCATCTAATGTGCCATAAGGAAAACTATCTTGGTAAAAGTAGGACTCGGAGTACTTTGCATAGCGGCATTTTACCACATCTCCGTCGGCGTCTTCTACTGGGATCCGTAGAGACTGACTGGGACAGCCTTCAGACCACCTGACAATAGCGGGGCTTCTTGATACAGGAGACGAGTTAATTCTCCCATTATCTAACCGTCTGGTAAGGTTTACGGTCGTTGATACGAGCCATCGCCAACTGCCACCATACCGGAATAAAGATATCCAACAGCAACTTCTGTAGCTGTTAACAAAAAATAAAGAATTAATCGCATCGTGATATATTGTTGGAAGTCTTTTAACATTAATGCTTTTGTTTAATAACATTTTGTCGTAATTTTTATCTTATATAAGATTTTAAGTGCAAACTTGCCTTACAATCCATTCGTCGTGGATCGATGAGAAGGTGTGCGTAAAGTTGTTTTCACCCAGTGACCAATCCTCGCTGCTACTATAGTCAGTGCAGCGAAAACCAGTGCTTCCTATGTTAACTGAATTGCATTGTGAACTGTAGCCAGCATAGTTAACACACTCCGCTGTCCATGAATCTCCGGAAGCAAGAAGACTACCTGTGCTGATGGTATTTGAATCGCAGTACACGGCAGATCTTCGAAAAGCCAGGCCAAATGTGAAACGAATCTAAAGACAAACAGTGAAGTGTAATTTAAATTATCCGGACACCAAGGGAACACGCCATAGTGTCCGTATTAACCGGGTTATCAGAAAAAAAAGAAAAAAAGAAAAAAGGTCACGGCAACAGATTTTGTCGATCTAGAGACTAAGCGACATTTCACGAGAAAACGTTGTTGAATTTCTTAGAAGTAACTGTAAACTGTAAATTCCTAAAGAAACCTCATGATCATTTATCATAGTCTCAGAATAAAACTACCTTTAGTTATTATTTTTCTTGAAATACAACAAAGGCATCCGTGACTTAACTTTGTACTGGCGCTTTCGGTTTGCTATGCTCAGCCTGATGTGGACTCAGAACATTAGACAGAATCTTTGAAAGCAGGGGCGTAACTAGGGGTAGTATAGCACTGATTTCAGTTTATAGCACCTGCCTCGTACCTAGACGTAGGCTCTCTCTCTCTCTCGATGAAATTTTGCGCCCAAAGGAAGGCGGGAAGGTCCCTTGTGCTTCGTTACCAGTCACTCGCGTTTTGCGCTCGCCTCTATGCGAAACCATGCGAAAAACGAAGTGCCTGAAGAGGAGGCGTTATAGCACTGAGCACAGTGGTTTGAACTAACACAATGTTTCATTATTTTTTCTATTGTTTCCATTTAATTTCTTATTAATTGTTTAAAATGAAATCCATAGTAGGGTCCAGCAAGGTTTACATTTTTTTCTGCATGCATATGGTGTCTGACAAATCAAAATATTGAGAATACACAAAATGCTACTGTGGCTATGTTTTTATTTTTTGCTAGGCTTAGAACACTCACAGCGAAGACAATAAAGGGCACCTGCTTCCATGCTTTCTAGAACTAAATAAGAGAGAATTAAACCCGAGAATTCCACGAACCTCTCTGACTTTATCTACATTTTTTTCGGTTGGGTTTTTTCCTTTTTCCTCTTTTATTTCTTTGATTAACTACTTATTTTTTTTTATCTTAGACTTTCTACATTAGAGCTGCATCCGAGAACGGGCAGGACCGGACCGCTCAACCGTACACACCGCGGAAGTTCAAGGCAGGCTTAGTCAGCGTATCGTTACAATACCGCGAATACCATCATGCACGCTATTCAAATATTACGCTCTCGATCGAGTTGTTAGGTAGTGATTCAGACAATTAGATCAACGCTCTCGCCTACAAAATGTGAGCCGCCTAAGGGCATGGCTTTGTCATTCTGACTTAAATGTCACTCAAAATCGTTGAATATAGTTGACCTATGAGTGTGTAAAAAGATCATTGTAAAGACCATGTTTGTAATACTTTTACTCAACGATCCATCTCAGTAACTAAGACAAGCCAAGGTTAAAAACACCATGATTTGTTTTTGATGTTACAGTCACTCATTATCTACTGTCAGTCTTAGCTGAAGTTCTTGGGATCATTTAGCACGTTTCAATCAATCAATCATTTTGTCGTCGTAAATGGAGGACTCGGAGTATTTTGCATAGCGGCATTTTACCACATCTCCGTCTGCGTCTTCTACTGGGATCCGTAGAGACTGACTGGGACAGCCTTCAGACCAGCGTACAATAGCGGGGCTTCTTGATACAGGAGACGAGTTAATTCTCCCATTATCTGACCTTCTGGTCAGAACGGTGGTCTATATAAACCAATTGCCATTTCCATACCGGGACAAGGATATCCAACAACAGCCGCCATAGCTATAACAAAATGCAGTATATCAGACAAAATGTCACGATCCTGCACTGGATCGTCATCATTATGACACAAGACGAGAACTATATGTAAAGAAGGCACTTGATAGAAAGACCTTACTGCGGATGCTGACACTCATCTGAATCGCATCTTGCTTGACCGGTGATAAGTTGATCATCACATTTTGTATGAAAATGAATGATGATGATGATAAAAGTCATTTATGATTTTGAAACTGAGGTCGTAAGATAAAAAAACGCATTAAATAGAGGAATGTACGTTACAACCCATCTATTGTAGAATGAAAAAGTGTAGTTGAAGTTATTTTCACCCATTGACCAATCCTCGTTGCTCCTGTAGTCTGTACAGCGAAAACCAGTGCTTACAATAGTGGTTGATGAGCAATAATTACACTTGGCATACGATGAACCTCCTGATCCAAGAAGACTTCTACTGCCTATCGTATTTTGATCACAGTAATAGGAGGACGAGAATGATCTTCGAAAAGCCAGACGAAACGTGAAACGAAGCTGATGGGCATGTAAAAAGGAAAAAATAAGAAGAAACATAAAGTTTAACTAGATATTCTCAGCCCATAGAATTATCCCCCATGGACCAATCTTCAACAGTGCTATAGTCAGTACAGTGGAAGCCAGCATCAGTGATCGATGTCGGGCTGCAAGATGGATTGCCACAGTTTGCTGTCCATGAATCTCCGTAGCCAATTCGACTACCACTATAAATTGTCAGTGAATTGTACTTTGATCACAGTTATACAAGGCCGAATACGATCTTCGGAAAGCCAGACGAAAGGTAAAACGAATCTGGTAATAAAGAGGGAAACTAACATGTTTGCCTAGGCTTAGTAGGCAAATAATACTAATAATGGAAACTGTATTTGTCTTTTTGACCCCTCCCCCATGTTTTCATTTTGCAAGCAAATTTGAGTGGTCCCCCCCTCCCCCCCTCTGAATCCTTCCAAAGTTTTCAGTGATCCTCCCGTTTGTTCTCCCAAAAATTAAGTGATTCCCCCTTAACTTCCCCGCCCCCTTACGCGATAAATAATAACCGGTCCCTTATTAAAAATCTAAATTTCATTAATTTTGGGCTATCCAAATTTCTATTTCTACAACAAAAGATATAATATGTTGCTCTAATGGCTATATTTATCATTTTTTTGATTATATAATGTTGCTGCTTTTTGTCAATGCCAATGCCATTCATCATGTCTACGAACATGGAGCATTCGTTGGAGAAAACGCCAAGGGAGCTCATGGATGGATAGGTTTACACACATCTGTAATTTCTACTCATTTCTTTGATCAAGTTCAGATATTTTTCTTTTTTACGCACTGCACTATTAATAAGGTTAGACTCGAAACCAACTCTTAAAGTAATAATAATAATAATAATAATAATAATAACATTAACAGCAACAGCACCAACAACAACAACAAAAAGAATAATTTTAATAATAATTATAAATAACAATTTTACTAGCCCAAAATACGCGTGCACTGCAGGCTAATTTTGAATGTCCATCAACCCGATAGACAAGTGCCTGTATTACACTGTACTAAGGCGTAATTTCACACCCTTTTAAACATTTTTTTATTTTTTGCAAGATATCATTTTAGCCCAACTTTTTGTTAACCTTGGGGAAGTTTATGGCTTAAAAGCAGCTGCAGCTTAAATTTGATTTGTTCACTACTTTTGGATGGTTATTTATATTATTCAAATTCCGCAAAAAACTGAAAAAAAAAAGAAAAAGAAAAAGAAAAACAGAGGTGATTAAATCTTAAATAAAAGACACCGTTATATTATGACGGCATCCTAATGGGATTTTATAGCAAGGCATTGTTTAGATAATGGTTTGCAGGCTAAGGAGGCGGGCTACAAGCCTTTCTTATTTCCAGCCAATCAGAAATTAGGGCGTTCCGGACGATATCGTTCTTGATCACGCTTTACCATGCGTGCTCGCCCCTTTCGATCGCTTACCATCACGCTGTTTAACATCGCTTGTTTGAACTGAATTTTCAGCATTTTCCACCCATTCCCCTTCCGTCTGCCAGCGAATTAATTCCTAGTTTGTTTCTCTTTATTGTCATAGTGGGTGGCGGTTTTTTCCCCCACCTTTGCAGAAGAGATATTTGTCGATTGTATATTGGCAGATCTTGAAAATAAAGTTCGTCACCTTTGGTGGCCAAATTTCCTCCAAACTAATTCGACTCTGTGTTTAATATCTGACCTCCTCAGCAAACGAGTGGGCCGCCACGCGGAGCTGTCAGCAAAGTTTTTCAGCGTCGTTCTCATCGTAAAAATACCTTGATATAAAAGGCATCACATCTGAACTACGCATGGTTTGAATTCCTTTAAAAACACATCGAAGCGCGAAATGACATTGAATAAATTCCAAAGCAGGAAACAACTTAAGTGCACCTAAAGTTAAATCAGTTCCGTCAGAATAAAAATGAAAAGCTTTATTGTTTTATCTCAAGCTTGGAGCCGTCCTTGTTGTTCTCAATACTTACGTTCCGTGGTATATGCGAACTGCATGTTAGAAAATTTACGTTTATTCTGTAAACTTTACCCCCACGTAGCAGGGGCAAAAATTCGTCTTCGGATTTATTCTTAGACGAATTATCCGACTGACGGATAATCTGTCTAGACGGATAACTCGTCTCTAGCATAAATTTGGCCATTAATATCTTTGCTAATTTTCGTCATTTAACTTTTAAATGTGGCGACTTTATTGACTCTAAGGTGCCCGTTTAAGCTTTGTTCATGAATTCTTGCTATCTGCCGAAAAAGTTAACTTTTCGCTATATCCTGTCCAAATAAATTATCGATGCATTCGCAAAACGCCTTCTTCAAGAGGCGGGTAGATAGTGTGCTCCTTAAATGCCTTTTAAGCTAAGTGGCAAAAACAATTTGCTTTCAACTGTTTCTCGGATGCCGTGGAATGTCTATGTTTATGTGGTATGTAAACTTGTCATGAACACATATTTTTTTAAAAGAAACTGTCTGGAAACATCACAAGCATCTCCTGTTTAAATCCTGTTTACATTACACATGACATTTAATTAATTTGACAGAAAACTAAAGAAAATACTGCACAAGGTCCATTACCAGACGTTTGCTCTTGATTTGCCCCGATTTGAGGATAAAGTACTCTTGTTTTGATATAAAAATTACACATTTTATGCAAGATTGATTTGCAAATTAATGCAATAATGAGGGAGTTTCAATGAAAAAAGAACACTGTCACAAGCTGCGGTATTGCTTTTCCATATATAGCCGAGCCTTTCGTCTAGACATTTTTCTTAGGCATGAAAAAGGGTCGCCGAGCACCAATCCAAAGCGGCTATCTGATTGGCTAGCTTAAGAGAACAATAGAACTTTTCCATTAAAATATTGTCATGTACGTATTAACTACTATCAACTTCAACTTTTTTAATAACAACATTGATTACAATAGAATGGCCCTCAAAATAGCAATTGCTAATCTAGGCGGACCAGTATGAGAGTCTAATAGCCAACTAACTTGGTCAAGTAAAAAAGACTGTTGCAGAATTGAAGTTGAAGAAAGCGTTCTTGAATTCTTTGTTTTGATTCAAATGGTTCACTAGCATAGCTTATAATAAGTAATAATTAAGATGATTGGACTATTCCATAGTCACAGAGGTAGGTTGCGGAGTGATCCTCTGTCAGTTTTTGGAATAGACAGGTAAACATGGAGCTAAAATAGATAAATTTTTGTTTCTCTCATAGGTTACAGAGCATCGCTGTTTTCTACTTTACGGGTTAATCCATTTTTTTTGCTATTAAACATAAAGGCCTTTAACACGTTCTTTAGAAACCTTTAAGAATGAATGATTGAATTCTCCACCCCCTCCCGTCAAAAAAAGGTTTTTTCAGGGAATTAAGTAGAAAATGGTAAGAAGTTATTTAATTGTGACTTGAAACTCACCCTAGCAGCTCCACATACAAATCTTAGGGGCTTTGCTAGGCTGTACTTTCCATTTACAGAGATAGAAAGAGTACATTGTTTTTACCTGACATTTGGAATGAAGGTTACGAACATAATTTTTAAACCTCGCACATTGCCTTTTGTTTAAACTGCACAGCACAGTAATTTTTTTCTTTAAAAAGAGTCAGTCAACGGAGTTACATGGAGTTGCTTTTTTGATGACTCAGTTTTTGCCCCGAGGCACATTTAAGAAACTCATGTGGGTTAACGATAAAACATTGACGTGGAGTGTTAGGCAGTGTACATCCTACCGTGTTACTGTTGGAGTCTACGGGAGCCCAGGCGATGTTTCCATGCCGGAAGTGCGACGCTCTAGCCAAACACAGCCATTGGACAACAGCAATGAGAAGAACATAGGATACATGCCGGCATTTCATGATAGATTTCATTTTTAAGCAGAGGTCTGGCGCTTGAGTTGTCCTCCTCCGCAAAGAAAAACTTGGGAAAAGGTCGCTACGCCAAATTCGGAAAAGTGTCCAAAGGAGTGCCCTTTTATCACTAAGATTGCCAATTACATTCCTAGTGTTCATTCAAACCAATCAGGCGTTGAGTTTTGTTAAAATTAAACCAATCACAAAAAAGATTATTGTCTGTCATTTTGGTGTAGTAGATCTGATTGTTCGTAGAATGTGACGTTTTCCAGGCAAAGCCATCCAGCCATGTAAGACCATTTGACTCAATTATTGCGCTTCTGTGCGGCTGTGAGAAGATTTCTCTATTTCAAAACTCATAGGGTAATTCATGCTCACGAATACGCAAAAAAACTATGGGATAAGCTTGTTACAAATCCTGGAAGTAAACATCGCTAGAAATATATATCTCCTTTTCTGATTAGCCAATGATTCCCTCCAAATTTTTTTTTATAAGCATTTCAGACTTTCAGAGTGCGACAACGGCTACCGATGAGTTTTGAGGCGCTAGGTGCAGACGAAATAACCGAATTACGGATTCTGAAAGGGTTGGAAATGATAGTACACTGGACAAAACTGTTCTGGATTGACATTTTATTATACAAATATAAAACAAGCGAAGGAACCTTAATGATATTTTTGTCCTTTAAACTTTCTTAAATTGAGAACGGATGTTCTATGAGTCAAATGAGTCAAATGAGTCAATGAGTCATGAGTCTTGAGTCAGTGAGTCAATGAGTCAATAAGTCAGATGTGAAAAAATAAAATTTTTGGTAGAAACAATAAAATCAAGCATTACTTTCATTATTTTCTCTACTTGCTTCATTGCTGCCTGCACATGCAAGGCATATTTCTGACATGAAATCTCAACCCAGGCTTTCTTAGCAGTATCCCAGGGCGTTCCGCTACTACTACGTGCATGGCCCGAAGAACGGCCTTCCCAGACACCCTTTAAGAACCATTTAAACCATCAGATCAAACAATCTATATTACTAGAGGTTCCATACAAGAAGTGAAGTGCTGCCCCAAGGTTGTTTATATTAGTTGATGCACGCGTTTTAAACAGGCGAACTAATGTAAATAAACACAAACGGCCTGGCGCACGCTACTGATGTACACGGCTAAGAATCTCACATCGTTTGGCTCTTATGAACTTATTAAAACTCAGATCGCATCGATATTTGGCAAGAAGTTTAAGTTTATAAACAGCTTTTAATTGAATATTTTTTTTTTCTGGCTGTAAGACCAAAATAAAATTAAAATATGAAAAATATGGCTCAAAATGGGACCATATTTTAACAGCTCGCGTAACATTTAAAGTCTAACCACGCATATTGTCGGATTTCTCTGTTTCTGTTAATGGTACTTTGGAAAAATTTCTCCCCAGAGGTCAGTGACTTATGAGTACTAACTGTATTAAAAATTACCGAACATAATGGCAAAACAACAAAGTTTAGGGCGTTTTCAGAAAGATGTTCTGTCTACATCTGATCTCTCTGCAGTTCGAACGTCAATTTAAAAGATTGCTTTTGATTGACTTTCTTTTGTTGTTAAGAGAAGAAATAATAATTTTTGGAATGCTCATAAGTTAAACCTTCCTTATAGAAAAACTTATAGACTACATGTGTAACTGTTAAGACTTCGGGAAACCCATTTTTACGCTAAGATCAAATATCTAAGGTTAGAAAGCATTTTTTAACGTGAAAATTCGTAAACCGTGCGTTGGACCGAAAATCGGATTCTAGAGTGTGCTTTGGCACAAAGATTTTGTGCCTAAAACGTGCTTAAGATGTGCATTAAGTGTGCATTTTAGTTTTGAAAAACGTGCCTAAGCCGTGCGTAAGTTGTGCCCAAACTGTGCCTAATCTGTGCACAAGTTGTGCCAAAATATTGAGTCACTCGGAAAATCGTGTCCAGCTTATCGAGCTCCACAGCGAAAGACTACGTGCGCACAGCAATTATGTCAGTTTTAAGGTTTACGAAGTCTAGAAACACGGTTTGTCGACCTTTTTATCCCCTTATAAGAAATAACATGACTCAGAATATGGTTAGAGCCCGGGGGGGGGGCGCTGTTACTCCCATATGTGGGCTATATAGGTACGTGCCGCGGAATAGGGTATGGTTTTTGAGATTCTCGGTCCTTAAGTAGGGTAGCTTAATTGTATTATCTAATACTGGAGTGTGAAAACGCCCGCCTAAACGAACGGTATTTTTTTTAAATTTGATGTATCCGTTTAAGTATTAACAAAATGATTTTGCAACAGAGGTTTAATAGCCTTTAAGCGGGTAAATACACGTAACGCCTCTTCAAGCCACATTATTAATTAATAATATGACTGTCGTTCACTTAATTGACAGAACTCTCACAACAAAACTTAGCTTAATGAAATAACGAGTGACAGAAGGGTAATGTTTAGCCGCGATCAAAGTTCAATACTAATCGAGTAGGTAGAGACACTCTTGTACGAATAATCCTGCCTGTAATCCGCTGTAATAAACAGACCGATTGTTCAATATGAGGTTCTCGTTTCTCGCTGTTACACAGGGCTGTTACATTTTCGATTTCCAGCACATGTAGTATAAAACTTGGGTACATTGTACATGCGCGTTCAAAATCTGCGAGTTTCCAAATATGGTACTTAGCAAAACTGAATATTCTATTAACGCTGTGAACGCACGTTACACGTTCAACCCCTTATGGGTTTCTGACAGTGTAATATGCAAATGCTGCAAATTTTTAACGAGTTTGCCTGGCTCGCGCACATGGGAATTTTGGATGGAGTTAAAAAAAAGTCAAATTCAAGGCGGTTGTTGGACGACAATAAATAACTTAACATTACGTGTTTAATTGTTTTTTCGGCAATTTTTTAAAACTGAATTTAAAAATAAAGAATAGCGTTGATTTGTTTTATTGAAATAACCAGCATTCTGGCCCATGCAAAAATGCAGCTTAATCAGGCGGTAAAACCCTTAATACATTTAATGTTGTTAAAAGAAGAGGCTTCCAATTCTTTACTTCGAGATTTAAAAATGAAATTTTTCAGCTCGCTTATGCTTAAGAATTTTGTCACGGCAGCATTGCGCGTGACACTGCGTGACATGACAGAAACTTACGTTGCGGTGGCCTGGGACCGAGCGGTCCCGGATGACCACGCTAGTTGAACGTTTCGGAACGCTTTTCGCTGTGTTAGTTTTTAAGTTGAACATTCTACGGTTAAAAGGAATCAAGGAACGGATTAAGGACTAAGGTTTATGTCAATAACGGAACAAGGACACAGATGTAAGTTTCAGAATTACTGCTTTACCTTATTGTATTGTAATTTCGTATCGCCCCGAGCTCGCCTTTGTAATGCTAGTTTTCTGTTTCTTCCTTTAGTTTTCTTTACCGCGTCGCATCGCATCGCGTCGCATCGCATCAGTTAAGCCTATATTGCACTATCACGTTCACATCGCATTATCGTATCACCGAATCAAGACATTGTTCACAAGGAATCGTTTGCAAGGAAAATCAACGGTAGCGATTGACAGCGTGTACATGAATTTCTGTAGATTAAACTAAAGTTGTGTTTACATTGTACGCCTCATCGATTTGTAAGGTCCTGAGGCAGTTCTGCCGCCTCATTCGTAAAGAAAAATCTGTACATCGGCGTTCTGCGTGTTTCGAAGGAGTTATTTGCTTAATTTACGTTAACTTTGTTTGGATTTTACTGGATTTGTGAAAGAATTGCGGCGGGTTGATTCGCTTCACGTATGGCCGAAACTAGTTCCCAGGATCACACGGACGACTTCAATGTTCCAGGCATCCTTGAGGATTTCGAAGAAGAAAACACAGACAGAAAAATGGAAGAACCATTTCTGAGTCAATCTTCAAACACTGGCGAATTACCAGATTCTCTAGGCCCGCGGAGACGAAATTTGACAGAAAAGGGTCAAGAAGAAAAGCGCAACAGACTAAAACGGCAATACGCAAATGCTCTCCGATCTGTATCCAGAAAGAGAACTGAGATATCCCAGCTAATGGTTGATGTTAACAACTTGCACCTCGTAAAGGACGAAACAATGATCTTGAATGATCTTATCGAACAGTACAGGGACGCCTTTTCAGCTTACTATGAAGAGTTAACCCAGGAAAAGGATAAAGACCATGAACATGCCCATTACAAGGATAAGGTCGAAGATATGATGGCATATTTACACCCATTACACGCTTGGATATCACAGGCTGAGGCCCGCTTGATTGATCAGTTAGATGGAAGAAGTAGCAAAGGATCTGAACGATCGTCTAAGGCAAGTTCAAGGTTGTCTGCAAGAGACCGAGAGAGAGTCCGTCTAGCAGAGTTAAAGGCTGAAAGATTGATGCTTAAGCGGAAACAGGCTCTTCGTGCTGCGGGAGAAGAATTGGAACTTGAAATGGAAATAGCGAAGACCGAAGCAAGGGAGAAGACATTGAGTGAAATTGATAAGGAACACGAGGCTCCCCCACCTCCACTTGGCTCAAGTCCACCTTCAGTGGCTGCCTCCTTTACACCTATTGTGTTAAAGTCTGCAGCAAAATCGTCACCTGACAACGTTACTGTGAGTCGCAACCCGCTTGGCTCCTCTGCCACCAAAGAGATGACACCAGCAATAAATACGGAGGCTAGCAGCTCCCCCAAGAATCCCAAGGCCGCAGATTTCATCCCTGGCTTGTTTGCAGATGGAATTTCATCGACGCCGTTGACTGGTAACGGTCTCCGGGAAACTTCTAAGGAAAGCAGTCATGGAGTCTCCGAAGCTCGATCACCTCAGTTAGCAGAACGTACCTTTCAGAATGTTATCGAGTTACAGCAGAAGCAAAATGAGACAATTATTGCAACACACCAACAGTTAACAGCTGCTATGACATTGCCTCAACCAACAATAACTAAGTTCACAGGTGACCCAATCGAGTACAAGACCTTTGTCATGGCCTTCAATACACGTATCTGCTTCAAAGCATCTACCGGTTCTGATCTCTTGTATTATCTAAATCAGCATCTTCAAGGTGAACCGGCAGACCTTATTCAAGGATGTCTACACATGGACCCTGAAGCAGGTTACACGGAAGCCAGACGACTGCTTCAGAAAGAATACGGTGACCCGTACAAGATTTCCACTGCTTACCTCAACAAAATCATCCACTGGGCTCCTGTTAGATATGATGACAACCAAGGCTTGAAGCGACTGTCAATATTCTTGACAAAGTGTAACATTGCTATGAAGAGTATTTCATACATGCGTGAGCTCGACCATGCACCAAACATGCAGTCGGTGGTCTCCAAGCTTCCGGCCAACTTGCAAGCTAAATGGAGAGATCAGGTGTTAAAGAAGAAGAGAAGGGAGGGCGGTGTAACGTGTTTCGCAGACCTTGCCAAATTTGTGGAGTATGCGTCAGAGTCTGCCAATGACCCGGTGTTCGGCAAAGAGGCCCTTAACAAGAGTAAGGAAGATGTTAAACCCAAAGAAAAGGAACCACCCGGTAAAGGAAAAAGGCCACCAAGGAAACCGGGAATTCCATGGAGACCAAAGGAAAACAGTTTTGTGACGACACCACTTGGAGCCGTCGTGCCTCCGGCTGTATACGGGGCCGGGCCTCCAAGTAACTATGGTCGCCCCCCATGTCACCTTTGCAACCTTGCTCATGATTTGGATGACTGTGATTTATTCAACAAGAAGACGCCAGAACTTAAGAGAGCCTTCCTGAGAGAAAGGAACATGTGTTTTGGATGTTACGGAACGAACCACATCTCAAGGAACTGCCCAAACAGACGGAAATGTAAATTCTGTGGACGACTGCATCCCTCAGCCCTTCACATTAGTGGATTCCAAATTCCACCAAGGGACAATAGTAAACAAGAGAATGACAAGGCAGTGGGCAATGCCTGTACCAACCTTCAATCTACCTCCTGTAGTACCGCTAGACCTGCAGAATCAGTTGTGCTTCATGCCATCCTACCAGTACGTGTAAAGAAGAAAGGCAGCGACGAGACCGTCACCACTTATGCCTTCTACGACAATGGCAGCAGTGGTTGCTTTCTGACTGAGAGTCTTAGAGAGAAGATAAGCGTTGATGGCAAAAAGACGCAGTTACAGCTGGGCACTATGCATGGCCAAAGCCTGATATCTACCACTGTTGTCTCTGACTTGTTGGTGATGGACATGGAAGGCAAGAATCCAGTTGAGTTACCGCAGTCTTACACGAGTTTCGAGATACCGGTGACCGAACAGCATTCAAGTCCTGGCAATGTTACTTGTCACAGAATCACGGTACGGGAAGCGGAATCAGTCAAAGAGGTGATATCACCCCAAGCCATACAGCAAATGTTTGAACTAGATTTCAACGATCACAAGTCTAGCCCTGATGAATACGGCTACTCCCAAGAGGACAAGAAGTTCATCAGTAGGATAAGGGAAAACGTCCACCTTCGCGACGGCCATTATGTGATACCATTGCCATTCAGAGACCCTCAGGTGACAATGCCAAACAACCGTGTTCAAGCGCTGAAACGAGCAACTTGGCAGAGAAAGATGTTACGTGACGAGAGCTATCGAGATGACTATGTCAACTTTGTGAATGAAATGGTTGCAAAGGGTTATGCACGACGAGTGCCAGATGACCGTCTGGAAGCTGGCCCTGGCAAAGTATGGTACCTGCCACACCATGGTATCTACCACCCTAGGAAGCCCCAGAAAATACGTGTGGTCTTCGACTGTAGCGCTAGACACGGAAGCACTTCCTTGAACGACCAACTAATGTCAGGCCCTGACCTTACCAACTCACTGATTGGAGTTCTTACACGCTTTCGCCAAGAGCCCGTGGCATTCATGGCGGATATAGAGGCGATGTTTCACCAGGTTCAGGTGCCCGATGACCAGTGTGACTTCCTCAGGTTCCTCTGGTGGCCCGATGGCAATCTGGAGTTGCCCATCCAGGAATATCAAATGACGGTGCACCTCTTCGGAGCGGCTTCATCCCCAAGCTGTTGCAACTTTGCATTGAAGGAGACTGCTAAGGACATGGAACACGAAAGTGGTCCACTTGCAGCGGATACTATCCGCCGAAATTTCTATGTAGATGATTGCCTTCGTTCAGTTAAGGATGAGCAGACAGCCATTGAGCTTATCCAAGGTCTATGCCAAGCATGTGAGCATGGAGGCTTCAACTTAACAAAATTTACAAGCAATAGTCGTGCTGTTCTGGAATCCATCCCAACGGAGAAGCGTTCTAAGGAAGCTAGAGACCTTGATCTGGGTCACGACCGTCTACCTGTTGAACGCGCCCTTGGGGTGCTATGGTGCGTAGAATCTGACGTCTTCAAGTTCCGTATAGTTATTAATGATAAGCCGCCAACAAGAAGGGGCATCTTATCTATTATCTCATCAATTTATGACCCACTGGGCTTTGCCGCGCCATTCACACTTCCGGCCAAGAAGATACTTCAGGACCTTTGTCGTGAATATATCGGATGGGATGACACCATTCCTGATCAGTACCAAACTAGATGGGCCAAGTGGCTAAGCGAGCTTCCTCTGCTAGAGCAGTTCAAGGCAAACAGGTGTGTCAAGCCGCCAGAGTTCGGAACCGTGACGTCCCAGCAAGTACATCTCTTCTCTGATGCAAGTTCCATGGGATATGGAACTGTTGCTTACCTACGGCTGTGTGATGACAGCAATCGCGTTCACTGTACGTTCCTAATGGGGAAATCACGTCTCGCCCCTATCAAGTCAGTCACAATTCCGCGTCTCGAGCTAACTGCTGCTACCACATCCATCCGAGTTGGAGAAATGTTAAAAAGAGAGGTGGACGGCGACCCAGAGTTTGTGTACCATACAGATTCCACCACTGTGTTGCGCTATATCGCTAATGAACGACAGCGGTTTCATGTTTTTGTTGCAAACCGGGTGCAGCTCATCCGCGACCATTC
>OZ037779.1:49465495-49497995 GCA_964035525.1 Porites cylindrica | reverse complement strand
GTAAAGCGAAAATTCCTCTGTCAACATGACCGGCAAAAACAATTTCAAACACTGGCTTATGACCTCCTTTAATTTACATAAAACATAAGAAGATTGATATCTACAACAGGGAAAAGCCTAAATACTTATAAAAGAAAAGTTATTTCAATTACATGAGGGAGATTAGTCAGCCAAATTGCTTCTTTAAATATTCTGTGTACCCTGAACAAAGAAAACAACGGGCATGCATGAACCGGAACAATCTGCATCAAATGAGCTCTTACAACAAGCATTGGGAAAACCAGGGGAAAACATTTTTCAGTCTCAATCTACAGTGTCCGCCGGGCACAAGGATACAACAGTGATACCCCAAATTTACACTTTTGAGAATTTACAACGCTTTCACGGGATCCTCTAACACTAAATAATTTTCTCCTGTCACGGAGGCCAGAGTCGCGCCAAATTTTAAAAGCTAACATGACAAACAACATTCAAGATAGCAGTTTTCATTCATTCAGCGATTCAAGGCACGGTCGCATCGGACAGAACAAAAAGGCAGATTATGGTGGGATTATGGTTAAGCAAATGTAAATTCTTGATGAAATTACATCACTTGCACAATGATTACCTTAGGTTTTCCGCACCAGAAAGATTGGATAATGAATACATCGATGAGCATTATAATGTAATATCTTTGTTAATTTGAAACTTCAATTTCCTTTCTCTTTATCTTATCGAACTTGAACACAGGTCAAAACACCTTAACCGCAGCAAACCACAGGAGCAAAATGGTCTCCGATTTCATGTTCATCTTCTCTGAAACTCGACACTGCGTGACAACAAGTGACGTCTAGTAAGCTCGGATTTAAACAAACAAAACTACAGCCACCCTTTAGAGAAGCCAAAACGCCTTGCATTCAATACATAAAAAATTTGAAGAAAGTCACTCACCTTCTCCTCCTTCCCGTTCGTCTTCGTTTAAGCTTAAGCTTATACGACGCCTGCTTTCCCTTGCTGTTTCTCGCTCCCTTCTTCGCCGCTCGTCGCTAGTTCGGCGTCTATTTTCTCTTACTCTTTCTCGTTCATTATCCAGTTGCTCTTCAGTGAAATTTCGCCTCCTTTCTCTGCGTCTTTCTTGCTCTCTCTCCCGTTGCTCGTCAGTGAAATTGCGCCTCAGTTCTCTGTTTCTTTCTCTCTCTCTCTCTCCCGTTGCTCGTCAGTAAAACTGAGCCTTCTTTCTGTGCTTCTTTCTTGTTCCGTCTCCCGTTGCTCGTCAGTAAAATTGCGTCTCCTTTCCCTGTTTCGTTCTTGCTCCCTCTCCCGTTGCTCGTCAGTAAAACTGCGCCTTCTTTCTGTGCTTCTTTCTTGCTCCCTCTCCCGTAGCTCGTCAGTAAAATTGCGCCTCCTTTCTCTGTTTCTCTCTTGCTCCCTCTCTCGCTGCTCGTCAGAGCAGTTTCGTCTCCTTTCTCTAGCTCTCTGCCGCTCCCTCTCCCGTTGAGCTTGGCTTGCTTGCCGCCTACTTTCTCGTTTTCTCTGCCTTTCTCTATCTCTGTACTCCAAACTAGAGGACATAATCAATAAGATATCAAGAATTGCGGAATTGCGCGGTGCTCAACCGACACGAAAAATTTCTTTTTCTTCTGAGTTGACTTCCCTGAAGTTTTCAGTTGTTTATGCTTCACGAAACGCGGGCGGCCCTTTGTTTTCGCGCCAAAACCTATGCACTCACAGACTACCCGAAGTTTTGCATTGGCTTGCCTGTGGTGCGGACGGACGGTCGGTCGGTCGGTCGGTCGGTCGGTCGGTCACGTGATTACCAAATTTTCTGGGATGGGTAGATTTATTTACCCATGGTGCTCCGCGGGCGCGCTTCGCGCGCGGAGCTCCGCTATTAATGTAAATATTTTACTAAATGTACCAAGGAGTATGTATATATTCTAATCCTTGTTAAGTATACACTTCAGGGTATCGTTCTTTTTATTGAAAAGGGCGGAGGTTGATTAGAACTATGGAAAGCCTAAACTCCACAAGAATTTTTTTCATTTATTTGCATTCGGGTTTTAGTTCCGTTAGCTTTGTTCATCACAATGACTTAAGACCGCCGGATATTGTTAACGATCGTATTTGTACAGAGATCTTACATGATTATTGTACTTGTTGCAGTTCTATAACAAAGTAATAGCAGTAAAGAAACAGTATTGAAAGATGTATCATGGTTATGATTGCATATGATTAAACTAGGCTTATTCTAGTATGTTATGCCTGATGCTATAAATGCAATGTTACAGAGAAGAAATAAAGTTTTCCTTTTCATGCTATTAATAATTTTTTTCTTTGAATAGGGTGTCATTTTTCGGCTTTGGGCCTTAAAAAGGGTACACGGGAAAAAATAACGGATTCCCATTTTTGGATATTTTAGGGTATTTAAAGAATACCCATAAAAATCCCAAATTTGGCAAAGTGAGACAAGTCCCAACCAGGGAATTCCCAACCAAGTTCCCTGATTGGGACTTGTCTCACTCTTCCAAATTTGGGATTTTTGTGGGTATTCTTTAAATTCCCTAAAATATCGGACTGTGAACAGTCTAACATTTTAGATACAACTCAAAACAGTGTTAAAGTACCCTATTTAAAAGGATTTAAAATACGGTAAGCATTTAGGCTCTTAAAACATATTTCAAATAGTCTATTTGAACTATGTTTATAACTTTGTGAGTGGATGCGTCTCAAAATACATTTTAGATACAACTCAAAACAGTGTTAAAGTACCCTTTTTTAAAAGGATTTAAAATACGGTAAGCATTTAGGCTCTTAAAACATATTTCAAATAGTCTATTTGAACTATGTTTATAACTTTGTGAGTGGATGCGTCTCAAAATACATTTTAGATACAACTCAAAACAGAGTTAAAGTACCCTATTTAAAAGTATCTTAATTACAGTCAGCATAAAAGCCCTTAAAACATATTTCAAATAGTCTATTTGAACTCTGTTTGTAACAGTGTTAGTGGTTCCATGCCCAAAATACATTTTAAATACTCTATTTTAATCATATTTATTAAACAAAATACATTGTAAATTGATGAGAGAGGTTTTCCTTTACATGAAATACAATTTAACTACACTCAAGATATATTTCAAACAGGGGCGAAAATTTAAATTCTTTTGTCAAATAGTATTAAAATACAGGAAAATAGTGTTCAAATACTGAAAATACGTTTTAAATACTTTAAAATCAGTTTCAAAATTCATATGGTTTGGTAAGGGATAATTAATTATTATATATCTAAAGAGGGTTAGTCTCGACCTAAATGAATGCAATAATGCATGTTAGCTGTAATGCGCCTTAACCTCGTTTAGAGCTGAAAAGAGGTCTTTCGAGAATATCCAGTGGAGGCTGACGCTGTTAACACGCGTCTTCAATTCTTTTATATATTCGTTTCAACGGTCACTATAGCATTAGAAATTGGACTATTTTGGCTTCATTAATTATATTTTCAATACAACCCCTACTTTGCCACTTCGTATTTTTATTCCTGATCAATACCTTTACTAGGGCTAACGGTTAAAAGGCTTTATGAGTCATCTTTACTCTAGAATTTTCACGTTCCATCAAAAGAAAAACCAAACACAGAAATGATCAATTACCTCATCAAATGTGCCATAAGGGAAACTATCGTTGTTAAAGTAGGACTCGGAGTATTTTGCATAGCGACATTTTACCACATCTCCGTCGGCGTCTTCTATTGGGATCCGTACAGACTGACTGGGACAGCCTTCAGACCAGCGTATTATAGCGGGGCTTCTTGATACAGGAGACGAGTTAATTCTCCCAGTATCTAACCGTCTGGTAAGGTTTACGGTCGTTGATACGAGCCATCGCCAACTGCCACAATACCGGAATAAAGATATCCAACAGCAACTTCTGTAGCTGTTAACAAAAAATAAAGAATTAATCGCATCGTGATATTTTGTTATAAGTCTTTTAACATTAATGCCCTTACTTAATAACATTTTGTCGTAATTTTTATCTTATATAAAATTTTAAGTGCGAACTTGCCTTACAATCCATTCGTCGTGGATCGATGAGAAGGTGTGCGTAAAGTTGTTTTCACCCAGTGACCAATCCTCGCTGCTACTATAGTCAGTGCAGCGAAAACCAGTGCTTCCTATGTTAACTGAATTACATTGTGAACTGTAGCCAGTATAGTTAACACACTCCGCTGTCCATGAATATCCGGAAGCAAGAAGACTACCTGTGCTTATGGTATTTGCATCACAGTACACGGTAGATCTTCGAAAAGCCAGGCCAAATGTGAAACGAATCTAAAGACAAAACAGTGAAGTGTAATTTAAATTATCCGGACACAAAGGGAACACGCCATAGTGTCCGTATTAACTGGGCTTTCAGAAAAAAAAAAAGAAAGAAAGAAAGAAAAAACGTCACAGAAACAGATTTTATCGATCTAGAGACTAAGCGACTTTTGACGAGAAAACTTTCTTGAATTTCTTAGAAGTAACTGTAAACTGTAAATTCGTAAAGAAACCTCATGATCATTTATCATAGTCTCAGAATAAAAATACCTTTAGTTCTTATTTGTCTTGAAATACAACAAAGGCATCCGTGACTTAACTTTGTACTGGCGCTGTCAGTTTGCGACTCAGGACATTAGACAGAATCTTTGAAAGCAGGGGCGTAACTAGGGGTAGTATAGCACTGATTTCAGTTTATAACACCTGCCGCGTACCTAGACGTAGGCTCTCTCTCTCGATGAAATTTTGCGCCCAAAGGAAGGCGGGAAGGTCCCTTAGGCTTCGTCCCCAGTCACTAGCGTTTTGCGCTCGCCTCTATGCGAAACCATGCGAAAAACGAAGCGCCTGAGGAGACGGCTATTATAGCACTGTGCACAATGGTTCGAACTAACAAAATGTTTCATTATTTTTTCGATGTTTCCAATTAGATTCTTATTAAATGTTTAAAATGAAATGCATAGTAGGGTCCAGCAAGGTTTACATTTTTTTCTGCCATGCATATGGTGTCTGACAAATCAAAATATTGAGAATACACAAAATGCTACTGTGGCTATGTTTTTATTTTATTTGCTAGGCTTAGTGACCACACTCACAGCGAAGACAAGAAAGGGCACCTGCCTCCATGCTTTCTAGAACTAAATAAGATAGAATTAAACCCGAGAATTGCACGGCCCTCAGACTTTATCTAGTACATTTTTTTTGGTCGGATTTTTTTCCTTTTTAATTTATTTGATTAACTACTTATTTTTATTTATCTTAGACTTTCTACATTAGAGCTGCATCCGGGATCGGGCAGGACCGCATCGCTCTACCGTACACACCGCGGAAGGTCAAGGCATGCAGGCTTAGTCATCGTATCGTTACAATACCGCGAATACCATCAAGCACGCTATTCAAATATTACGCTCTCGGTCGAGTTGTTAATTAAGTAGTGATTCAGACAATTAAATCAACGAGAATTTCATGTAATCGATATTCAAATCTATCTAGGGCAAAGTGGAAATAACAAATCACTTAGTAGTCCTACCACCATTTTATGACTAGACATTCAGGCTATGAAACGAACACACCAGTTTCTAGGTCCAGTTATTCTCGGTGAAAAACTACCCTTTTGATTTTGATGCAAAATGAACTAAAGCCTACAAAAGATGATGATGACAAGAATATACTACATAGTAAATATTCACTACTGAATTCTCTTTCAAATCAAGGACCTAGTGACTAAAAATCGTCCCTAAAATGCTCTGCTCAGCGGCAAAAATAGCCTAGTTAAAAGCTTGGCAGCTTACTGAAGGCCACGTAGTTGCTTAGATACGACTTAAGTTTTATTCATGTCGATAAAACTAGATATACTGCAAACCGCGCCACACTACATAAGGGAGTCCAATACTTTACCGTGTTGCTGTAAGAGTCGACCGGAGCCCAAGACATGGTTCCATAACGGAAGTGCGAGGCTAAAGCTACTGACAGCCACTGCAGAGCAACCAAAAAGAAAAGACAAGCTGCAACCCAATGTGCCATGTCAAGTTTTAACTTTGCCTTTTGAACGCTTTCCAGTGCTTCCGCCTAAGGACACTCCTTGCTCGTATTAGTAGAAAGTATTCGAGGGAGTGTCTACCCTTATTTGGATAATGTGATAATTTCTTGTCAATCAAACTCACTAAAACAGACGCCTTGACTGCTCGCCTGTAAAGAATGTAGTCACTAGAGACTCTTTCTCTACGTGAATCGAAATTGTTTCATGCATTTGTGCAAAACTGAGCAAATTAAAGATACCTAGCCCAGCCAAAAACTGACAGTAAGTGAAGCATAGTCACATTCTAATACCGCGGGAAATTTGGTGGTGCTTTTCTAGAGTGATTGTTATCTCCACTAGTCGCTGTCACATAATCGAAAGAAATGTAGAAATAAAGTTACAAATGCAGCAGTTAAAAGCAAGAAACATAAGCACAACTTGTTTGGTGCAGAGACCAGCTCATTGCCTTTCATTCCAGCTACATATGAAGCAAAAAGAAGCAGAAATAAGAAAATTGCAGCATGGCGCCATGTTGTCGAACTGAATGCTTTCGTTTCTAGCTCTCGCCCACATGCAGGGATCAATCTGTGAGCCGCCTAAGGGTATGGCTTTGTCATTCTGAATTAAATGTCACTCAAAATCGTAGAATATAGTTGACCGATGCATGTGTAAAAAGGATCATTGTAAAGACCAACGATCCATCTCAGTAACTAAGACAAGCCAAGGTTAAAGACACCATGATGTGTTTTTGATGTTACAGTCACTCATTATTTACTGTCAGTTACTCTCAATCTTAGCTGAAGTTCTTGGGATCATTTAGAACGCTTCAATCAACCAATCATTTATTTTGACACGTTACGTCGAGAAGCTAGAAAACTCGTTCAAAATAAGAACTTTTATGAATAAATACGCTTGTACCTATCTTTACATGTTTTTGTTCCATTTCAATTGCGTCGTTGCCCACACCCCTTATTCGACCACTGTGACATTCTTTATAGTCAGTTGACCAAGCAAATACAGTGTAAATAAAACGCGGTATTTTAAATCCTGTTTTGAAGAAATAGACTTAGCCTTTTTCTATCATTCCGCATCACATTGTAACCAAGTGCATTTTGTTTTTTATCGCGCAGCTTCCAGAAGCAATGAATAAATCACATTTTTTATTGGTGTTGTTTTAAACCAAGGGTAATTGACCTGTAACATTGGTTTTGAGACTGTTGTGGTGTATCTTTAACTCGGACTTAAAGACGGCGTTTATGCGATACGTAGTTAATTGTGATCTTTTCCTTTGAGTGAAAAAAACAAAACAAAACAAAACAAAACAAAAAACTTTCTGTGTTAATTTGCTCAACAGTTGCTGATAGGCTGACAGAAATCTTTTTATAGGAAGACATTATATGCATCATTAGACTGCGGGCAAATGTCCAAAGACCATTGTCTCGTTTGACTAAATTGTTTTGTGCCCTGTAGACTGTGAAGGGTAAATAACAGCATCATAGTTGAACAATTCCTTTATCCCTCCACTCTATCAATCACTTAACCATAACATCAAAAAGGCAAAGTTTTGTTTACTACATGAACCTTTACTGTTTGACTGAAAAGAGTGGGTAAAGCTTTTTTGGGGGGGGCGCAGAACTCAAAACGCCATTCACTGAGCAACTTTGATGCACAAACGTTTCAGTTCGTGAGTATTTTAGTAATATTTTGGAATGAAGAAATTTCATACAAGTATCGTGACATTTGGAATTAATTGAATGAGCTTCTGAGGCTTCTAGAAGCAATTACCACCTTAATAAACACAGCATGAATTTGCCTCTAGCTGTTCAGTTTAATAGAAACGAAACAGGAAGAAGATGAGGCTGATACTGGTTACTATTAGTTACCATGGAGACAAATATCATGCACCAAATATGCAACTATTTACTCAAAAAGAGTGTGTCTTCCCAAAATGGTCAGTCATGGCCCCAGGCTGCTTTCCTTTAGCACTCGCAAACATACGTCTATGGCCTCTCTTTGAAGAACAGTGAACTTAAAACCATCGAAATACCTTTTGGGATTGTTCCGTCAGGGCCGTAGCCAGTTAGAGGCAAACCGAGACACTTGCTTCAGTCCGGTAAGGTTTGATCCCAGTGTTTTGTTTAAACGTAGTCATCATAAGAGACCCTAATTAAATAGCCAGGCGGGGAATTCATCCATGGATATTGCCTCAGTCCTTATTTTTTCTGGCTACGGCCCTGCCCGTGCGCTTTTTCCGACAACCTTTCTCGAAATAGCTGTAAACTATATGTATAGCTGGATTCATCGTGACGTTATTGTGTACATTTTTGTTCATTAGTATACGAGTTAACCCACAGAAGATGGAGTCGTATATACTAATTATTTTCAAAAATTAAAGGAGCTGGTTATTTTATGCAGTTTTTGCAAGTTTCAGCCCTTTCCAATCAGTAACAAAGAAAATAGCAGCAGTTAAAAACTGCAAAATTCAGTACTGGGTGGCAAAACGTTGAGCTTATACATTCTTTGTAAATTTTGGGGGTTTTCAAAGAGAATTTATCCGAAACGATTTGGTATATCGGGCTCAAATTTTCAGAGTTAATTGAAATTGTTATAATTATGCTCTTTCAATATTCAGAGATTTCATTTTATTATACCTTCACCAGATAATGATAAACCAATGCTAATGAGGCAAAAAATGTAAACAAAGATTCGCCTATTGGTGAGCGTCGAATGCACACCCTTCAAATCGCTAGTTAAAAATTTTCCCGTTTTAGCTGCAAAAACGACAATACACAACATTCACAGATAAAAAATGATTTCATTCAATATATTTGGTTTGTATCTGAGTATCCATGGCAGTACATGTATGTAACGATATAAACATGAACCTTTTCGATATTCCAATACATTTCCTCTAAAAAATTAATTTAAACATACCGACGCCTGTCGGTCACACAATTTTGCCCCCCTGTGAGTGAAGTAGTCCCAAACAGACCTTCTTGGAGTATCACGCTTAGTACCAATACTGTAGACCAGTGATAATACAAAATTTAGCATTTTATTGGTTTTTCAAGGTTCTCATCAGCCGCTGGAATCTTACTACTACTGCTGGCCACGCCGGAGGAGTAATGAAAATAACACCATTTATCGAATAGCATGAACACAGGCGTCTAATTAAAAACTATTACACTATTAAACATTTCCTAGAGACAGTTCACACGCAGTTAATAAAAGTCAGTAATGAAAACGATTAGATTTTTATAAAAGTAACATAGATGCCCAAGAGAGAATAATGGAACAGAGCGGGAAACGCCTAGTCAAGCCCGCGATTGGTGAATTGCACCAAAGCTATTTTTAGACCTATTAAACGTTTTGAATAAATCGGAAGTTGTTTTCCGGAGAGGTCCGAAAACTTTTTTTCAGTGTTGTCGAGTGAACTGAACAGCCGCCATTACAATATTCTGAATTGTTTGCATTGAGGCAGTTGCGCACGTCTCAGGAATTATTCCGTTTAAATAAACCACTCAAAATAACTTAAGTGAAATTTGCACATCCTGGTTAACGCCCTAAAATTCTTCTCTGTCCCATTTCCCATCTCTTGAGATGTCTTAACAGTGCCACAATAACGACACAAGACGGCGCGGAAAGAAAATGGAAACTGGACTCCACACTGTACTTTACGTAAAGAAACTCATTTAACGCGACTGATATTGGGTAGTCGTTCTCCGTATAGGGAGTGGCAAATGCTGCAGTCTTGTAAAAGTCCATCTTGAAAGTATCCAGCCAAGAAGGAAGCAAAGTATAATTAAGATTAGCCTTCTTTTTGGTTTGGAAGTAGAAACTCCGTCAAAAATCCTCTGGCCCCGGTTGTTCAAACGTTGGATAGCGCTATCCACCGGATAAATCACTATCCAGTGGATAGCGTAATTGATTTCCGTAATACTTATCCGCTGGATAGTGATTTATCCGGTGGATAGCGCTATCCAACATTAAAAACAACCGGGGCCTGGACATTTACAGTTTTCTGGGCATGGTCAATGTGGCCCTATTCTCTTGTTGTTTAAAGGCGCGGTCGAATATTTTCATCTTTGTGAAGGGAAGGACGTGAGTTTTGTCTCGGGCAAGTTCAATGATCTGATGACTTCAGGGTAGACTTATGACGGGGCCGGAATAGAATTAAATTATCCTTTTACAGGGGATTGAGCTCACTAAAAGACTGATCATTCGACCCGTGGTGCATGCACTCTGAATCATCTCCCGAACTTTACTTGAAACACAGAGGGCCAGTTGTTTAAACGGAGTTAGGCAGTGCTTAACAAAGCCGCGTTCTAAGCCAACTTCAGTTTGCCAAACGCCTTTGCGTAAACACCATTTATCGTGAACAGATTCATGAAAGCATTGATATTGTACATCACGTGACGTGTGAGCAGTAAGTAAGTTTATTGACTTGTACGTGAAGGCTTAAAATTGTCCTTTAACTGGAATAGAGGAAAAAAGTGTGTCTAAAATTTCAATTTCAATATTTCTTGTTGGAAATGAAGCCGGGCAAATACTGGAAAGTTCACACCTACAGACCAATAGTTCAAAAAGTCTCATGAATTGGTCGAAGCTGGGTACAGCTAGTCAGTGGAGACTCCTTTGATAGAGGCTTGATGACTGCCATCTTCCAAGAGGATGGGACTTTATGTTGTCACAGCGAGCTGTTAAACACATCAGCAACAGCAGGGACAAGATCATGTGGAAAATCCCTAAAAAGCCAGTATGGGAGCTCATCCGGGCCACAAGGAGTCCTTGTTTAGAAAAGAAATGTGTAACAACATGAAGAGGTCCTTCAGGTATTCTGGCATCATAAGGGATATCAATTAGTGCAGGGGCTACATATTCAGGGTCTTGGTTTATGCCACAAAAGTAAGGCATTAACGGTGACTGGATGAATGACTGAGCTGATCAACTGGGGCTGAGTGTCTCTTCCAGTGATGGTATTGACAGTGGACCACCAAGCACTCGAGCCCCTCACAGACATACAAGATTCCTGCATGACAGCTTGTCGTTGATTTTCCCTAATAAGATGGTTCTCTCTGTCCTCAAGTCCAACAGGGAGCGGTTTGGATCTCTTTTGCAGCCTTCAAAATATGTTTAACCAATGCCGAACTGATGACGGGGGATCCCTGGAGCATGTACGAACAGAAATTACTGAGTGGGAAACACTCATTAAACATGGTCCCTAGGGTATTAGATATAGCTTGTCACACTTCAATTCACAATCAACAACAGAAAAGACCTCTTGCCAATCATGACTTTCAAGCAGATAAGCCGTATGAACTTTCCTATGTTCTCTGACTTCTCTAAACTGTACGGTGTTACGTTTAGCCTTAGTTAGTAGATGTTCGCGGACATGCAATAACCATGTTTCTCATTGCTAATTTTGTCATTATCCCCCTCTTGGCAAAACGAGACCGAAAAGATTAAAATTTAAATTTGTATCGAAAGTATTTCATGAGAAAAAAGAGTTGCAACAGGATGGATTCAAGCCTAGCAGCTCAGGCTTTATTATGTACATTTTGTTGTAACGTTGTAAACTACCACTAAAAGGATTATCAGGCAGGGTCGGGGCAGGGGCCGGGTTCTATCTTTTTTTAAAAGAATGCTGTTTTAGGGTTACGGTTAGGGTTAGGGTTAGGGTAAGTGTCAACCCTAGGACCCAGTCAAACAAACTGCTGTCTTTGATAAGAAATGGCAGGAATTTAAAAAATTTCCCTAAGCCAGGCTCAAAACGGGCACTATTTTTTACAGAAAATGACGCAGTTCTAGGTTAAAGCTATGCTCTTCAATCCCTTATTGACGTGCTGGGGCTTAAAGCAAGCGTGTAAAAGGATTTTCTTCCTTTTACCGTAAATGTAGAAAGGAGCCGTTGACCGTCTAGGCCGCTCATCATCGGCATACACTCCCAAAATAGGTTCCTGTGTCTGAAATTATAAACCAAGGTTTTTGGTTTTGTTCGGTGTCGGTGTCCTGTGTCTCGAAAGACTGCGATGTACACTATAGGAACCATATATGAGGTACCAACCCAGATCTGATCCGTGTCGCTGACCAAAAGGATCGCGGCCTCTGGGAACGTGATTGTGGCCCTTGGGAATCTGGGGTTAGCCAGGTGAGATTTTGCATAAAAATGTGCAAGCTCAGCCGTTTTGGGAGATTTTTTGGAGTTTTTTCGAAGAGCTTCGCCCTTTTCTATCTTGGCATCGATTTAGTCTTTACTTATTTTATTGGCTTCAAGCTTCTTTGCAAAGGGCCCAGAGATGTTAGTATGAGAAGAACGGTTTTTAACACCTGACAACTGACTGCTAGCAGGGAATCCCATTGTGTCGATCGTGCAGTAGCTTTTACATCAAGATTCCACATTTCAGAAATGTTCCTTTCAAAAATTCTAACTGTTTTCGCGGTAAGTTGTTTAAATGTAAATGCGAAGTTTATATAAACTTACTACCAACACCGGGGGAACAAGGTGACGGCCCATGTGAGGATAAATTATTTAACTTTTATCCCATAGCTTAATCGATGATACACTGATCTTATCCACACGATTAATTATTTGGTTTTTGGGAATGCGGCTAGAATTAAGATAGCTTTGCACGCACGTTTCTTGTTGTCCGGAAAAGGTTTGATATTTATGTCCGGTCTAACTTTTTCCTTTAATTATAAGTGAAGGAAATTCCCGGGGTCTCAATAACAAGCGCCCTGTGAATCGATTTGCTGGCCACCATAACTGTTGGGAAACAAAGCGGCTATATGTAATAATTATTTAAGCTTATCAAAATGCACATCCAATATTATTATTCATTCAAAATATTTCGCCATTTCTGACTGGCTCCAATCCCCTGACTAATTCCTCATATCCAGCCATCGCTTACCATATTTGGAAGACCTAGGCAATAATCGACTGATTTTAAACCGGATCACTAAATGAGGTTTTTGTGATATGATATCCAGAATAATCAGGGGCGAGGTAAATGTCATCAGCCAAGCTGAATGCTGAGGCTGATAATACTTAGCGAGTCCTTGATTATTTAGGGTATTACTAAAACCGATTTAAATAATTGTTTTATTATACATTGTTTTGAAGAAAACAACATCAAACTCACGGTTGTGAAGAACCTCAGTTGATATTGTTATTGGAAATCATGCATTGTGCGCTCAACCAACAGATTAGTCAGTTATCTCCTAGCAGATAACTCACTAATCTGTAGGTTGTGCTTATTTCCAAAATTAGCTGTAGGCTCTTAGCCAGTGAGAAGACAGATAGTGAGTACAATGTATAATAAGAGGGGTTATTGCCCCAATTATAAAAAATAGCAACCTGATTTCCAGGCAGCAGCATGGCATCCTAGCTGTTTATACATGAGCAAACTTAGACTGCAAAACAGTCCATATTTTTGTGTATTCAAGTACATGTGAGCAGTCAAACAAAAGGTCTGGAGTGAGACCACTTCTCCTAGCCACAGGCAATTTGATGCACTCTGTTAATAAGCTGCCAAAAAGTTATGTTTCAACAAGTCATTCGCTATGTTGCCAACCGTGATGATTTCCCAAAGCTTTCGCTTTTTATGATCCCCTGAATTTGCTGGCGCTGGAATTGGGATTTGTTCTAAAATCAGAGCAGAGGGAAGCTTTTTGGTCTCTAACTCTAATTTGTGAAAGCATGACAGTGCAGTTTCAAACCTTTGTTCTACACCTCAAGCAAATTCTTGTGGAGAAAGATGCTCCTTCGTCCAGGACAATGAAAAGTTCGTTTTTCAGAAGGCTGGACAGCTTTGGTGATTTTTCACCTTTTCTAGTGGGGGGAAACAACCATATTTTTGGAGCTTATCCACCCATCCTTAATATCTCAAAACTGTGTTGTGAAACAACAGCCGCAATTATCTCAAGCGCTTGGTTCTTTCAGCTTTCTCCCTTTTCCAGGAGCAGGCACAGGCTTTTTCGGTGTACTGCCACTCATTTTTGATCTCCCAGAAAACACTGCATTGCACAGGGAAATGATGCTAAAGACTTGCTTTGGAATTTTTGGATATCGTGTTCACCAATAGATACGAAGCCAAGTGCAGACAATAGTATGCACTATTCTGTCACAAAATCAATGAACGAGTGTATCTAATTCACAAAGAAGGTGGAGTTGTGAACAGAGTTTTGACAGCTCAACGACATTTTTGAACCCCCTGGTCAGAGTGAACTTGTTATATGGAAAACAGACAGTCTGTTTTTTTCTCAGACATAAAGGTTATGCTAAACCAATTTTGAGAAAAAACTGACTGTTTTGCAGGCTAGAGTAAATAGATCAAACTTTATGTTGAAAGTGTAACAAGCTTGGTGCATGTCAGTTCAAGTGCATCTCAGTTCCACATTTACCATCAAAACCTTGCTCGCTTCCCAAAAATCTTTGAATTCATTTTACACTAAGGCAAACTCACAAGTAAAGAAAAGTTAGCACTTTCCCTGCCGATGGATCAAAGGCTGATTTCAGCTCTGTACTTTAGCTGTTGAACCTGAGTTGAGCGTCATGTGTTTTTTTTTATGGTGGCCCAGCTTTAATTAATTAATGCTACATTTTGAAAATGCTTTGCAATTTGCATATAACAATAATATAATAATCAGTAAGGCAATGGCATAAAGGAGAAACAGAATTAACAAAAAAGCAAAAAGCAAAGAGTGGTCTTCACAACAGGATATTTGGATCAGTTCTGGTTACCAGTTCAGATGCTTTACCCCCACAATTTATTTCTTTCTCTCTTTCTTTCAGTTTCTCCATATGGTGGTGGTTTTTGGGAATCGGTGTGATAACAAGAACCATGTTGAACTTTTTGATCCTAACGATCATTCCAAATTTGAGTGCTGGCCAGTACCTACATGTCAAGAGGGACAGGAACCATCTGTAAAGCAACCCTCCAAGTTGCGACCATTTTAGTCGCCATGGCGCCTAAAATTTTGGAACTGGCGACTTGATTTGGAGAATAGTCGCCAAGCTGGCGACCGTGAAGAATAGGTTCGTGTTATGGCGTATAGAAACAGAATGGTAATCACTTCTACTGAAATATGAAGAACATTTATTCTAGCTGATTTGAATTACATTACTTTTTTACTTTTCCGTTGAAAAACATGCTAAATTGAAAACTTAAAAAAGTCTCAGAGCTAAGCGTTTTGAAAATGAACATCAATGAAACTTGACTTGCATTCGTTCGCCTAATCGCCTTCAGTCTGTTGCCTTGCACGTGACATTTTAACTTTTGACACGTGACAAATGGCACGCAATCAAAGCGCCTTGCTTGTCGACAGTGACGATTTCTTCGATATCTTAGGAATGCTTGTCTAGCCAAGTTCAGTGGTTTTTTAACTGGACTACATATTATAAATATTTTTGAATCAATAGTAAAACAATCTAATAACATGAAGAGGGAAAGCTAAATTGGTGCAAATTCAACACAGAACATTATGTGATAACCGTAACATGTGAACCGTGCTGCGAGTTGAATCGCGGTCCGGGATCGCGGTGTTGTAAACAAAAGCGATAATTGTAAGCGAAACTAAACATCGCAAAACTGACAGCTTATGGTTGTTGCAAAAAATGTTTTTTTTAAACACCTGTAGCGATGATAAAGGAAAAAGAAAATATATTATTTCGTAAGCGGCATTTTTGTTCGGGTTCCTTTCAATTGATTGGGAAAAACATTTTTTCCCAGTACAACTCGTTGCGAAATTTTCACGTGCGCGATGTTATCTCTATAAAGCAATGATTTGATTTAGAAAACTTGTTGATCTTCCTATACTCTCCTGCCTTTGTCAGGCTTTGGCAATGTCTAGCGATATGAAAAATGACCTTTTAAAAAATATTTGATAGTTGGGGAAACAAGTTCATCATCAAGAAAAGTCGCAAAAGAAATGCGAAACTAATATCAGAAAAAAAATAGGTCGCCTATCAAGTTGCGACTGGGAAATTTTGAACACATTAACAGAGGATGAGTTAAGTTCTGCTCTCATATACCAACTGGGGATTATACAGAAGGATTGAAGGCCCTAAAGACAACTGGAAATGGTAATTGCATTTGTCTTTACAATTCCGTTTCAGTATTGATTCAAGGAGATGAATCTGCAAACCTTATTCTCAGACTATCAGTAACTAATGCCTTGCACAATAAACGAGTAATTTATAGACAGTGCTGCATTTTAAGTTAAACTTGCTAACTGCTCTTGTTAATGACAATTTTGATATATTAATTTATTAATATAATTTGGCGCCTAAAAATTTCCCCTGGAGACTAAACCCAAAGAGCTGATCGCCAAATGGCCACTGAACAAAAATTTTAACTTTGAGGGTTGTAAAGCCGGGGTCGGTGCATCCAAAGGCAACAGATGTCTCCTGTATACCTTGTGGTCATGGTTGGTTTTCCAATCATGACACTAACTTCAGATGCCAGAAGTGTACATCGTGTGGTAACAAGGATGTTCGTGTAAACTGCTCGATTTATAGAGATGCTGTTTGCTCAAAGAGTTGTAAATCAAACACACATTATTTTAATGAAACTGATGGTCAGTGCTACACTTGCACTGAATGTTGTGGGAAAGACATGTCAAACATTGAACCACATTGTTTATTAGGAAATTTGCGTGTCGGTTCAGTGATTGGACAACAGGGAGAACTGCATTGCAAAGTGTTATTGTCTCAAAAATGCGATGAACCGTCAGAAAATGTGTCAACTAATATTTCCTCTGTTATTAATAGTAACGTTGGTGTGTTGGAGAGAAACTGTAGTAGGCCAGAGAACAATGTCACATTGCCATCTACTGACAGCTATCCTAGTACCTCAAGAGAGACACCTACATGTAGATGCAGTTGGAACTCACTTCCCCACATTCTACTCATATGTGGCTCAATTTTAGTGGCAGTAATTCTGTTTTTTCTTTATATAAGAGAACGAAATCGAAGATTTTCCAGAAATAGTTACCAGTATCTTTCATCTTTGGTGAGCTGCTGTCCATGCATGAACTCTTGCTTCCCAGGTTTGTCAGGTATGTGTGTGGAGGAACTTAAGTAATATATCCATAATTAATTTATAATTCAGGGTTTGAGCCAGGCCGCGCCATTGCGCCAATCCCGCACTGCAATTGGAATTGTCCCTTTAAGAAACGGCCAAGGGGACAATTTGTCCCCTTCAAATTTTAGGGAAAAAACTTGAAAGGAAGCACACACGAAGAGATTTATTTCAGTACAGAAATTGCAAGCTGAAACAGAACGTGGAAGTATATTTTATCGCACCTTTAAAGTTCATTCCAAAGTTTTGCTACGTTTCAGTCAAGCTCTACTGCTATTTGCTGATTCTTCGCGCGGTCGCAGAGCCGCGAAATTCACAAAAACACGAAAAATACCACGAAATTCGGTAGAAATCTTATCAAATACATGTCTGTAGAACATATTTGAAACTTATTTCAGCTATAGGGGCTATTTACTTGCCGTAAACTTGCAAATTTATCTTGGAACTTCGTCACTGAAACGTTCTAACAGATTGTGTTGCGAAAAACTGGGCACTAGCCATGATGTTAAAGGCTTTGCCATTGGTTCATTTCTGGAGCGTATTTTTGTTGAAAGAGCAAATGATGACCTCTGTTAGAAAAACGTTAAAAAGGCTGGTCTGATCAGCGCAAAACCGATCGATTTCTAGCGAAATTTGCCTTGAAAATAACCACAAAATCGGCCGTTTTTTACCGATTGCTTTTCAGTGAAGTTTGCTCCGAAAACACCCGCGAAATCGGCCGATTTTTCCGCGAATTTGTCCCTAAAAATCCCGCAAAATTTGACTTTTTCTTCCGAGACCTTTTAGAAGCCCTGCTAAGAAGACAAACCCCTTTGCATCAGCAGAAGGGTGTACAAATTTCTGTCCCCCTAAAAATGAAAATGTCCCCCAAAATTTTAGCCAAGGGGACAAATTGTCCCCCAGTGATCAAATCCTAGCTCAAACCCTGATAATTTGCTAGCAATAATACTTTACTAACAGAAAAATTCATTGGTTGGCTCTGCCTCCAGAACCTTTGAGATTCTTGGGAAACAGAATTAACTGTTTCCCTTAGGATCAGTCTTTAAGGTCAATCATTGTTCAATAACGGAATTATTATGTGGCCAGAAAGAGAACTTTTTCTTCCAGGACCAACGCGGGAAATTCGGAGCAGGCAAGGAAGAATTGGGCTTATTTCACCTACTCAGGTAGCCAATCACAACACAGTCATGATTCCCTTCATCTTGTCCACTTATGGATTCAGCCATTTAATAAATCAGCTTCTTACGGGATTCTTGGGGCATTCTTTACCCTGGAAGGTGGATGTAGGGGTGGGTTTTACAAGAACCATTTAAAAATAATTCTTGTATTAGGCTTTATTGCCTGATTCAAGGTCTTGACTTTTTCCCACACCTTTGGTAATATAGGTCCTGGATGTAGTGCTGACTGTGAGAGGGCCATCCTGGAAAGAAAAACCTTTGAGGAAGAACTGAAGTGCATTCCAGAGGGTGTGTGTCAATTAGTGTTTATAACTGAACATCAATATTTTAATTGTCCTTGTACATGTAGAGCCAGGCATAATAGATTAAGCTCAAACTTGCTATGTTTTGATAATGTTCCGTTCACTTTCTGAATGGCAGAAAAGTTATAGTTTTTTTTATGCACTGTAACTAATACCCACCAATCACCAATGAAACTTGTCAGGTACTCAATGCTCAGAGAAGTCAACCTTTTTCTCCCCCAAAATTGAAAAAGAGAAAGATAGATTCTGCCAAAACTTAAATTTTGAGCATACATTTTCAAGTTTGAGGAAGATGATTAAATTCAATCAGTGACACATTTGGCTCAGAGCATGAAAAAATCCAAGTACTCCCAATACTTTACACAAGATTGGTCCATGTGCAAATTATTGTCATTTCTTCAATGCTTATAAGATGATGATTGGTGACTGATAATATGTAAATCAAAATTTGACTATCATCCCCATCTACATGTATCCCTTGATGGGTGTCACTCACCTGCAGTATTTTCACTTTCTCTCTCCAACCTCCACAAAATTAATAACCTTATTCATACCGCACCAATGTCTTACTCCCATTTGGCCTAATCAGCGAGTCCAGGAGCAGTACCTGTAGATTACTGTAATCTTGAGGTTGTGGGTTTGATTTCCACCAAAAAGTTTGCTTTTGGCTTTTAAAATGGGTCTTCTCTAGCAATTCAATTTTCACTTCATGGTCATTGTCATTATTTCATCATGGCCACCTAAGGACTGTTTTCTGTGAATTATCCTTCTAAAGGAGGAAATTAATATTGCCTAAAATTTTTCTATAGCTGTCCAGAGTACAGCTAAAAAATTCTAGATGACCATTCCACTCATGTACGATTTTCAAAGCTTGTCTAATAAATTCCCTTTGTTTTTCTGATGTTGAAGTTTTCTTATTCTTTCACTTCTCGGGTTTAGTTATCACTTTTACAAAAAGGAAACTTCATAATCTAAGTAAAAGGCTTAAAATTTGGAACTACGCTTACTGAAATTCTGCTACATTGCATCTGCTAGTTAAAGTGTTTTTGATTTTGTAGTGATTGTTGAGCTCTTTTTTTTATCGGCTTTTCTCTGTTTGCAGGAGTGAAAATTGATGACATAGATTATGATGTTGAGTTGATCATTGTGAGCGGGTTGGATGAAAATAAGGCACAGGCCAAAAACTGGTATGATGTAGGGCGGAAGCTTGGACTTTCTAGAAGTGACCTCAACCATATAAAGAGAGAAGACCTCCGACAAGGGGGAAGTCCAACAAATGTGTTAATCGATAAACTAGGTACTCTAAAGAGTGTTGTTACTGTAAGATGTTTTGTTCATGCGCTGCATTACTTAGGGCGACATGACATTGTAAACCGTGTCTTTGACTTCTATAGAAATCAAGAACTCACCAGCTGTGTGTAACTCAGGGCTGGTTATTCATATCAACACATCCATAATTCCTCAAAATTTAAGTTCAGCCCAAAATTTGCAACGGATTATCAAACATGGCAGCATCACCTTAAGGCATTTTGTTGAGTTTGCATCACAGAGTAAAGCCAGCCCAAGATTTAGGCTATGCTCACACCATGCCGCTTATCAGTAGATCTGGTATAGTGGAACACTTATCCAATATGTGAGACTCCACTCTCAAAATCAATGCGGCTTTTGTTCTGTTAAAGAAATCCGATGGTTATTGTGCTGGTGCAAAACCTAT
Source organism: Porites cylindrica (assembly GCA_964035525.1). Lineage (NCBI taxonomy): Eukaryota > Metazoa > Cnidaria > Anthozoa > Scleractinia > Poritidae > Porites > Porites cylindrica. The sequence continues at coordinate 49,477,696 of OZ037779.1, read as the reverse complement.
TCGGTATAGCCTTAGGAAGCCATCCTTGATTATCCTGAGCCAACATTTCAAGTATTATCGCAGTGAATGAGAAACTGATAATACTTACTAAAATATCTTAACTTGGTGGTCATGATTGTGAAGATGTGTGAATTTCATTAACTAATATGTAAAATGATAATTATAAAGTTATGTTTAAGACATACCGACCAGCTGGGGAAATCATATGAGCAAAATCAACAAATCAAGAAATATAGACAAAATCAACAAAAAAAAAACAAAACAAAAGAACAAATCAAAACAGAACAAAAACCAAAATAAAAGCCACAATAATCAAAACAAAATAGAAACAGCAAAAATCAGAACAAGTCAGCAATTTACATGCTAACTATTATGCAGCATCCTTGTCCTCCCTAAAAGGAACAAGAAAAATGCAACTAAAGTAAGAAGCCATGAAACAGCAGTTATCAGCGCATTGGTATTGTTGCCAATTTGAGTATAAGAGATGTGTCTTGTGTTACAATTGTGACATCTTACTTGTCTCAGTCTTTGTGTAAAAGACAATAACAAACACTGAAAAAAGATCATCAAAATGTAAAGCAAAGGGGCAAGCTCTCCAAACAAATTACTTTCAAAAGAAATTATTGCAAAGAGAAAACGAAATGTAGTCAGCGGTGGAGGTCTTCCATTGCTGTGACAACTGTTTGTCGTCTTAAAGTCTACACTGATGCTGGTTACATCATTTGTTTCCATGGAGATAAATACACAACTGTTGTTAACTCTAAAAGAAGGGAGCAAAAAAAAAAAAAAAAACAAAACGAAAAATTAATGTAAAGCAAACTAAACGACAAAGAAAAAAGGCCCTTGCACAATTTTCTGTCTGTGAGTCAGCAAAAAGGTGGAGATATCCCCTTGGCAAAGGGTTTGGTTTGGGTTTGGTTTCACACTTCCTGAGACCTTTATCATGAGTTACCTTATGTTCTCAATTGTTTTGACAAGAAACAAAATAAGTAATAAAAAGAATGCCAATAAATAAATGAATTAGTTAATTAATTGATAGATAAATAGTTATGTACGTGTAAGGACAATTTTGTTCAAAACCCTTTGAGAAGAAAGGAGCCAAAAATGGATGACCCTGGGGCCACTTAGGCCGCATAGTTTTCGAGTTGGCAGTTTGTGGTCAATTTTAGACTGTTTTGTACCTTGCAAACCTAGCTAAACTTTACTAAATTGTTTTTAAACTTAGAATGAGGCTTAACGTGGCTAAATTGTACTGAGCAGCAATGCTTTTTGTTAGATACTTGCAGTTGGTCATATTGTAGACCTCTTTTTACAGCAGCTGTGTTATTAGCCTCCTGTCCCCAAAAGTCTAAGCTTTTCATAACATATTTGTGGAGTTTTAATATTTACTTTTTGTAAAATACTCAGTACATTTTTGTCAACAATGAATTAATGCTTCATTACTTTCAATTTTGAGTATTAAAAGTCCCTTAGTTAATATGGGACTATTATCATTATTATTATTATTATTATTATTATTATTATTATTATTATTATTTATTATTATTTATAGTACAAATAATTTAAATAAACTTTATTCGTAACTACATGTAGTAGCGGCGTGGTCCATTTCTCTTTCGTAAACGGTCGTTGCCATTTTTAACGGTCGATTCCACCGCTGGTAACTAATCCTTTTACGTTCTTGAATAGTCTTATAAAGAACGACGTTGAAACACAAGTTGCCTGAATTTACATTAAAAGTTTTGGAAAGGGCTAGGGTCGCCTGTTACTGATGTAACAGTTAAGAAAGATAGTTTGCTAGTGTATGTACTTCGGAATTTTGGCGGGTTTTGGTATGGTAGTTAAGGGAAATGCGCAGGTTCGAGGTCCGGGTTTGACCTTGGCTTGCAATTTCCTATCATTCAAAAATATTCCAATTAAGTTTTTTAAAAATGGCAGCGACCGTTTACGAAAGGGACAACTGCAGCGGCGTAGATAGTAAGTAGAGAACTCGTCATCTCGATAGGTGGTTACAACTGCGTCTGAAGAGCACATTCATATTAATTGTGTCTTTCGTAGACACTTTTTTATTCCACACCACGTTAGCTTGCCCCATACAATTATTGTATTTATGGGCCCGCCTTGGCGGGGAACTGGCATCTATTTTTTTGCCGCGCTTTTTAGTTTTTGTAATTGCTATCAGTGGTACTTTTAACTCAATTTGTGTGCAGCGCTATCTTGCTTACATGTAGGTGCATTTTAGACTAGAATAGACTTCCGCCTATTATTTTGTTCAAAACAATCTGAACTTCCTTTTAATCAATGGACGTACACTTTGTTATTTTTTTAATGTAGATATTTTGCAAATGTATCTCATATTGGGAGGATTATAGTGTTTGCACTGTATGCTAGCTTGTGCTAAAAGCAGCTCCAATTGTTTTTTTTTTTTTAGTTAGAGTAGATTGTGAATCACGTTTATGGCAAAAACCAAATTCAAGTTGGCAAAGGGATTTTTGCCAAGGTACGAAATGAGCGGGTAAAAACTGCGAAGAAGAATTATGGATTACATCTACGAATCATTGACGAACTGGTGATTCTTGATCTTTTATTCAGTATTTTAATTGACGCGGAATCATTTACGATGATATACAAGGTAGAATTTCTCGCAAGTAATACAGGTCTCACTTCTTAAAATTATTTTTGTGAGGTTGCACGTAGTAACGAAATATTTTTTATTGGACCGTTTGTACGAGGAGCGTAGAGAGCCCACTTCAATAGTCAAATAAACCTATTTTAAACGTTTAAATACTTGAGTAACAGCTTCTATAAAGCGATTGCGTCTTGTCTGATTCAAGACACCCTGTACGTATGACTTGCACGCTTATAAATTATTTTTAGTTATTGGTCTGGAAAAGCTGTATGTCCGCTGGGCAAACCTCCAACACACACCCCTAGCCTCAGCCTTTGTAATTTTGTTTGTTTGTTTGTTTGTTTTTTACCTGGCTGAAATGCTTTGTTTTTTCGTTTAGCTATTAAAGCGTCGAACGTACACTTTTCAAATCGCTAGTTAAAAATCCCCGTTTTCAGCTGCAAGAACGACAATACACAACATTACAGATAAAAAACGATTATATTGGTCTGTATGTGAGCATTCGTGGCAGTACATGTATGTAACGATTATGTGAAGTTTTTCGATACTCCCGTTCATCCCAACGCGTACGGTCACAGAATTTGCACCCCCCTGTGCAGATATCTTGAGCGACGAAGTCCTAAACGAACCTGCCTGGGTTATCACACTTAGTACCTAAAAATGTAGATAAGCAATGATACAAAAACATTTTATTGGCTTTTCAAGGCTCTTTTGCGCTACTGGAATCTTACTACTACTGATGGCCACGCCGACGAAGCAATGAAAATAATGACCACTGATCAAACAGCATGAACACAGGCGTCTAATTAAAAACTATTACACTGCACTTGATAAACATTTCCTAGAGACAGTTTACACGCAGTTACTAAAAGTCAGTAATGAAAACGTTTAGGTTTTAATGGAACAGTTCATGCTTTTGTTAATTCAAAGCTGGACTATTACAGCTCCCTAGCGTATGGCTTGCCTAAATATCTCCTACAAAAGCTTCAGTATGTTCAAAACGCCGCTGCGCGCCTTATTACTGGTATACGGAAACACGACCACATAACCCCTATCCTGATGGATCTGCACTGGCTCCCTGTTAATGAACGCATTCAATTCAAGATTCTTCTTTTGAAATTTAAATCTCTAAACGGCCTTGCCCCTGTCTACATTGATGAAATGATCCAACGTTATGTACCAAATAGAAAGCTTCGCTCGTCTTCTGCATTTCTTTTAAAACAAAACAAATGGAACCTTAAGTCTCATGGTTTTAGAACTTTTACAGTAGCTGCTCCCTTTTTATGGAACTCCTTACCTTTAGAAGTCAAGTCTTCGCCCAGTTTAAATATTTTTAAATCTAAACTGAAAACACACCTTTTTAAATGCGCTTTTAATCTAAATTAGATAACTTAATCTTTTGTTTTTATATTTCTAAGTCATACTGTAATACAATGGATGTAAAGCGCTTAGAACGCATGCGGATAAGCGCTATATAAGTGTTATTATTATTATTATTATTAACAGAGCGGGAAACGCCCAGTCAAGCCCGCGATGGGTGAATTTCACCAAAGCTATTCTTAGACCGATTAAACGTTTTGAATAAATCGGAAGTTGGTTTCCGGAGAGGTCCGCAAACCTTTTTTCAATGTTGTCGAGAGAACTGAACAGGTGCCATTACAACATTCTGCATTGTTTGCTTTGAGGCAGTTGCACAAGGCCTTGATGGCGTTTCAAACCCACTAAAAATAACTTGAGTGAAATTTGCACATCCTGGTTGACGCCCTAAAAGTTTCTCTCTGTGCCGTTTCCCATCTCTTGAGATGTCTTAACAGTGTCAAAACAACGACACAAGACCTCGCGGAAAGAAAATGGAAACTATCTACTTCACACTGAAGGTTCCTATTGGTGCTTACGCTTGTTACACTTTCAGCCATACTGGGGAGCGAGCAGCATGCATTGCGAAAGAAAACGCATTTTCTTACGATTTAGTGGTTGTAGCTGCTTGGGTTTGGCACGCTAAATGGCTTTATTTGCTGGGGAGTTGCTGTTTTTTCCCAGGCCAGGCATCCATTGAGTAAGTTAAAACTTTAAAGAGCGTCATAAAACACAAACTTAAGTAGATATAAGTAAACAAAACTATGAACTTGACTTAAGCTGCAATATAAGTTCTGCCTCCGGATTCAAACGCATCCTACCCCGAACTTAAAACCTACTACACTATAAATATGTACTCGGTGATCATAGCAGAACCTTCACTGTGTCCACATGATATCTAGAGCTGTGGTACAGACAGCCATTGTGTCAAGGTTCGAGTATAAGTAGTATAATAAAAAGCGGCTTCTTAAAACTCCTGCCTCGATCTCTTGCATGGATATGTCGGCGTAATTTGGGGACACTTAGCTCTTCTCCTTATGTTAATCGTATTCTGAAGGAAGTTAATTAGTTGACTATGCTCTATTGTCTTCTGAAAACAAGAATCAAAGAATCATTTACATCTACTATTGCATCACTTATTGCCCGGGAGGGATTATAATTATGAAAGTAACGGGGATCCTTGCCGTCTCGCTTAGCAAGGGATTTAAATTGTAGCGTTAGGTCTCACTTCGGGTTTTTGGGACGGAAAGTCACCATATTTGCCCATTCAGGTATCATTTGTATTAGGGCTGTACTGTACATGCAGAAATTTACGATGTCATGTCCGTTTCAGCATGGTCTCCATTAGGGGCCAGTTTAATTTCTAGCCACACCCACATTGATCTCCCTTAGAGGTTTAATTTTTAATTTTGCGACGAGCATCCCCGTCACTTTTATATGGGAGTTCCCCGGGGCTTGTTATGTGCCCAACTAATCTCGTACCCAGATGTCTTGTGGACAAGGGATCTGGGTACGAGATAAGTGTTCAACGTAAGGATGCAATTTAAAAGGAGTCTTCCTTTTCGATCATGTCATCTTCTTGGATGTAGGCATTTCGTTGACTCATCTGTTCATTTTGGGTAGTGTACAAGTCTCCGACCTTGTTCCTGTTCATGAATATTCGTGCAATGCGGTATTTAGCAGCTAAAACAGCCAAGGCTATGATAGCAATCAGGGCCAGTCCCCCCACCGCCGCTGCACCACCAATCAAAGCAGTTTGTTGGCTTTTCCCAGTATCTATCACAAAGGAAAAAAATAAACCTCCATAGTTAGACAAGTCTTAAGGTAACAGGAAAGAGAAGGGAAAGCTATTATAAGTGGCAGACGGATATAGAGTGTGTATTGTATTCACTGAAGTGGCCAGCAATTATGCAAATTCCTGCGACAAAACAGAAAAGTGTTCAACTCCCCTAGGACTGGTTTGGGACTTTTAACAGTTTTCAGAAAATGAGTTATGTAACTCGTAATGTTTCTGGATGTAAAGAAAGTAAATGTGTTTACCTTTTACTTGTTTTTTGCATAGTTATTAGGGTATTTTTAGCAAATTAAAAGTTAAAAAATAGAGGCATTATTTCTGCATACTTTGCAAAAAAGTGCATAATTTACAAAAACTAGCATAATTATTGGCATAATTTTAAAAATATACGAGCACAGTTACTTTTCCGAGCACAATCTATCAAAGCCTATTTAATTAAGAATGCAATGAAAGCCAAAATAAGTGATTTCTAGAGTCTATTCCATTCATTCTTAGTCCAGGATACGGTCCATCGAGCACGCCCTCAGTTGTCTGTGCGGCCTACCTCCTGCGTCACGTTTTTCTATCTTCGTCTCCGTCTTCTTGATGATAATTGGGCCGCTGGAGAGAATATGTCTGCTTGTACTTTCCTCCTCAACTGCGTCCCGTTTCTTTCTCCTTTTGCTACTTAAACAACCCCTGCTGCATCTGTAAACAAAACCTTTGGCTTACAAAGTGTCTTACTTTGCTTTTGTCAACCGCTTTCATATTGCATAATTATTGTGCCAACTCTCCAGGATTTTCTGGGGTTTCCCGGATACGGCACCAATCTCCCGGACAAAATCGACATTTGAGCTTTTCTATGCTCTAGTTTGGAGTTTAGCCCATTCACCCCTAAAATTGGATTTTTTTATTCGTAAGACGGTTTTTTTGGGATAATGATACTGGGCCGGGGATAATACAAATTGTTAAAAACTGAATCATTGGATAATGCAATTCTAGAACTCTGATTGGCTTAGCCATCATGGTATACATGTATACGAGCCATTATACCATGATTTCCAAATATGGCAACTTTACACGTCTGCTCAAACTTAAAAACAAGCTGAAAATTGGTGGGTTTTACAAATATAGTAGGGAAGAATTCTCGATATTTTGCGGATGTTTTAATAAACTGAACAATTGTTCCACTCGCGCTTGTTGGCCATCTACCATCTCATGTCTAAGGCGCACTCGTGGAATAATTGTTAAACAGAGAGTATCCAGATTTTAGATCACCAGAGCCATTAGCATTTCTGATATGGTGCAAATCTCACTGGCGGCAAGACATGTAGGATTGAAGCAACCGTCGTGAAACTATCATAAAGAGTGGAGATCGCCAGTCTTTTTAAGCTAATATGTTATTTCGATTAACATTTTACTTGTAGATATTCAGGGTCTTGCAAATGTAGTAATCTGTGTACCATGCTTATGAGCTTTAAGATATGCTAAATACAGCAAGAACATTTCAGTTGAAATTGCAATTTTATTGCATTGCAATAAAAAGCAAGAATGGAATAAGAATATCATTCAATTCGGTGTTCGCAGATTAAGCATTGCTCCTTCGGTGTAACAGGGAGGGTTTACTATAGACAAAATGATTGTCTTTGGTACTCCGAAGTGGCCTATTCTCTCGCTTACAGATTTTCGAGCAAAAGAGAGACTGGTCGCAGTCTGCTCGAATTGCCAGTGGAGGATAAGTGGTAAAAGTTACACCCCTCCCGGCAAGACTAAACTAAGAATATTAAACCTGATGAAATTTCTACCGAAAGTATTCCAAGAGTAAATAGACAGTGAATAGACGCCAGTTGCACAAGGGGTAAATGGATCTACGCCTTGCGACTCAAGCTTTATTATGTTCATTGTATTATAGAGTTGTAAACACCCACCATAGGGAATGCCCAGCGAGCGACACCCCTGCAAGACCCAGTCAGGAAACAAACAGCTGTCGTATGGATGTTGATAAGAAATGTCTGGAAGTTAAAAGATTGCCTTAAGCCAGGCTCAAAACAGGCACAATGACGCAGTTTCGGGGTAAAACCATGCTCTCTTCAATTAACCTGAGCGATGGTTGAAGTGCTAGCGACTTCAGCCGGTAAAGCAAGCGGGTAAAAGGAGTTTGATCACCTCTTTAATATTCTGAATTAATCTATACTCCTAGTTAGATTAGGTTTTAGCAATTTTCTGTGTTTTAAATGTTTTTTTTCTGTGTGGTATAATTCTTGTCTTGTCTTGGTGTGAACGGCTATATAGTAGGTTATTTATGATCGTTATTGCGTTGACCTTGCCCCCCTTGGTAAAACCACCTTGGTAAAATCTTAGTAGTAAGCGAAGTGCTTTAAAATCGCTACCATCTAATGGGAACATAAAGGTCTGTAAGAGGTTCTAGACAACTTCAACGGTCTATAAATATTCGGGGAATTCGAGTTACCGTAATTCGATAAATGCAGTTCCATTTAGTTGTGTGCCACAGAGGTCCTGCTTAAAAGGAGCTTTTCAAACTAACATCACAGGAGTACCCGACGGAGCCGCTCGACAAAATACCCGCTCGTCAGGCAGAATTTGAGCTAGCTGGAAAAAAAAAAACATTGGCTAGTTAGCTGGCTGGGAAATCTGAATGAGCGCCTTGCTAGCTGAAAATATGAAAAATTTATGCCGGTTCTGGCTGGATAAAAAGGTATATTTTTTCTCCTGGCAATCGCACTGTAATTTTTTATATGGATATTAGAGCGGGCGAAGCAAGTAAGTGCGCGTGGAAATCACCCCACGCGAGCTGTGGAAATGACACCTTTTGCCTGTGAAAACGGAAATTTGTTTGGGTGTGTAAGCAAAACGTCCTGCTGTGAATACCTTGTAAAAGATACACGTAGTGAGAAAATGACACAGTTGAGTCAAGCACCGCTCACCGCTTTGTTTGTAGTCATTTCGCTGTCGATCCTTTATAGAAAACACTTTTGTGTGTTCGTGTTTTAATATGCCTGTCTACATATCAGCTACTGGCCTACGTTCTACTTTAAACCTGGTGTTAACGCGGCCAAAAGGTAAGCAAAATGGTTGTGTTTCTTTGTCAGGTTGCCGTGCATGTGTATCGCATTAAGAACATTCGCTAAGGCACATAAATGCCATCAAATATTGAGACGATTGAATACAAAAACTCTCTCCAATAAATAATACACTCTGGCCTCTTAGCGGAGTGAACTCAGAACTGATTTCATTCGGTATGCTCGTTTGCAATGTTGTCCAGGTTTGCGCGCTCAGGAATATTTCCGTTGGAACCAATTTCTCTTTTGTTATGTGCTCACCGGGACGGGAAACCTCCTCGATCTATGGTCATTTGGAAGGCGTTTCGCAACTGCACAGGTATCTGTTAGGATCAGAAAAGGTAGGAAGATTTTACATTTGTACTACCCGTATATTGATGTATTTCGCGTCCGTTATAGTAACTGTTGTTTTTAAAAAAGGCAACATCCAAGTGTGCCGTTGCATTTCAATGCTAACGTCTGTGTAGTAAATTGTAGTATAGCGGGCTAAATCCCGCACGGCTATCATTCTTTGACTTTCATACCAGTATCTGTTTTGACGCTGACGCATTTCTTGCTCTTAAAGCTTTTTATCGTATAAATTGTAAGAGCTCTGTTAGCAAATTTATTCATATCTTCGAACACAGTGACTCAGATTACATATTTTTGGTGATGTTTCCCGGCTGTAGGACCTCAATTTTGACAGCGGGCGTTACCGGCCATGGTTACGTTTGAGAGGCTCTTTGGCCAATGTAGAAAAAAAGAATAAAAAATATTTTACAATTTTCTTGCCAAAAAAATGAAAGAAAATTACAAATGTGAACAGTATTTACTTATTTTCCTAAAATTGCTGCAAGCAGGGTTTAAACTGGACTATTGAATAAACAAATTAATAGACAACTAGGTTGTTCTTTTTGCAACCATTTGTCGTGAAGAACAGGATATTTTTCTTTGGAGTTTTTATTTTCTTCTGGTTATCATGAAGTTATTGCTTTCTACAAAATAATCGCCCTCACAACTCAACCGTAGCCTGCGCAAAAGGCGTCATTAAGGTGCTTAGGGTTGTTTAGAGGCGCGAGCGCGAAGCGCGAGATACGCAGTAGGACGCAGTTACGTCACGTTTGCCGTCGTCAACTCGATTTTTAAACGTACCGAAGAAGGTTCCACCTAAGCTTATCTTATTGCCAAAAGCTACAAGAATTTTTCTGTAGCTGTATTAAAACTGAAGTACTGTTGCTGTTCGCAAATTTACTATGACGGTCGCTTCAAGCAAACTGATAAAGGTATTGCTGCATTTATTTTACTTTGGTGGGTCTCTCTGTACCCAAAGCAAAATAAGCTTGCCTTCCTTGGTGTGATCTTACTTACATTTGTTTCAACTGCGCTTCGATTCTATAACTTATAGATGTCAAACGACCATCACATGCACGACATAAGGTTATTTGCCTTTATAGGTGATTGTCTGACTGCAAAACAAAACATTCCTGACTTACATACGACTATTGGCTTTTGCTGCGAAACTTTGCACCAGTTCTGGTGTGAAACTTTTACGGTGATTGCCTGACTGACCACGTACGACTACTGGCTTTTGCTGCGAAACTTTGCACCAGTTCTGGTGTGAAACTTTTACGGTGATTGCCTGACTGACTGCGTACGACTACTGGCTTTTGCTGCGAAACTTTGCACCAGTTCTGGTGTGAAACTTTTATGGTGATTGCCTGACTGACTGCGTACGACTACTGGCTTTTGCTGCGAAACTTTGCACCAGTTCTGGTGTGAAACTTTTACGGTGATTGCCTGACTGACTGCGTACGACTACTGGCTTTTGCTGCGAAACTTTGCACCAGTTCTGGTGTGAAACTTTTACGGTGATTGCCTGACTGACTGCGTACGACTACTGGCTTTTGCTGCGAAACTTTGCACCAGTTCTGGTGTGAAACTTTTACGGTGATTGCCTGACTGACTGCGTACGACTACTGGCTTTTGCTGCGAAACTTTGCACCAGTTCTGGTGTGAAACTTTTACGGTGATTGCCTGACTGACTGCGTACGACTACTGGCTTTTGCTGCGAAACTTTGCACCAGTTCTGGTGTGAAACTTTTACGGTGATTGCCTGACTGACCACGTACGACTACTGGCTTTTGCTGCGAAACTTTGCACCAGTTCTGGTGTGAAACTTTTACGGTGATTGCCTGACTGACCACCTACGACTACTGGCTTTTGCTGCGAAACTTTGCACCAGTTCTGGTGTGAAACTTTTACGGTGATTGCCTGACTGACCACGTGCGACTACTGGCTTTTGCTGCGAAACTTTGCACCAGTTCTGGTGTGAAACTTTTACGGTGATTGCCTGACTGAACACGTACGACTACTGGCTTTTGCTGCGAAACTTTGCACCAGTTCTGGTGTGAAACTTTTACGGTGATTACCTGACTGACTGCGTACGACTACTGGCTTTTGCTGCGAAACTTTGCACCAGTTCTGGTGTGAAACTTTTACGGTGATTGCCTGACTGAACACGTACGACTACTGGCTTTTGCTGCGAAACTTTGCACCAGTTCTGGTGTGAAACTTTTACGGTGATTGCCTGACTGACTACCTACGACTACTGGCTTTTGCTGCGAAACTTTTGTGGTGATTGTCTGACGACATACCATTATGGCTTCTTGACCACAGAAAAAATGAGCGAGTAAGATCAAACTCAGGATGACAAGCTCTTACTAGTGCGGAGAAAAATACTACAAGAACACGTTATCAGTCTGGCTTTAAAAAGTAAACTGTTGCCATAGCGTATTTGAAAACATGGACAGTATTGTTTTTTTTTACCGCAACAGAAAGGTCCTTGTTTGTAGTCAGGCGTTTACGTAAATGACGAAAGAGGAAACCATCCTCCCCACTTTGAAACTCGAGTTAAAGACCGCAAACGTTACCTTACTTTGTGGGTTCGTGGTTTTCAGCCGTAGTGGTTAGAAGTTTCCAACGGAAAGCCTGTTTACTCGAAACTTTCTATTAGTTCTGGTGTAGACTTTTTGCGGAGTAACAGTAGGCACGGCATACAATGCTGGCGATAAGCATGTGTCTACACTGAATTTGGGGTGATTTTGCAGAGGAGACCACACGTGGATCGAGCTTACTCGTTATGTTGTTTATTCTTAAACTTTATTTCACCTCAGTCGATTATCGTTGGAAAAAGTTGGCCTTAAGGCTTTGCGATGATCATTTTTTTTACGTGTTATTGTGTTATGGACAAAGTTCGGGATCTTCCTTTTTATCGTTTACCTGGCAAAAACTCAAGACTACTCCTCAAGTCCAAGTTCCAAAACTGTAAGTACCGCTGAATGTCTTTAGTTGTTATGTTATTGTTATGTAATTCTTAGGGATAG
>OZ037779.1:49445495-49460495 GCA_964035525.1 Porites cylindrica | reverse complement strand
AACTGGGGCCTGGTTTACAGGCAGCAGCATGGCAAGCCACTAGTGGCCCGCACAAATTTTAATTTAGAGGAAATATAGGAATATGGGAATATCAAATACATTTTAATTACTCTAAATTAAAAACATTACAAGGGTCACATAATTTCCGTGGGCCTCCCGTTGGCAGCTGAGCTGTTTAAATATGTGAGCAAACTCAAACTTAATGTTGAAAGTGGAACAAGCTTGCTTTTTGTCAAAAGTTTTCAGTTCTGCTTTTTACAGGCCTTCTGATAGGGTGCGATGAAAAATCAGAAATTGTGTGGCATTTTCAGGGCAAATTGTGTGATAAGATAGGACTATTATGGGATGGGCAATTCCACGTGAGACAGTGAAAAAATTTTGCACAATGAAACTTAACCAACAGAAAGCTGAAACAATGGGCTGTTTGAAATTACTGAGATCTTGACTGCGTCTTGTCCATGTGCTTATTGTGAGAAGGCGCGAAATCCAGAGAATTTGAATCTCATTATATTTGGAAGTTTTAACATCTAAGAAAACATTATGGTTAACATAAAAGTATGTGTGTATTATAACCTTTGCCTTACACTATCATTAGGCTATAAATTATTATCCAGCTACGGGCACTTTCCTAAGAAAATTGACATTGTATTTTTGTTGCGGACATTACGTAATGTCCGCAACGTTAAGGTACCTTTTTTCAGTTCCTGTACACAGTGTGCTGTATTTTCATGTGCTATTAATGCTGCTCAGTTAGTCTGATGTAGACTCTATGTTAATCTTGAAACATTTCCTGGGTAGGTTTTCTTTGCTCAGAAATTATAAGTTGAAAAGTGTTGCGGACATTACACATGTTAGATTTTTCATTTTATTCAGGCTGTTGCAGATATTTAGCCCTTACCATCTCTGAATTAGATTCAGAAAAGAGCCCACTTAACACTAAATTGCTTTTTACTGATGTACAAATATAAGTGGCAAACAAGACGCTAAGAAGTGTACACTTCGGCGTCGTGGTTGTGGAACTGATTAATTGTAAATGCGGAGGAATAGTAAGAAATGAAATATGGTAAGAGTAAGGTGTTAATTTGTGAAATTATGGGATTTGTCAGGATACTCTGAAAAGAGCAACATCCAAGAGGCCTACTTGCCAAAAACTAGCATTTCGGGACAAATTGTCTCTGAGATATTAGCTCAGTTATGCTGTGATGACTCCATACAAATCCTTCAAAATTTGACTTGGGTCTAAACGTTTAGACCTAAGTCAAATATGAGGTTACTGGCCATGAATAACAAGTGTAACAAAACAAACAGTGAAAAAGGAATTCTCTTTTTTTCTTAGTCACATCAGGCTTCAAAAACAGCATGACAGTCTCATGTACTGATTAAAGATATGTAAGGCATGGGTAAGGAGTCAGTTATGTTGAGCATGGCATTGGCTGTTACGAGTTCGAGTGTTTTGAGGATAATTATTCACTGACTATCAGCATGCAGGAATGTCGGATTAACACAAGGAAGTTTAATACCAAAGGAACATAGCCTGTTCAGAGCTTTAAAACACAGCATCCGCCAACACAAACTTGACTTGAACTTAAGTACAACTAAACAGCCTCTACCAATAATAACAAACTCTCACTTGAACTTCAGATGTCTTACGGCTTCCGCCATCTTGTAAACACAGAACTTGAAAATCGACCTTCGTCACACTTGACTAAACACATCAGTCCAGCTCGTGGGAAAAAAACTTAGTTCGTCAAAAGACCTTGCTTGGAACTTGTATACCGTTTGACATAATGTTCTAGAAAATACTAAACGGGTGAATAGTAGTAGCTTTTCGACATATTTTATGATTTCAGTAACCGATGCAAACCTGCTGACTCATGCTGAAATGTAAACATGCCCTAATCAATTATTCATGAATAATCCAAAAAAGTAGAGAACGTTCGAGAAAGTCACGCAACGCATGAAAGCACTTTTACTACGTAACACCCAACAAAGACAAAATGTCTTTGTGCGGCATTTTGTCACTTTAAATTCATCATAAAGCAGTTCGAAAGGAGGGCTCACTCGTGAAATGTTTTTCAACACTCGAAGAGTTTCGTGTCTCTGCGCGGCCACGTAATATCCTCTATTTATTCCTCAAGTAAATTAAAGACTAAACTCGAAGTGATCTCAAAATATCACAAAGTAGTCCGGTTTCATTTTGTGAAATAGCCGAAACAAGCCAAAAAGTCGCGAACTTGCACGCCCAATCTTGTCCTGAAACTAATGCATAATTTCATATATCCCGAACTACCTTGGGTCGCAGTAGCGCAATCGGCTAATCCCTTAACTTAGAGTCTCCTCTGATCTGACGGGTCACACAGGTGAGTCGGTTCAAACCCTGGGGAAGCCAAAATAATAATTCTGTCTTCCTCGAAAAAGTTAAAGAATAAATCAAAGAAATCGAAGTGATCTCGAACTAATCCGGCTCTCACTTCGTCAAATAGCCGAATAAAACTGAAAACCTACAGACTTTGCATGCCCAGTCTTGTCAAAAAATGGTAACTTTGATACATTCCTGAGCGCTCCTTGCACGTCGACCAGGGCTTTTCGGATCCTCTTGTCAAGATTCCGGTCAGGGAGTTCAGCCCTGACAGTGGGACGGAGGACAGCCTGTTGTTGCGGGTTGCAGGTTTGTGCGTCATCACTGGGTATGTATGCTCCTTTTTGTTTTCTTGTCAGCGGCAGGCTTTGGGGTTGGTGCTTGGAGAGTTTTTTGGGGGGTCTCGGTCCCTCTCCCACCCTGCTCGCGGGCCCTTCGCTCCCCAAGCACTCCACTTGGAGCGCGAGGTCTGGTGGTTACCGCTCACAGGGTTGTCATGGTTACCCTACGCGCTCGGCTCCGGTGCTCGAGGCCCCACCATCTTTCCAGGCACCTTCCCCAAGCTCATCTATTGTTGATGAGTTTAAATGTGGTTAAATGTAATTTAAGCTAAGTTAAATGCGAAACAATGCTGGTCTGGGGTTTCCCTTGTCTCGGTCATGCGCAGTGGTGGGGGATCTGCAGGGGGTCGCGTGGTTTTACAGCTCGGGTTTTGAGGTCAACTCATTTGCACGTGCACTTTTGCCTTTTCGACGGTGCTTGGCGACTTTACTCCCCGCCCTTCCCTCCCCCTTTTCCGGTAAGTATGTGGTAAGTATCATGGTTCCACTGTCTTTTGTCAGTGTGACGGTGCCTGGTAGTTGCCACTCACAGGGTTGTCATGGTTACCCTACGCGCTCGGCTCCGGTGCTCGAGGCCCCACCATCTTTCCAGTCACCTTCCCCAAGCTTATCTATTGTTGATGAGTTTAACAATGAATTTAATTTACAAACTATGAAAAACATTCTAAATAATTTACAATTTCTGTGATATTCTTGAAAATGGGCAAACATAGTGATTTTCGAATTAGTTCCTTCCATAAAGTAGTATAGATGCGTGACGAATTTTGCAGTACTTTAACAGAAAAACTGAAAAATAGTTTAAAGAGTCTATATGGTTTTGGGAGATGTTGTCACAAAATTACAGAGTGACATTTGTATGGATCTTTAACCATGTTTCAAGAGTCATAACTTGATCCCTGTTCAACTTTAGAGCACCAAAACTGCTCAACCAACCAATCTCAACATGACCTTTTATATGGTGGTGTCAGTTTATCGATTAGTTTAAATTTGAAACTTGCCCCAGTTCCCTATGCAACTCCAAAATGACCAATGAGTAGCTGGTCAGGGGTTTTGTACTGCTGAGCATGCTCAGAACAGTTTGTAAGCATGCTTTTTGAGGAAAAGCACTGACCATCATTGTTTCTTCCACAAACTTGAGAGGGTATTATTTTTTAACTAGAATTTATGATATAATGTGTAATGAACAATGTGCAATTTTAGTGCAAATTTACATTAATTTTTATCTGTCTTTAAGTCAGACTGAATGACAAAATATGATAATTTCAGTAGCTAAATCAGTTTTGTAAAAAGCAAAATAATATCCTCACTACTGAGAATGTTTTTTTTTCTCACAGCATTTACTTGAGATGTAATAAAATTAATTTGGAAATTATTTTAAGGATTCAGTATAGCAGAAAAAAAATCTGACTGGTATTGCATGATACTAGGTCTCAGCAGGAGATTATATAATAATATAATAAAATATAAATAAAGTAAATGATAATTTCACAGCTTCATTTTTAGACAAGTAACTACAGAACAAATGGACATAGCCTCAGTCAGCGACACTGACTAGGAAGTGAATGATAAAAAATGTGTTCCCAAAAATGTAATGTCCCCAACAATTTTGTGTAATGTCCGCAACACAAACTTTTGTTTGTAGAATCACTGGAACAAGGTTGCATGAAATTTTTTTTTGACAGTTGAAAAATCTAATTATTGTTATGTTTTGAAGGCACAAGGTTAAAAATTCACAGGAAAATCTCTTTAAAGAAAGGTACTTTAAAAAGTGGTTAGCTAACCAAAGCATCTTTTTATTAGGTACAAAGGGAACACTAAAAATACTGTCTAGATATGTTTGAACACCCTTAATGAACATTCTGACATCTAAATTGGGGTTTAAAATGTTATGCAATTTTTTCAGGGCCGATTTACATTGTTTTACCAGGTTTCAAAGGAGAAAAACCACTTTAATGTTGTTTAACAGGCAATTTGAATGTAAAAGAATAATAAAACATTAAATTTGTCCAATTATCTTGACCTGAAAAAGAAAACAATTAGAAAGAAAGAAAAAGGACACTTGTTTAACCCTTTAAGTCCCAATAGTGACTAAGAGCAATTTTCTCCTAACGATATCAATACATTGTCATGAGATGAGGTTATGAGAATTGGTAAAATGATCACCTAAGAGAAAATACTTTGATCTTTTATCAAATTCTCTTAACTAATTCTTAAAGGAAATGTATAGAGATCAGTTTGGAGAATTTGTATGTGGATATTGGGGCTTAAAGGGTTAAAATTACATGACGCTGTTACACTGCTGACCACACTGCTTGTCTCTTTAATAAACGTGGCTGCCCAGATACTGCGATTGAAGGTTTCAGATGTCTTGCAAGGTTTTCTTTAGTGGTAAATCACCTTAAATAACATTGAGATTGGGAAAATGTTTAATGAAAGTTAGAATTCATTGTTTACTTTACTTCAATTTAGCATTATTTTTACAAATTTTGCGATTTTCCTCAAATTGTGTGATCAGATACGATTTGAGGTCAATAATATAATATAATATTGTGCAAAATCGCACCATCATGTAACATCAGATGACCTGTTTTTACCATCAAAACCTAGCTCATTCCCAGATACAGGCAACTCCCTTTATGACGGACACTGTTAAAAGGGACCTTGCCTGCATCTCATTAGGGAGATCAGGAGTTTATTTCAGTCCAATGTCTATAAAAAAATTGCAATACATGGAATTAAGTAAGGCAATGAAATGATAATGAAAAAACAAGAAAAAGAGAGGAAAAAATAGTTCTCATGACAGGATATTCACAGCTGGGCAACTGTCCTGTTCCTAACCCTGCCAGTGTGAATAAACAACAGGACTTGAAGGTCAATTATCTTCTGGTTACCACTTCAGATGCTCTACCCCAGTAATCTGTTTCTCTCCCTCTTTTTTAATGGTTTCAGTTGTGTTTTGTTGGTATGGTGTTGGTTATTGGGAGTCGATGTAAGAACAAGAATTATGTTGAACTTTTTGATCCCAATGATAATTCAAAATTCAAGTGCTGGCCGGTACCTACATGTCAAGATGGACAGCAACCATCTGTGGAGCCTGGGTCAGTACATCCAAAGATGACAACTATCTCCTGCATACCTTGTGATCATGGTTGGTTTTCCAATCAGGACACCAACTATAGATGCCAGAATTGCACATCATGTGGTAACAAGGGTGTTCTTGTAAACTGCTCAATTTATTTAGATGCTGTTTGCTCAAAGAGTTGCAAATCAAAGACACATTATTTTAATGAAAGTGATGGTCAGTGCTATGCTTGTACTGAATGTCGTGGGAAAGACGAGTCAAACATTGAACGACAGTGTTTATTATCTTCTGGAAATTTGCGTGTTGGTTCAGTGATTGGACAACTGGGAGATCTGCATTGCAAAGTTCAATCATCTCAAAAATGTGATGAGCTGTCAAAAAATGTTACAACTTATACAAATGGTTCATCTGTTGTCAATGGCAGTGTTTTGGAAAAAAGTAATCGTCCCAGACCAGAGAACAATGTTTCATCGACATATATAAGTGACAACTATCGAGCCATTAATTGTAGTCGGAAATCATCTTCATCTCTTCGAATTCAGGACATTATACTCATTTGCGCTTTAGCTACTGTGGCTATAGCCAGTGCTGTTTTTCTTTATCTTTATATAAGAGAAAGAAGAATGCGATTGTCAAGAACTTGTCATCCTTCATCGTCAGAGAGCTGTCCCTTCATGAACCTGTGCTGCTCAGGTTTGGCAGGTATGTAGTCATAACTGTTTTGTATAGTGTCTTTCTGATCACTCTCTGGCCAGAAAGAACCATTAAATTACTGTTCAGATAAACAGAGCCCTGTTTGCAAGTCCACCACTATTCAGTCTTTTGTTCCTGATGCTAAATTACTGAGTTTGCAAAGTTCCAGCACATTTAAAAGGCAAATTTTTCTCTCCCCCCAAATTTGCTTTTGTCTTTCTGCTGGGCATGACTATTGGTGAGGAAAGTTCTTTGGAAATATATATCTTTAGGATCATCAGTTTAACGGATGTGGGATCCATAAGGGAGTTATGGGGAGTTTAGTCAAGTTTGAATGGATCAACTGGGGGTACATTTTATGGTCCATAAAAGTAGGAGATACTACTGACATATTAGCTTGCCTTGCAGTTATTTCAGGAATGTACTCAGGATTTCTTTAAAACTGTTAGTACATGAATATTTTTGTGTTACTTTTTTGGCCTTTTATACGTCATATTCAGGCAAAGATAAATTTATCAGTAAAAATGATTTGTAGGTTGACTAAAGATTTAGAGTTAAGCAAACAAGTTATTCAATTCAGAGTTTAATAAAACTATAAATGTCTTGCGCAAGAGACATCAGATCTGCGATTCTCTACCGTAGTTTCAATTTTTGATCTCACAGTTATTTAGTCGCTGTTTCACCTCCATGTCAAAAATTCAATTGATTCCTCCTCTATCAGTCAAAGTGGTTCATGTCCTGCTGATTAAGAAAACCACAAGAGATCATTCGACTGTAATTTATGCCAAAAACTTCCAGTTTGATGATTCTCGCACTATGCGATGCGATACTCGTAGGGCAGGAAATGAGATGTGATTGGTAACTTACTCTTGAGCGGTACTGTACAGTGTACATCTGTCATCGTAGGGTGAGTAATGATTATACATCCCAGTGCTTTTGGATTGCATGACCACTGCAGTCGATCAGTCTTGAATAATATTGTTCAATATGCAAGACCCTGAAAACCATACCCTGTTCAGCAGTACGTACCTAAAGAGTAAGGATACATTAAGGGCCAAGTTGCATAAAATCTTCTTAAGATAAAAAGGCTCTTTAACCTATTTTGTTCTGGAACGATAACGTGTTGTTTTGAAATAATTCATAAGTTACGACGTCCCTCAATCTTAAGATGTTTTTTGCAACCCAATCCAATGCCTGGAAGTAGGAGGGTGGGGCCACCAATTTATAGTGTTTGGATGTCTTGTAGTGTATGAAATTGTACATCTGATTTAAGAGCCTCACTTTTTCCTAAACCTTTGCTTTCATGTACATAGGCCAACATACCTGTGAGACAATGACTAATCTATTAAACGACTTTGGGGAAAAACTCAGGTACATTCCAGAGGGTAAGTGTCAAGAGATGCAACAGTGTAGGGTTGTTTTCTTGAAGAGAAGGACCATAAAAAGTAATTACCTACATGTAATACAAGAATCAAGCACTTAACTAAATAAAATGAGGTATAAAGTGCATAATTTGTAATGTTAACTGATTTATTAGATTTTATTGACTACTAATCAATTAAATACCACGTTATCTATTAAAGATTCAAAGCCGTTTAATTAGCATATAATTATATAGTTATAGTTTTTCTTGATAGCACTAGTATTTGAGTTCTCTTTTCTTTTAGGTATGGAATTTTTGATTACAATTAAGGATTTTCAGTAGCATGTTTTTAATGAATCTGTACATGGTCCCATTAGCTGACTTAGCTTTAACCGTGGTAAACTTGTTGTTGTTGTATTCTGGAGGTTGTATTAAAATAATATTATACACGAATCATTATGATTGAGTTTTCCTTAATTTCAGGAGTAAGAATTAACAGCATCCCTTATGACGTTGAGGAGTTCATTGAGAAGTTAGATGAAAAAAAGCGATGTGCAAAAAACTGGTATCATGTAGCTCGAAAGCTTGGACTATCTATGGATGAAGCTGACCGTCCAAAGAGAAGAAAGTCCAACTTTGGCATTAATAAGTAAACTAAGCACTTGGGAGACTGTCGTTACTTTAAGAAAATTTGTATGTGTACTGTATCAGTTAGGGAGACATGACATTTCCAACCCTATCATTGACTTTTACCGGAGTAGCGTGCAGCAAGCAATCACCTGCTCTGTTTAAGATAGGGTACATGTATTTAGTAAAATCCAACTAGTGGTGTATTATCAATGCGGTGTTCTGATTGGTTGAGCTACCACTAGGCTGTTATAGCCTACTAGTAGCGAAAAGCGTGCGCTTTTTGGCGGCAAAAAAGGATTATTAAAGTCTAGCTTTAAGTAGCTAAATTTTTTTTGATATTTTTGACCAACTAGTTGGATTTTACTAAAACAATAATTATTCCTCTCGCCCTCATATGCTCTGAGTCAATAGCCTATTCGGCCTCCGGCCTCATGGGCTATTGACAAAATTTTTGACAGGCCACAAATTTACAATGGGGCATCAAACATGGCAACATTGGGGAAGGTATTCTGTTGGGCTAAATGCACCACAGTGTAATTAGCCGGGCGTTGGATAAAGCCATCCTATCTATCATCTTAGAGTGTCTTAAGTACAGTAGGCTATTGTTAAGAAACTGACAATATTTACCAAATATCTTAATAAGGGACGGCACTTTTAATCCTTGCGTGGCTAATGGCTTTTTGTGTGAATTGGGTACTGTTAAGATATCCTGGATAAACTATGATATGTGACACGAGAGAACGGATAGATGAACACAACCTTTTAATACACACAAGTAGCAAGATGGCGGGCCCAAAGAGACACCAAACTCGGGCCCAGTCCCTGACATAAAGCATACTATAACATCCCTCCTACTGTACAAAAAGGAATTGAACAAGAGTCCTTAAAGGTAATCAGTTCTTAAAAGTCAAGAGTAAAAATCCACTATTCCGCAAGGTGGGAAGTCCTTGGTAAAGTCTCAACAAATCCTGGCAACATATGGTGTGCATCAAAAGTCACTGCACTAAATCCTAAATTGGTATAACAATGGAGTACGCGTGGTAAGTGTGAACTTGAACAAACGAACTGGTATAGGCGCTCAACTCCTAAAACAAAAGGTTCTATTCAGTAAAACGAGCAGGTCTTATAATTGTACGCCCACTCCTGGTCCGATAGGTCCCAGGGTTCGCACTAGCACCGGGGGATCCAGGGGTGAGACCAACATCTCTTGTAGGACTGGACACAACGGTGTGCGGTGCCTTAGTAGACTTCGGAATATCATGAGAGGGTTCAACAACAGGGTCATCAGACTCGGTGATTGCAGGCTCATCCTCAGAGCTAATCACAGGTTGACCCGTGTTTGCCGGGCGAAGGTGGCGCCTGTTACGGCGAAGGATTGAACCAGATTGGGTTTTCACTTCATATGACCGCGGCTCAGGTCTTGTGCAACTCACAGTTCCTGGTAACCACTTCTTTGAAGCTTGGTCCTGTATGCGTACAGGTTGCCCTGTTGTCAGGGGACTTAGATCATGCGCATTCCGGTCATAGTAGTGTTTCATGGACTGCTGACGTTCTGTCAGGCGCTGGGCGACTTTGTCCCTGTCAGGTATTCGATTGTCCACTCTGACCGGAAGATTTGCTTGAAGTTTACGCTGATACAGTAATTCAGCAGGGGACGGAAGCTGTGAATCAATCGGAGTAGATCTAAGACAGAGCATTGACATGTAAGGGTCCTCTCCAGATTTTACAGCCTTGTCTAAAGTGTTTTTAACAGTCTGGACTTGTCGCTCAATAAACCCATTGGACTGTGGGTATCTGGGGCTGGACGTTATGTGTTGGAAGCCCCATTCGTTAGAGAACTGCTTGTAGCTTTGACAGTCATATTGTGGACCATTGTCCGAAATTATGACTTTCGGTACACCTTGTTCTGACATCACGCACTTTGTAAGCCTTACAACTGTTTGTCCAGTGGATTGTCCACTTGGTATTTTCTTGATGATGGGGAACTTGGAGTAATAATCACACATAAGCAGATATTCGTCCCCATGCCATGTGAATAGATCAGTACCAACTACTTGCCATGGTCTAGTAGGTACTTCATGTGGTTCCAGTGTTTCTTTGGTTTGTGTGGTTTGGCTTTCTTGACAAATTTCACACTTCTGGACTTTAGCTTCAATGTCCTTGTTAATATTGGGCCAAAATACACAGGATTTTGCTCGTAGCTGACACTTCGCAACACCTTGGTGAGCCTGATGTATCTTCTCTAAGATATCATCTCTTTGTGATTCCGGAATAATCACTCTTTCTCCCTTGAGTACTAGACTGTTTTCAATAGATAACTCGTCACGGTAGGCCCAGAACTTCCTCAATGGCACTGGAACTTGTTTCTGTTTTTCAGGCCAGCCAGAGTAGATAATTTCTCGTAGGGCTGAAAGTTCAGGATCACAGGACGTGTCTCGCCTCAAGGCATTCAACTTATCATCAGAGAATCGCACTAGGCATACTTTCTGAAGGTCCAGTGACTCTTCATTTGGTAGAGGGTTTAGTCTTGACATTGGGTCAGCAAGAAGCATTTCTGTGCCAGGTTTGTACTTGATAGTGAAGTCATATCCTTGTATTCTGAGTAACATTCTCTGGAGTCTTGGAGGAGCAGCTGTAAGATTCTTCAAATGAATCATCTCAAGAGGTTTGTGATCTGACTCAACCATGAACCTCTTGCCAAACAAGTAGGAGTGAAATTTCTCACAAGCAACAACAACAGCAAGCATCTCACGCTCAATATTTGCATATCGTTTTTCCGTGTCCGTGAGTGCTCTAGATGCGAAAGCAACAACCTTGCCTTCTTGCACTAACGCACTCCCGAGTCCCCTAAGGGAGGCATCAACCTGGAGGATTGTGTCCTTCTTAGGATCAAAATACGTAAGGGAGACTTGACGGCAGATTGACTGCTTGATTTTCTCAAAAGCTGTACTGTGGGAAGGAGACCAGTGGAAGTCACTGCCTTTCTTAAGCAAGTTCCTCAGAGGCTCAGACAGAGCAGACAGATTTGGAATGAAAGGGGCCATGTATGTTGCTATACCAAGGAAAGACTGGAGTTCTTGGGCATCCTGTGGGACCTGGATGGCTCGGATAGCTTCCACCTTTTCTGGGTCAGGGTGCACTCCTTCAGTATCAAATAACATTCCAAAGAATGTTATCAGTTCTTCTTTAATAATACATTTGTCTAGGTTGAAGACAAGTCCATGCTCCCGCGCGACTAGCATCAGGTTGTGCAAATTGGCATCATGTTCTTCCTCGGTAGGACCATGAACTGCAATGTCGTCAGCAATGCCAACTGTTCCTGGGCATTTCTCAAGGATAAAATCCATCTTCTGTTGGAAAATATCCTGACTAACACAGAGTCCAAAGGGAAGACGAGTAAATCTAAATCTACCAAACGGGCTGTTAAAGGTGGTAAGGTAAGAGGATTCTTTATCGAGCACTACGGACCAATAACCATGACGGGCATCCAGTTTTGAAAATACTGTGCTTCCTTTGAACTTGTGGGTGATTTCCTCTAGGGTAGGTGTATGATGATGGCTTCTCTTGACAGCTTGGTTAAGATCTTTAGGGTCAAGGCATACGCGCCATCGTCCATTTGACTTTTGGGAGTAAGCCACACTTGAAACCCAGTCTGTGGGCTCGGTCACAGGTTTAATGACTCCAAGATGGACCATTTCATCAAGCTCCCTTTTAATATCATCCTTGATGTGTATTGGGCACTTCCGTGGTGCATGAACTACAGGTGGCACATCCGGGTCAGTGACAATGTGGTATTCCCCTTCAAATTTACCAATGCCATCAAAACGGTCAGGGTACAAAGCTTGGAGGTCACCTTTATCCTTAACTGCTGGGAGAGGCACTTTGCTAGAACATGTGCCTACTGCACAGTGTAACTCCACCAGGTTAAGTTGGCAACAGGTGGGTAGGCCACAAATAGCGGGGCCGGTGACATCAGCAACATAAAACATTGCATCAGTTGCTTTGTCACCATAAGAGCACCTGATAGAACATACTCCATGCTGGGGTATTTGGGTGCCATTGTATGCAGTCAGTTTGGTCTGACTCGGTGTTGTCTCCGTGGGAAGGCCATTTTCACCCACATGGTGTGGAAACATGTTCCGATAAATTCGCAAAGGCAGAATATTTCCCTGGGCGCCAGTATCTACTTTCACTTTGAGCACAGGGTTAGGATGATCAACATTAGGCAACTTTACTTGGAGCTTTGCAAAAGCTTCATCTTTTACTGGAGTAACATTGGAACTGTCAATTTTAATTGTCTCGAAACACAACTCATCAGAGTCTGAATTTGTCTCCTCAACTGTGTGTATCTTGTTCTGACTTGACTTGGCGTGCGGTATCCAGCCCCCAGGCTGCTTCCGGAGTGAAGGTTTAGCTTTCCGATCCTGTGCTTGTTTATTTCTGCACACTTGTTCCCAGTGGTTCCACTGGTTACACTTTCTACACCTTGTACCTTGAGCTGGGCACTTTTTTTCATGGCTGAGACCACATTTTCCACATCTGAGGTTGGAATTCTGTCTGATAGCATCTACGTTAGTGTCATGAGAACGAGCGGGTGCTGACGCACCTTGTTGGTCAAGGGATTTCATATCATTTACCGTAGCTTCCCTTGTCCGGGCAATGTCCATGGCTTTGTCAAGCTTTAACTTATCATCTTTTCCTAAGAGGACTTCTTGTATCTTTCTTTCGCGAGTACCAATAATTAATTGCTCAATTAACCGCTCCTCTAGTTCGGCGTCACTGAATCGGCATTTCTGGGCTTGTATTTTGCACCTGGCCATGAACGAATCTACACTTTCATCATCAGCTTGTTTGAAGCCTTGTAGTTGGTATCTTGCAATCCGAAAATTTGACTTAGGTTCCAGATATGTTGCAAACTTGTCAAAAATTGCGTCAGGTTTCGCTTTCTCATCAGCGGTCAAGTCAAAAGAGTTAAAGATTTTCCGGCCCTCTTCGCCGATCCAGAGCAGAATATAGGTTGCCTTGACTTTGTCCTCTTTCGCGTTCAAAGGCCCATCAAAGACTAGCTGGCAATATTGTTTGAAGCTTTTAAATGCCATGGGTAAGTCAGAGTCATTCCATTCCATCTGAGGCGGCTTAATTCCCGAAAGCTCGCCCATGTTTGTGAGAAAACTGTGTCGGCCGGTAGAATTGCGATGATACTCGGCTGCACGCTACGAATGGTTGACTTAGTAATCCTGGTTCATCGGGTTCACCTCAATGTTTTATGAGTCAAAACGTCACTCGGCGTGTAGAATCATCCCACCGCTGCCACCATGTTAAGATATCCTGGATAAACTATGATATGTGACACGAGAGAACGGATAGATGAACACAACCTTTTAATACACACAAGTAGCAAGATGGCGGGCCCAAAGAGACACCAAACTCGGGCCCAGTCCCTGACATAAAGCATACTATAACAGGTACTCCTCACTGACGTTATGCATATGAATATAAAAACTATTTTTAGTAAGAAACTGATTTAGTACCAAGCTTTGTGAGCCAAATTCCCTTATCAGCACAAAACAACCAAATCTGGCCATGTAAAATCAAGTTTAAAAAAAACGGTAACAGGCGGTTTGTAGGTTTTTTCTCTGCCTGACATGCCGAGAAAGCATGTAAGGTTGTGAAATAACAACAAAATAAAAAAATAATAACAAAAGATAACAAAACCAAAAATACAGAAAACAGTTTGTGAAAATAAGGTTGTGAAATAACGTCAAAATTAAAAAAACAAAACAAAACAAAAGCAAAAATTTCAGAAAACGGTAAAACCAACAATAGCAAAGTAAGACAAAACAAAACCGCAAGTAAAACAACAATACAAAACCATAATAATATTAGGCAGCAACAGAAAAAGGAAAAAGCAATCAACATTGGTACCCAATTAAAGGAACTAAAAAGAAGGCTCTTATCAGTACATTGGTGGAAAATTTGACCATAAAACTTTTTTCCACATTGATGATGTCTTTACAATTGTGACGTTACATGTACTTCATGCGTCCATCATGTTGAAGACAGTCATTTTAAGAGATAAAATAATAATAAAAAAGAAACTCTTAAAAAACATCAAGTATAAACTGGCAAAGCAGCAAGCTCTCTAAACATACGACATTTCTAAAGTAAATTTTTTTAAGGGAACGTGAAATGTAGTCAGCGGTAAACATAACTCATTCGATGTCACAATAAATTGTTTGCTTCTGAAGGTTTACACTGATGCTGGTTACATCAGTTGCCAAGGGAGACAAAAACTCACGGTTGTGAACTCAAAAAGAAGTGAGCAAAGAAATAAACAATAAAAACAACGTACAAAAAGCCAAAATATTTCAATGATAAAGAGAAACAAAAGACACACGCACAACTGAATGTGAGACAGAAATGAACTGGAGAAGTCCCATTGTTTGGGTTTGGTTCCAGTACCCACTTCAGTACAGGAAAACAAAGTATTAAGTCATTGCTTTTCTTCCTGAGACCTTTTATATCATGAGTT
>OZ037779.1:49287995-49440495 GCA_964035525.1 Porites cylindrica | reverse complement strand
TGAAAAGTGTTCTGTCCGTCCAACGTACAGACATTGTGGTCTACATTATCTGCTACATATTGTACAAAGTGACCAGGGGTTAAACCAGGAATATCTGTGCCTTTTGTTTGCGCCGCACTCATTTCAAATTTCTTAACTTCAGTGTAAGAGGAGCAAAACCCATGACTATTCAAGGAATCAATTAAAAATTTGGATCCATAATGGTGGTGCATTTGGACTGCCAGGCCGATTTGAAGAGGAGCTATCAGGACCCTGGGCCGAGCGGCTTGAATAATGGCTTGCCCTATGGAAGCAATCTTTCGCTCTGCACTCTTTTCGTTAAATATTGTTCTCAGAAACAAATACAACGTTTCAGGTAGAAAAGCGCAGTTTTCATCCAAAGACGAAATCTCTCCAGGTAATGGATAAAAACTTTTAGAGATGTCCTTACTTTTGATGTCCGTTTTTATGAGATCAGCAGCTGCCTTAATCACTCTGATTTTATCGGCTTCAGGGTCAGCATCTCTAGAAGCGTCATAAAAATTTTGCAAGATGGTCGAAGCTGTACTCCTAAATGTTACGACATCAGCCTTACCATTGATACTAGCAATAACGATGTTTTCTCCAAAATGCTCTTTAAGTTTTTCTTTCATATACCGTGCGCTGTAAGGTTCTTGGTCGTTGAATTCTGCCATCTTATTCATAAGATCGTTCACAGTTATCTGCTCGTCATCGTTTTCCTTAAGATATTTTCCAACCTCCAAGAATGCCTCTTGCCTAGACTTATCAGTTGGCCTGCCTTTCTTTTGTCGTTTGCTTCCGTTAGTTTGATGAGAAAGCGGTACTTGCTTCCCCGTCCGAAAATTGGTACTGCAAACTTGGTGATAAATTGCACCTGCTGCAATGAGATCTTGGGAAAAAGATATTCTGCCATGCACTTTCTCAGCCCAACCGTCTCTTCGCTCCTCACAAATTCGGTTTAATGTGGTTTGAAAATCTAATGTTCTAACAGGAAAAACATCATGTCCTCTTTTGTTTCCCGTAAGTTTAGCAGGCTGGCTGCAAAATAAACATCGTTCACCAAAATCAAATGTTGGTTCACTGGAACGCAGGGTACGACTTGCACTAGAGGATGTTTCTTCATCAGCCGTATGTTTCTTTATGTAGGAACGAATAACCTTTACATGACAGTATTTCTGCCTGCATTTTTGATGTACACGCTGTCCTGCAAAAGTTTGGAGTGTGTCGCCACGTAGTTTACTTGCATTGTTGATGCCATCGCTTTCTTTTTGCCTAAGTTCCACTGTTTCGAGGCCATTGGTTGATAATTCCTTGCAAATTACACAATACTCCATCGTGTGATGTTAACCGGACGATAAACCACATCTTTAACCATCTATACTTTACCTTCACAGGACATTTTTCACTAAAGTACCACTCTGGACGTCCAACAATGCGTTTCTACCAATACTCGTCTTAATAAATGTCTTGTGAAGCGAAGAACTTTGTTAGTTTGAAGGCCAGAGAATCGTCCAGAGCAGTTGTACGAGCAAGAATTTTCCAAACCAAACAATCGAGAGTCTTTAGAGTCACTGATACACATATATACTTATTGATAGAGAACTAATTCAAGGAAAACTGTTGTTTTCCAGTTCTCGAAATAAATTTTCTTCGATGTGATCAAAAAGTTGTTCAAATCTTTACATTTAAACACGTGCACGCATTTGTTTTCCAATTACGCCTATTGTTTTTAGCTGTTTGCTGTAAAAATTTACGCATATATTTTGAATAAATTGCGAGGCAGCCATTTTGAATTTAGAAAAAGAATTCAATCATAAAACTGTAATTTCATCATTTTATCCTTCGAAACGTTTGGTAGACTTTTGACATGTTATTTATAGGCATCAGTAGAATAACTTCCAGCAAAAATAAATTCTGTTGCAATTACTTCAAGGTTCGGTCTTTTTTTCTCGTAGAATGACTAGACTAATATTGAGAAGTTTTTATATACGTGGGGGCCACGTGACCAGGTATTCATGTGAGGCGCCACTTTATGTTATCTTGACAGTGGTTAAAGACAGGCAAGGCAGCATTTTGGGGTTTTTGTTTAGGGAGAAAGGGCATAAAATAATGATTTCGCCGATCGTTTGGTAAAGAGTGCCCACTTTGTTATTTTTTAATGTAGATGTTTTTCAAATGTATCTCATATTGGGAAAATTATAGTGTTTGCACCATGTGCTAAAAGTAGCTCTGATATGTATTTTGTAGCTAATTTTTTATCTCAGCTAATGTTTGTTTGTTTGTTTTTTGCAACTGGAGTAAATTTTGAATCCCCTTTGCCGCAAAAACCAAGTTCAAGTCAAGAAATGAGCAGGTAAAAACTGCGCAAAAGAAATATGGATACATGTATGAATGAATATTTCACGAACAGGGAGCAACGATATGATAAGTGAAAGCTCGGTCTCGTGGTACAAATTAACGCTTGCCGTTTGCCTTGTCGTGATTCTTAATCTTATTCCAGTCAGTATTTTAGTACACGTGGAATAATTTTCTACAAAATAGAATTTCTTCCAAGTAATAGAGGTCGCTCTTATTATTGTGAGCTTGCACTTAGTAACGAAATATTTTTATTGGACTGTTTGTACGAGACGCGTTCTTTGTTTGTCAAATAAACCTATCAGCTTTTAGCGTTTAAAATACTTAGTAACAGTTTCAATGAAACGATTACGTCTTGTCTGTGATTGTAAACTAAGCTGAAGTTACTAGACACCCCATACGACATGCACGCGTATAAATTATTTTAAGTGATTGGTCTGGAAAAGTCGTATGTCCGCTGGGCAGACCTCAAACACACACCTCGGGCTCAGCCCGTGGAACTTTTTGTTTACCTGAAACGTTTTGTTTTGTCATTTTGGTATCTCAAAAAAGTGATTTCAAGGGTGCTGGGCTCGATGTTTGTACCTCGGAACGTCGAACGCACACTAGTTAAAAATTCTGTCGCCCTTTTCAGCTGCCAAAATGACAATACGCAGCATTTCAGGGAAGAAACGATTGATTGTACTGGTCTGTATGTGAGCATTCATGGCAGTACATGTATGTAACGATAATGAGAACCTTTTCGATATTCCCCTACATTTCCACCAAGAAACTAAAACATACGGTCATGCAATCGTGACCCCTGTGCAGAGATCTTGAGTGAAGTAGTCCCAAACAAACCTGCTTGGGGTATCACACTTAGTAGCAGAACTGCAGATCAGTGATAATACAAAATAACTTTTATTGGCCTTTCAAGGCTCTTATCAGCTACTGTAATCATGCAACTACTGACTTCGGAGCACTGAAAATAACACCATCGATCAAACAGTGTGAACACAGGCGTCCAGTTAAAAACTATTGTACAGCACATGATTAACATTTCCTAGAGATGATTCACACGTAGTTAATATAAAAGTTAATGCAAACGTTTAAGTGTTAATAAAGTGATGTTGCGATGCCTTTTAAGGTGTTTCCATACAGTTTTTCTGCGTCCTTACCGGTATTTTGCAGTCATCTTAAACATAATTTTTTCCTTTTTGTTCGCTATAAGATTTTCACTACTGACGGACCATGAATTGAAGTTTGTCAAAATGCAGTTTTTAGTAAAATGGATATCACCATGACAACAATAAACAAAATACAGTGCCACAACTTAAGCCTATGCGTAACGAAAATAAACTTGACACTTAAAGCTACACTGGAGAAGCAGGCAGCATTCACTGTGACCGAAAACGTTTTCGTATGGTGTAGTGACTGTAACTGTTGGAACCTGGCAAAAATTAATGTTGCCTAGCCATCCGCGATCCACGCATTCAGTGAGTGAGTTAAAATTTTAAAGTGCTTGATGAAACATCTAAAAACTTGAAATAAACATTTTCAGTGAATCGTGCTTCGCTAAGGACTTTGACTTAACCTGCAAGATGAAAGAAACTTCGAAAACTTTCAAGACGCTTAACGAGCTCGGCTTCAGGATTCGTCACCGGCAACCTTCCTTTAAATGTGAACACAGTTAACACAGTGGAACCTCGACATTAGAATAATTTATATCTAGAGCTTTGGTATGGACAGCCGTTTACCAAGGATGATCCTATTGGTTTGAGTCGCATAACTAGTCAAGAACTTCTCACAACTTCTGCCTATCTTGTATGAATATGCCTGAGCGTTTTAGGTCTGTTCCCTGCTAAAGAAGGTTAATAAAATGACTGTACTTAGAAAAGTAGCGTGAATATGCGCTAGCGTTCGACATATTAAGTGAAAACAATCAAAAAATTAGTTTTATCGACTATTACATCACCAATTGTTTAAGAAGACACTTCAAAAAGTTATAAGAGTATTAGTGCGTGTTCAGCGACTGATACCCAGTTCGCTTGAAGGAATCTGGGTACGAGATAAGTGTTCAACGTAAGGATTCATTTTAGACGGAGTCTTCCCCTTCTATCATGTCGTCCTCTTGGATGTAGGCATTTCTTCGACTCATCTGTTCATCTTGGGTAGTGTACAAGTCTCCAACCTTGTTCCTGTTCATGAGACCTTCGTGCAATACGGTACTTAACGGCTAAAACAGCCAGGGCTATGATAAGAATCAGAGCAAATCCTCCAGCGGCTCCTGCACCAATGATCAAAGCAGGGTTTTGGCTTTTTTCGGTATCTGTCCACGGAGAAAAAAATTTAAATCTTGATAATTAGATAAGTCTTAAAACCGTAAATAATGAAGGAAAAGCTATCATTGAAGGACTTTTTAAGTTAGAATTAAAGCTTGCTCTTGTATCAAATAAAGCCCATGCAATAATTTTAATTCTCTACTAGATCTAAAACGGTTATTTCACATTGACTATTTTCCAATTGCCCATAATACACTCTGTTTGCCCCCCAAATTTTGCATAACTTATTGTCTTAAAATGCTCTTGGGAAAATGCAATACTCCCACGAGCATTTAAAAACAATGGTTTATGCAGAATTTGGGGGGCAAACAGAGTGTATTATGGGCAATTGGAAAATAGAGAATGGGAAAACGTAAAGCTATCAACCTTATTTGCCTTTAGACTCTATCGAACTCCAACAAGTACAATTAGGGAAAAAAGATCGTAGTCTTTTATCTTGAAGAAGTCCAGCTATCTGGCCGCTAAAACAATTCGTGCAATAATCCACAAACGCTAAGCCCTAAGAGTGATCAGCATCAAAATTTCTCCTTGTAATATCAATGCTTTGTAAAACAGAGTGGTCATGAGAATTACGGACATGATCACACAAGATGAATTTGCTTGATATTTTATTAACTTTTCCCCACCACTTTTGTAGGAAATGAATAGGGGCAACAAATGAGAATTCGAATTTTGATCTTAGGGTATTGTTAAACCTTGGGGATTGGTTGATCCTGGCTCCATACAGAAGCCGACATAATTATAACCAACCGGCCTTAGACCTTCAATGAAGTTTACAGTTTTGTGCTCAGTGCCATGGCCTTTGAAAAGAAGCGAGGCTAATTAAAGGTGACCTTAAATTGTTACAAACCTTCCTGCTTTCACGGGCTTGTTCGGAGGATGAGAATAACACGATAAGCTACGATATGAGATTTGCACATAGCAGGTCAAGGTTTGTAACAAAACAAGGTCACTTCCAGCCTCGCTTCTACTCAGAGCCAGGACACTAAGCGCTGCAACTTGGAATTCAGTGGAATTGGTTGGCGACCTTCCCTCCTTCACTTACAAATTATTGTGGACATATCATAAGTAGGTTGAGTATGATCTTCCGGTGAACGTAGGACTGACGTTTCGACAACCTGCGGTAGTAACAACAACAATACACCCATCTTATTGAATTTCCAGGACTACGTTATCCCGGATGATCATATTCAACCTACTTGTGAAATGACTCCTGGGTTCAAACCTTTCACAGTTTTATTGTGAATACTATTATGAAGACTCTATACGTACCTCCTTCGTCACGTTTTTCCGTCTCCGTCTCCGTCTCCGTGATCATTATTGGGCCGCTGGAGAGAATATGTTTGCTTGTGCTTTCTTCATGTTCTATTTCGTCAATTGCGTCTCGTCTCTTTCTTCTTTTACTGCTTAAACAACCCCTGCTGCATCTTTAAACAAAATTTTCGGCTTACAGATCGTCATAATGTGCTTTTGTTTGGCCTCGTTAACGTGCAAATTTCGCGCACAGCGATGAATGGAGGAAAACTTAGTGGAGATCCAGTCTTTTCAAGCTATGTTACTTCGCTTTACTTACTTATAGGTTATGAACGACCAATGCAGGGAAAATGAAGTTGCCTGTGTATCATGCTTGTGATACTACCAGAAAATTGCAAAACAGAGAAAGAATGAACTTAGTGTGTAATAATGTCGTATGCGGTTCAAGTAGAACTGCGCCTTGTTTCCACCCCGGGGTCGGTAAAGCCCCCTTTAAAAGTAAGCGGATGCTCTCGTCGTCTCACATTGGGATAGAAATTGCATATTATGATGTCATAATTTAAAATGCTCAGGGTAGAAAGCCAATAATTTTCCCTATAAAGATATGACGTAAGGTTAAGCGTAAAGAAATATAAACAAAAACAAGGGAAACGGGGTCATACTTTGGAGCCACACTCAGATCGGTCTCAATTAGGGGTTTAATTCTATTGTTCCGTCTAACATCCCTTGTGTAGATGGTTTTCACTGTGACGTCATCAAATTGTAAAGTCAAAATACCGAGGTTTTAAGAATTATTATTTACACTAGTTTGAAGATAAACAAAAAGTAAATCTTTGTACAAGTTTTTATTTCCGTAACATGTTTCGTTTCGAAAATACAGCAATTTGAACTTCCGAGTTTTCAGAGTGCGTGACACCAAAATAGGATTGTGTCTCGTTGGAAAAAAGTCTCTTCTCTTGATTTTCAGCAGTATAACCACTTGAAGTATTAGAAGATATGTTTATGCGTACGTATGCTAGTTCTTGAGTGAAAAAAAAGAGCTTTTATAGAAAAAGTGAACTCCAGATGTTTTTGTTGATTTCCGGCGGCCATATTGGTGCACCAAAACGGTGCTCCAATATGGCGTCTCCATACAAAGCTCTACAAAGGTGCGTGAAACGTTTCGGCAAATAACTCAGAAACTATGGGCCACAAAGACCTGAGACTTGGACAAATTGTCTATATATAAGTCTTTTACAACACTTCATTTTCTTGGCTTCTTCCACTGGACGGTTTCCAATTTAATTTTTTGTTGCGTGACAGTGAAATTGATCTATAGGAGTACCCCTGGCTTGTAGCAC
Organism: Porites cylindrica; assembly: GCA_964035525.1. Classification (NCBI taxonomy): domain Eukaryota; kingdom Metazoa; phylum Cnidaria; class Anthozoa; order Scleractinia; family Poritidae; genus Porites; species Porites cylindrica. The sequence continues at coordinate 49,433,225 of OZ037779.1, read as the reverse complement.
AGAGGGTCTGCTATCTAGACATACCTTGAATTTAAACTGTATCTGTAACAAGCCAACAACTCGCAGTGGAAGTAAACAACGTCATAGTCGTTAAAGAACCTGAACGATCTAATTTTAAACTGCTGAGAGCTCCCTGAGGGATTATACGTGTACTCCATAGTTGTATCTCGCCCGCAACTAGTGGTGTAATATAAAACAAAAAAATGTATTTTAGTTTAATTACTATGGATGTCGCTGTGCCTTATAGCTCGTCAGATGTTATAGTTAGCCTATTTCAGCGCTATATTCAGTTATATATCCCCCTCTTTCCTCCTCCCCTCAACTAAAGACTTTCACTGTACCCACAATTCTAACGTCGGTTTTAAAGTCCATAAAATCCCCTCTAAGACTTATAACTGAAAGGGTTTTTTTTTTCTTGTTGACTAGTTATCCTTTTATGCACGCAAGACCGGTTTTGCATGACTGATCTAAATCAAACAACCATGCAGTATACATTGAAACCAAGAGAAGCATGGAACCCCTTTTCTGATGACGAATTTAATTTTTGTAAACTTGAAGTTTGAACTGTTAATTAATGGTATATAACATTGTATGATTGGCATATTAACTCCTTGCATGAACTTTTTGACCTTTTTTTAGCTCTGGGAAAAATTTGCACGAGCTCATAAAGATAATTTTGTAGATAAGAGCCACCACTTGGCCCCGATGGTCGATAACGAAAGTCTTTAACCATGCGAAGGATCGGATCGAGTTGTGAAGATGCTGATATAAACTTATTCGATCAAACGTTTTACTTTTTCCCGTACTCAAACATATTTTACACTTACCCATTCTGTATTAGGTTATATTGAGGCAATGAGTAGAAATATGCAGTTTTGGTGGTCCTACAGTTTTCAGCCATTATCACTAGGTCAGCACTAGACTCCACACTGTACTTCACATAAAGGAACTCGTTTAAAGGGATAGATATTGGGTAGTCGTTTTCAGTGTAAGGTGTGGCAAACGCAGCAGTCCTGTAAAAGTCCATTCTGAAAGTGAAATTCCCATATCCAGCTACGGAAAAAAAAAAAGTGTTTATATGTGGGAATGGATGGGGAATGGAAAGCCTCCTCTATAAGGTTTTACACATAGAGGTTGGCAACGATTTACTGCTCAATTGCTGCTCTTTTCGCGAAAGCAAATGGGTCGACTGCAGGGTAAACTATCTTAAAAACTTCCTGTGGCGTTCTTGTATTTGTGCAGTGGTGAGTACAGGGTTTGGTCGTTTTTATTGTCCAAAATATACGTCTACGTCTGGTGATCCAATCAGACAAGCAGATCATACCGTGATTTCAAAATCAATCCAAGGCAAATAAAACCAGACGCCATATAGGGGCTAACTGGGCTGCAGGGGTCTTTATTTCAAATAAATTGATAGGCTGTGTTCTCTGCAGTCAAAAATTCTCATCCAATCTCTGCGGAAGCAAAATTTAAAACGGACTTTCTTAGCCATTTGAACAGCCGATCCTGAAGCTGGAAGATTAATAACAACAAGACGCTCGAGTGCGTGAACTCGGATGAACTAACTGCTGAAATATATGAAAAGAAACAAGAAATTTCATGCATTATACTTGCCTTGGACCTGCCTTAAGTTAACCTTATTAAGATGTGCACTGTAAGTGTTTAAAAGTTTTGGGCGAGTTCGACTATGTTCGATTACCGAACCCAATCGAAGTCAGTCGAACGATCGGCGTTCGATTGACTTCGTCGGGACTTATGACTAAGACCTACACGACATATTATAGTTGGTCAGCAATATATAATATCTGATTTGCAATGTAATTAAAAGAAAGAAAAAAAAGCACCTTCTGAACCAATGAAAATTTGTTGCGGCTGAGATTGAATACTTAGTATCCTTTTTCTGGAATAGCTGCAGTGAAATCGAAGATTGATATCGTGTGTGCGGGTGATGACATTGTCAACAATTACTGCATCTACTTGAATTTCATTCCAGAAGATTAATGCATCCTCTGTTTCATTCACCAATGTTCCACAGGCGTTCAAAGTGGTGCTGATTAAAACGTGGGTTGAATTCTGGGTGGCCCTGCAGTTAAATAAGAGCAACTAAAACATAATAAAAAATCGATTCATTTGCGCTTAGCCTTTTTCACGACTACGGTTTAAAATTGGCATTTTTACGCCTAACGTCTAAAATGTTTGAAGGCTAACTCTATAAAGGCCCTCGTGATATAACAGACTAAAATCAAACATTTATGGTGACAGCAAGCGTTTTAAATTTTTGAGCCATCATATTCCGGCTGTACCTGCAGGAAGAATAGCGTAAGTGAAGGTTGTTGGCATCAAAAAATGGAAATGATTGCTTCTCTAAAGAAACGGTCATGTTGTTCTCGTCGCACGTAACTGTAGCTCCTGGTTCTGAAATACATAATAAGACACTAGATTACTGTTCAAAAATTGCAGTTTTGATAGGGAAAATATATTAATGTTATGTCAATTGAAATTATTATATAGATTTAAGTTTCATTTTATCCTGCAAATTAGATCTGGATTCACTAATTATTATCATTGAAAATAAATAAGTGAATGTGACTGTGCTTAATATGATGGCCTTTCCTGCCATCCGGGACATTACTCAGTGTAGGTTCGTAGGTCATGAAAGCGAGGAACGATGCCTCTTAGTCGTTGTAAAAAGAGACTCACCTAAATAAAAAAACTTAAACGTAGGAACCGTTTATCCCATATCTCAAACAGGGCTCAACCAAGGGGCACTCTCGACATCATCATTGCTTAATATTTAAAGGAACAAGAAGCATAAGCTCGTCTGTAAATTCCTGGATTTGTCTAAAAGCACATTTCCTATTTTTTAAAAAACATACTGCAAGAGTAATTGTGTACATTCCCTAGTTTAAATTTAGCTATATAATACGTACTTACCAACACAAGTTAAGTTGTTGGATGCCATAGTTGTCCGCTCAGGGCATCCACAGAAAAATGATCCTGGAATATTGTAGCAGTAATGACTACAGCCACCATTGTTGGTTAGGCATTCGTCAATATCTATGAAGTGAGTGCAGTGATAGATGTTTAGTCTCTCTATAGTATACAGAAAAAAGATTTTTTCAAGCCTGTAAAAAATCAGCGAGACGTTAGGTCCTTCGCATAACAAAATGTTATCGTCTGTTTGCCTTTACTTTGTAGCTTGTGATTGGTTGAAATTGGTAGACAAGTGTACAATAGTTTCAATAGTGAACTTTCGCAAAAGGACGGCGGAGGAAAGCAGGAGACGGCAAACCTTAGGTGACAAGCGTGACAACGATTTTTTATTTGTTTGAAAAAATTTCCGCCAAACTTCACCTTCCTATATGAACATATCCTTTTGCAAAGGGCCAGATGTTAAGCCAAGATTGGGACAAAATTAGCAAGTTATAGCCCTGTCACCTTTTTCACACAAACGTTTTGCCGTCCTCTTCTTTCTGCCGTCCTGTTGCGCAAATTCACAAATTTTGTTTCGACCAAAACAAGCCATCCTTGTCACCCTTAAGTATTACCTTTTTACAACGCTGATAGTTTGAAAAATGACTAGAACGCGCGAGCATGAAATTAATTCCTAAGGCTTACTTAAATTATGTCGAAAAATGAACTGCATGCAAAAAGTGAAAGAGAAGTATATAGCGAAATTCCAACTTCTAATCAAATCTTTTCTTATGGTTTAGAATAAAAGATACCCGAGATTGAAAATGTTTTGATCAAAGCTTTGTAAGGGCCTCTTTATATGGAGATGGGGGATCCCGGGTAGGTGAGGTAACCCGCGGCGGGTTACCCCACTTATCATGTAACTGTGTTCAAATTAAAATGAGAGATTATATGGACAGGCGCGTTACCTCACCTACCTGGGGTCCTCCACCTCTATGTACACGGGATCTAAGTCGAACTGAAACAGCGCATGGAACCTTGTGTTTCGTGTATGGAATATGTGTGAAAATCTTCATTATTGCGTTATGAGGCAAAAAAAAACAAAACAAAAAAAAAGGCCAAGAAATAAAGAAGCGATAACTTTGTGCTTGAATATTCACGGTTAAGAACTGGGCTCAATCTTGTTACGTCATCGGATAAAAGAAATATCCGGATTTAGCGTCCACATGATTCCGGATTCATAGCGTCTTAAAAAAGTTCCATTCGCTCAGGAGGGCGGATTAAAAAAGTTTCGGATTCGTATGCCGGATTCACCGGATACGTACGGACGGAAGCTGAATCTGCAAAGAAAAAGTTGCGGATTCAAAAATATCAGGATACGTGTGCATTGCATATTCTTGGGACCTATAAGAATACTATTGACCGACAACATACAGCTATTAGTATTACTAGTGTTTTACCGAGGGACTCACCCAGACAGGATTTTCCATCAGAAGACAGTTGATACCCGCCGAAACATGAACAGCTATAGCTCCCTGGGGTATTTGTACAGATTTGATGACAGTCTGCTGGCACATGAAACAGGAAGTCCATAGGGGTTGAATGCGCATTTAAACTAAACGGTGCATAATACCCTGAAGAGGAAACAAATCGAGACACATTTCGCAAGAAATCCACCTTGATCTATAGAGACCCTGTAAGGAGAATGGGACGAGAACACATACACTGTACCTCTATCAAAGTAATTATTTATTCGCTTATTAATTTTTGTCTTTTGAGACTGTTGGATCTTTATAGTCACTTGTCATAAAACAGGATAGCAAAATGAACGGTTTTCGTCTTAAAATGAAAATTAGGGACCTTAAGCATCGACGACGAAATGGGACGACGACGCCGACCGGAAGTGAAATTTTCCCGCGCGAACCCTCTGGGCATGCGTAAGGTTGTGAAAACGTCGTCCAGCCTTCGTCGACGACGTAATTCAGGGAGGTTTGCCGTCGTCGCTAAAACGTAAGTATAAAACTATACTTTTTGCGTGTAAATCACTCTTTTCCCCCCTTGTCATTCAGTACAAGTAGAAATATATTCTTTGTGGATTAGCAGAATCCAAATGTTAAACACTTTGTCGGTTTCTTCGCCTGCTAACTTGAATTTATTTTTCAGGTTCGGTTTGTTTGAAAACCTGAGTGATGGCGGAACACCAAGTCGGACAGACAAGTAAGCTTTCCTCTGCTATCTTTCGAACCTTTTAGATTAGCTGCTGTTCGTTCCCTTACGGTCCTATGTTTACTCATGCATTCTAGGTTGTACTATAGGATAAATGTTCATTTTTTCGTACTAAGATTTAATAATTTACCATGTTGTTTTTAGCCGCTAGTAAACATGATGTGGTTATGAGGAGCCTTGAGAGAGGACAAATATGGGAGAACATTGTAGCAGCACTGAATTCTCTTCAGCAGCCGAAATTTAGCTTAACTGCAGGTCAAGAGCTGTTCGAGATCGGTATACAGGTTTAACTTCATTGCAAAACAAAAACAAAAGCTGCGCGACGAAGAGCAAGCCTCCACAATCAAATAATCCAGGTCCTAAAGAACAATGAATTCGCCATCGTCGATTAAACCATCTTCATACCTTATAAAATGCAAATTACGGACGTCTTTGAATGCCCTAACAAGACTGTAACAAGACAAAGTTCTTCGCAAAGAAAAAGTCGTCGTCCGTCTGGGAAGCTGCACTGCTTAAACTTCGTTTTCCCCGCCGAAAACGAAACCCTTGGCCGTTTTCGTTGTCGATGCTTAAGGTCCCTATTGTTAGGCGATACAACCCTACCCAAATTTCCTTTAGTGACGACCCACGAAAGGCGATTGACAAATATGTAGACTTACCCGACACACTTGCACTGATTGACGGTGAGATACTTGCAGAATAGCTTGGTGAGACTAAGACGCTTCCACTTGTTGAGGTACTTGCTGAAACATTTGTTGACAGATAAGTTTAAAACATTTGTTAATAGGCCTTAAAACGAACTTTTTGTAGCGGCATCCAAAAAAAAAATTTAAAAGATCTAAGCACCATATCTGATTGCCTAATCAAGTGACTGGTTGACTGACCGACCGACTAACTGACTGATTTGCTGAATGACTTACTGGCTCATTAACTTTTTAACTGACTGATTAACTGATTGACTGACTAGCTGATTTTTACTAATCAACGGACTGATAAATTGATTGGCTGAATGACTAATACTGGCTGACTGACTGACTGGTTGAATGACTGACTGATTGGCTAAATGACAGTCAGTGAGTAATTGACTCATTGACTGACTCACTGACTACCTGACTGACTGACTAACTGACTGACGGACTGTCATACTGATTGACTGACTGACTTATAACTGACTCACCCAAATGACTCAAACAAGTGATTGAACGTCTAAGACTCATTTTTCACTCTTTTGTGCCAATGGGCAACGACCTAAGGAAGGCGATTGACAAATACGTACACTTACCCGACACACTTGCACTGATTGACGGTGAGATACCTGTGGAATAGCTTGATGAGACTGAGACACTGGTCGAGGCACTTCCTGAAACACTCCCTGCAAACAAGCCCATTATTGGGAGATATTTGTTAAAAACAGTCAAGTAAGCTGGCCACGGACTGACGTGAATGTTAATGTGCTCCGTAAAGTTTTCATTTTTCCCATATTAATCAGTCGAATGTCTTATTGGCTATTAAAACAATAATAAAAAAATAATTTAAAATTCTTTCTTTTTTTTTGATTCACGTTAAAAAAACTACTCGGTCAAAGTACTTTTTACAATTCCTAATAATAATAATAATAATAATAATAATAATAATAATTGGCATCATTGACTGGAAAATCTCAGAACTGAAGAAGATTGACACAAAAACACGCAAACTATTGAACATGCACAAGATGTTACATCCTAAAGCAGATGTGGAAAGGCTGTACATCTCAAGAAAAGATGGAGGTAGGGGTCTGATTGATGTAGAAACAGCATTCAAAACTGCAACAATATGGCTTGATCACTATCTGAAGCACAAAGAAGGGCAATATCCAAAGCAAGTCCTTGAACATGAAAGATCTAAAGCCAAAAATTCAATATCCAAGAATGCTACTAAATTCAAAACGGAAGTACCAATGCCAGAGATTGAGAACAGAGAAGATAAATCTGCCTCTGAAAATGCTAAAGCCCTGAAACGCGTGTTTAAGTCCAAGATGAAGTCAATGAAAGAAGAAAAGTGGAAAAACAAAGCATTGCATGGCCAGATTGTGTTCGCAACATGAAGAGACAGTGGACCATATTGTATCTGGATGTGAGGTATTAGCCAAAACAGAGTACATCTCCATGCACAATAATGCTACAGCATATCTCCATTGGAGCATATGTAAAGATCATGATAATAGAGATTACAGACAAATGGTACGAACACGAACCAGAGACCGTGATACACAATAAAGATAACAACAACAACATCACCATCATGTGGGACATGCCAGTCAATACTGGTAGAACTATAACAGCGAACAGACCAGATATCATCGTTAAAGATTCAGTGAATTCCACCTGCAAACTGATTGATATGACTGTTCCATCAGATAGAAACATCGCACTGAAGGAAACTGAAAAAAAATTGCAAGTACAAAGACCTAGAACTAGAAATACAGAGAATGTGGCATATGAAAACCGTGGTGATCACTGTGGTTGTTGGTGCGCTTGGTACAGTGAAGAAGGGTATGGTAGAAAACATCAAGAAAGTATCAGAGAGAGCTGCTTCGTCCTTCCATACCACCTCTTCAATATAATACCTGAATCAATCGCAACCGTGAACTTAAAGAGAGCAATCAACCTGCTTGTCTCACCTTCCATAATAGCTGCGGAACCACATTCGTTCATATCTGGAAAAATTGGAAGTATTAGTACACAAGCGTAAAGGGAAGGTTGAAGGACCAAAACTAGCGTATACTGTCAGGTGAGTGACATTTTCAATCATGAAAAGGTCCACGGCAGCCTTATCGGTAACAACAAATTATTGTGTTCTACGTCATTAGAATGCGACCCTTATCCCATGCCACGAGACGCCTAGGCATGAATCGAAAGAAACTGGATTTTGTGTTTAGGTCAGACGCGATTTTAGCTAAAAATTCATGTGTCTCTATTTCTACTGATGATAAAAATTAGCCAATCGGCGTTCAGAATATCGCTGCAGTTATTAAAAATAAAGGCATTTACAAGCTTGACATACCAACACAACTGGTTAAATCTGGTAAAGCAAGGGTATATCCGACAGGACAAACACCAGCAGTGAACTGCCAGTCACTTGTGTTAGTTATTCCTGGTGTGGGTGGTCCGTCATAAGAACAACCTTGTCCAACCACTGCTCCACGATCCATCAAAATGGCGTACGAGCCGTTCATGCTTAATGCAGCCTAAGGCATTGCAAACTGCAGGGTAGTTTGATCACTGTTGGTTATGACAAACTGAGAGAGTGTGTCCACTTTATGAACTGTGTGCTCGCTGGGTAGAAGAACGAGTCTGATGAAGGATGAAGAACGGGGCTTTTTTATCTGTATAAGAAAAGAAAAGTTGAATGATATCATCCCTAAAAATAGGCTAAGGAGCACCCACTCCTTTCAGTGAAAAGCCCATTGACTCAAAACTTTTATTGCCCCAATTTTTGCGTTATAAACAACTGCACCATATTCAGAAAAAAAAAATTATATTTAAAATATCAGTAAAAACTACAGCTATCGTATAGCGTAAAAACAATCAAACAAAAAAAAAAAAACAGATAAGAACGGTGTTGACAATGATCGGCAAATAACAGCGAAAGATAAAGAGGCAAGGAAAAAAATGATAGAAATAATGAAGAGAATTAGGTTTAAACTTTCCATTGATCTATGGGAAAGAAACACTTTGAAACATAAACAAAAAAGAGCAAGATATACGCATAACTGCAAAAAAGAGGTCGGCGTGGCATATATCTGTATAAAGTGAAGAAAGAAAAAAACAAGCACGGGATAAAAAAAATTGCAGTAAAATTAGGCCCAGCAGAAAAAGGAAAAAGAACAATTGAATGCTTAACGGTGAGTAGCCTGTTCCAGGCACTCAGATAGTAGGGAAGACGCGAAAGTGGATGGCATGCGAAAGTTGGCGGGGTGGGAAAAAGGAAAAAGCCTCTCCCCAGTTTCCTCGCTTTTTATTTTCGTGTTCGCGCTTTCTCAATTCAGCGGACCCGACTCTCTTGGAGCCTGGAACAGGCTAAACGGTGAGGGGAAGCCAGGGTACGCTTTGTTCACTCGAATTAATCTTACCACCCTATCAAACTGTATGCTCCACCACATAATGCCTGGTCCGCTTGTACTGAGAGGGGTATGAGGCGTACGACTTCCCAAAATAACGCGGGGGGTATTACCTAGGAGGCAAAATAACATCCTGATCATCTGTTTAAATAATCTTTACCTTCGGGCGCTCAGAAGCTGTTCATTGTCCATTTCCTGACTCGTTTTAAAGTTATAACTTGACTTGATTTCAGGCCCCTTTCAAAATTATGACACGATACACTTGAGGTTTTTTATTCCACTTATACTTGCGGTTTTGCCTATTCTACGGTTTTTCCCTTCTCATATGTCTGTTCCAAGCAAACGTACGCTTAAACAAACACGCATATTTATGCGTTACAAAAAAGGACGTCGTAGTCGCTGTATAAGATGGAGACATCGAATTATACCGTCAGCAGCTATAATGCCTATAAACCACTTCATGTGTGATAAAGCTGAAAAGTAACTGTGATTGAGTCAAGAATGGCCGTAGTAATTTTGTGCAAGGTTCGGTTTTCATTCATAGTCCTCACGTTAGTAGTGGTTGATCAAGGCTCTTGAAAACTGATTTGTTGGAATCTATGGATTGTCTTTTGAGAGGCTGTGTGTGGAGCCGGACCGTGAGCTCGAGAAGGTAAAGATAGTCATATCCTTTGGAAAAAAAGCATCCCGTAAATTCTCTATTAAGCCCCCCGGGGGGCTTATTTTTTTTCAAGCACTTTTGAGGGGGGGGGGGGGGGGGGGGCTTAAAAGAAAGGGGGGAGCTTATTTAATTTAGCGAAAATCAACACCGGTAGAATAGAATTTTTACCGATGGGAGCAAAATTTCTTGGGGGTGGACTTGCGGTTCCCGGGCGTTATACTACTTTTTCTAACAATAACAAAATGGTAAAAATTCTCCACAGAGTACTAGCTGGCTTAAAGTTGAAAAAGTTAAGCACATGAAGTTGGGTGTCATACGATTGAAGACCCAAAACAATATGAACCCCCAAAATTAATTGTTTGAGAAGAATAAGGGTGGAGGGAAGGGGGAAGGGGGCTTAATAGAGAGGGGGGCTCCTCTGAAAAGGGGGGCTTAATAGAGAGAGGGGGGGGAGCTTATGAACTTTCCTCCTATGAAAAGACCCCCCCCCCCCCTCTTTTCAGAGAAGGAAAGTTCATAAGCCCCCCTCTCTATTAAGCCAAAATAAATAATAAGAAAAATAAATAACAAGTCAATAATAAGATATTAAGCTTCTTAGAGAAGAGGGCTTATTTGAGAGGGGGGCTTTAAAGAAGATTTACGGTAGAATAGGAAATATCGCAAGTATACGGTGTAAAAAACGTGTATCGTCATAATATTGAAACAAATGGCCGACCATGGAATTCTCTTCGCAGTTGAGTGTTTCCCAATAAGCCCAAGGATTCACATGGTTTACTTACTAATACCGACGAGAATTGTTATGCATCGATATTGACTCCCCAACCTAGTTAAGAAAGATAATTTAACGGTTAATGAATGAGGCTGAGTATCTTATGAAGAATTATGGAGATCGAGGAGGGTGTAATCCGTCGAGGCCGTAGGCCTAGGCGGATAACACCCTCCGAGATCCCCATAATTCTTCATATGATACGAAAGCCGAATTCAATAATTGTTTTATTATTCATTCAAAATAACTCATAGTTTAAAAACATAGCTAAAAACAGCTTACGTGCATCGATGTTAAGTTTATCTTCGATAGTTTACGTTTAGATTTGTCCAGCTCCGCAAATATTCTCCAAATAGCAAATGTCGCCCTCCGAGTTGTCTTCTTGCTGTTTTTGCTATGTTTTTAGCTGCTATTTCGCCTTGTTCCGGCTGTAGTTCTTACTCTTGAAACGAGTGAAGTGTCTGCTATTTTAGTTTTTACAACGAAAACACTCTGAACCTCGTCCCCAGGTCTTCTCGGTTAACGGTGCATTATAACCTGTAGAAGGCTGCATTTTTGACGTCGTTTCCTCGTTAAACACAAAATTAGCCAATTAGAAGTGGGAAAATATGTTAAATGAATAATAATAACAATTAGTGAATGAGGCTGAGTATCTTATGAAGAATTATGGAGATCGAGGAGACGGCCGAGGCGGATAACACCCTCCGAGATCTCCATAATTCTTCATATGATACGAAAAACGAATTCAATAATTGTTTTATTATTCATTCAAAATAATTCCTAGTTTAAAAACATGGCTGAAACATGCTTACCTCCATCGATCCAATCGATGTTAAGTTCATCTTCGATAGTTCACGTTTAGGGTCGTTCAGCTCCGCAAATATTCTCCAAATAGATGTCAAACTTCGAGTTGTCTTTTTGTTGTTCTTGCCATGTTTTTAGCTATTTTTTCGGCTAGTAATACTCTTGAAACGAGTGAAATGTCCGCCATTTTTCAAGTTTACAATCAAAGCAACTCATCCTCGTCCCCAGGTCTCGCTTACCGGAGCATTTGACGCCATTTCCTCGCTAAACACAAATTTGGTCATCAGTAACTGGTTATGGTGAATTAAACGTGTACTTCTAGCCAATCAGAATCGGGGAAATTTATTTCAATGAATAATAAGCGGGTATATCCCTAAATCGTTTGGATAAATGGGCCATCAGTATTGCATATTTCTAACGGCTAACTGTTCGTCTTTCGACAACAAAGATAAACAATGAATAAACAACTAGATGGCAATTTTAGAAAATATTAATGACAGTTTGAAATACCTAAACAAGTTAAAACTAATGATATAATTTGTCCGGACGTTTCGGTGACAGCACGCCACGCGATTATCAAGGAATGAGTACGAATAGGCCATTTCCGAGTTCCTCGGGGCCTCTGTTCAAAACGAGGGTAGGTGCTCAGCCTTTGATATGGAAATCATTTTTCATTCTCATGCAAATAAAACTCATTTTTGCAAGAAAGGTTGTGCACCTTGCCTCATTTTGAAAGTGAGGGCTTTTAGAACTCGAAAGTGGCCTATTAAAAACTGACGGTATTCTAGCACTCCGCAACCCTTGCAGTAATTTTATACGTTAATTTGAAGCTCCTTCAAGTATCAAAGCGGCCATCAATGGGAAGCACTGAGAAAGGTGTCCGCAAATAATACAAGCAGTTAGCCTCTTTCCGTACAGAAAAAGGTTTTGTAAACAGAGAGTTGAACTTGTATTGTTTTAGCTTTAGGTTTAATTTGAATTTCAGCATTTTTGTTATACTTTCCTCCACATTTTTGTCACAATTATTAGTCTGTTAGCATTCAGTCACACCTTCCTGGCTAGCCCTCTTTTATAAGTTCAGCGCTTTTCCATGTTGTATCTCACGTTTGATAATGGTCTTGAAATAAGAACCGAAATATTACGTTTATTTCTTTGGTGTTAATTCTTGCCTATACTTATATTTTAATTCAGCAAGATGTTTTTCGGAGTTGTTTTTGTATTATATTTTCTTCATTTGTCGGCGGGTAAAGGTTGCCAGTAAAACGGGGTTAAATTGTCAATAAGTCCGAAGTTGAGCCGGTTCGCTAACTAGAGTTTCCGTTATTATAAATGAACTTTGACTATATTCAGAGTTAAAAAGCTCATCTCACCCTGACGAGTCAACTGCTTTAAAACAGAACGACTGTTGACCAACTTGATATTGGCTGGGGTACCATGTGACATTACTGTAATAAACCCCTTGACCCCTTTGACGTGGAGAAGTGATTACCATTCCAGGCGGAGAAGAAGCCACGATCTCTACAATGCTGAAATATATATATATGGGTGAATGATTTTTCAAGTAACCAGTAAAGCGATAATTAATGACCGATTACAGCTGCGCTTTTTATCTAGTGTTAATTTCTATTATTAGTAAATTCTTACTATTTTAGAAATATTTGCAGTTCCCTCAGTCAACGAACATGCTAGTTTTCTGCAATGGCGTGGAGCATATTTTAACGGAGAAAAAAGTAATTTTTTTTCTGTTTTTATTCACGTTACTGGCTGCTCTATTGCCAGTTGTCAAATGGAAGGACTCTATTTAGAGTACACTCAAAATCATTCAGAAATCGCTCCAAATACCATTTTTGAACCAAAAGGAGTACTCCCAGTTACCGTAGGTAAGGTCATACAACGTTTATTTAGCATTTATCCAGGCACCATATTTAGCGATATACCGCTACAAATGAAGCAAACGGTAAATTCAGTGCACTAGTTTACTGTAAAATTTCAATCGGTTACAAAAACAGAATGTGTGGACCCCCGTTGGAAAAACTCACTGTTTCGAAATGTCTGCAAGTGTGACCTCGATCACAGCTCTGTACACTGAACCAATCTGCACCTCGGTACATTCTCCATCATTAGGTGTTGAAGGAGTAAATACAGGAACATTGTTACAAGAACCAGAATGGCTGCTTATTATGACAAGAAACTGCAGCCCCACAGCACTGAATGGAGTAACGCCGACGAAATTTGTAGTTCCAGCTGGAAAGTCCTCTAGCATCAGTGCTACACCGTAAGTACCAGTCGTTCCATTGTTGCCATTAAACGTCAGCAGACATGTTTTCTGTTTAAAGACAGTTACAGTAAAAGGAGATTTAACACTAATCCCTCTAGCATATTGCAATTAAACTTTTTAATTTCGGATCCAAATTAACTTTAGTTTTCATTACCCCGTTCAGTATCAAATCAAACAAGTGCTAATCGAATCAGTATATTGTTGCCCACGCAGGGATTTCGCCCAGAAGGCGAAATCCCGAGGAGGTACTCTAGTACCTCGCGCGTATATTAAGGAAAGTACTTACAGTTGAAATATACAGTCAGTATGCCAGAAAAAATCTCGATTTGCTTGAACAGGAGCCGCAAGGAATCGGTAGGTAATGATGACGTTTCTATTGTTGGCGCCCGCAAGTACGAAATGGTTAGGATGACGTAAAGACAGGAAATCCCGAAGGAACCGCTTAGGTAGATTTTGTGACATTTATTGTGCAGTCATACTTCGATACTCTTTTGCGTTACACGTTATCAGTGACATTCTGTGGAGCAGTTGTTTTGATAGTTATGGGCCAAAAGACACTCGTTAAGCGCAGGTGAAGTTATAAGGTGCGTTAATAACTGTGTATATATAAACACTTGGAGAGTTAACCAGTTCCAGGCGTTGAGATAGTGCAATTTAACTCGCTCTCCACTGACCGCCGCTTCCTAGTATCTAAACACCTGGAACAGGCTATTGGAGAGTTTGCCAGACACGAGTTCACAAATCTTTGATTGGAGACCTTGCCAGACACTCTTTCTCTCTCTTTGACCGGAATAAGACTCAGCCCCAAACAAGCAAGAAGAGTGAACAACGCCTAGCTTATCACTAGCAGAACGATGGATGATTACAGACATTCGCCGACAATCAAATTCTGACTAATATTCCCTGCTCACGACTAGAATGCGGAAGCGTGAATTGATCAAACGTCCTTTTAATTTCTAAGGCTTACTTTCCGGTAAATGAAATGAACTGAATGTAAAAAGTGAAAGAGAAATGGCGAAAAATTCGACTTCTAATTAAATTAAATCTTTTCTTATGGTTTAGAATAAACTATTCTCGAAACTGATCGGAGAATGTTTTGATCAAAGCTGTGTAAATCGAACTGAAACTGTGCATGGAACCTTGCGTTTCCTGTATTTATCTCACCTATTGTATGGAATATGTGTGAAAATCATTATGAATCGGTATTGTTGGTGTCACATGACGTCACTAAAATTCAAACTAAAAAGCTATCAATCCTACCGAGATTTTACTTTTACGATGCATTAGAGCAGCTGAATACTAGTTTTCATACAAATTTTCGCTTCAAAAGGGTTCTAGGTTTTGTGATAAGAGTACGCTTGAATTTCTAAGCTTTTGCGTGACGCAGTATTTACTGGACGGTCAAGAGAGCTGTCATGTAGGTTAAAAAAATGACTTATTTCAGGAAAGTTTGCTATCTAAACAGTTCATGTATTAGAAAAAGTATCACTTTAAGGTTTATGAGTTTCTCGAAGAATAAATTCACGCTTTTGTAGCAAAACTCGGTAACAAATGTTTCTGTTGGTTTCCGTCCCCCATGTTGGAGCTCATACAGGTGAGCACCAGCATGGCGTCTTTATACATTGGGTAAAACATTTCTCCGGATATCTCCTATACGAAATATTCCTCTGACCTGAACCTTAACGAGGGTCTTTGTATATGTACCTCCTTTCATTTCCCAGATTCTGGACATTATCTATTGAACGGTTTTTATTTTTATTTTGATCTATTTTGAATGGAGTGACAAAGGAAACCAGCAATATTTCAAAGAGCTACACAACGAGCAAGAATACTATTGACGGACAATATACAGAGCGGGGGCAGTTGTTAGTAGTAAGCGACCACCCATGCACGACAAAGTGGTCGCTTACGGGAGGTTGTCACATAATTCTTACCTTACACACAGGGTCCAGAGGAGTTTCGTGTGAATAAATGAATAACTTATTTAAAGTCTCACATTGAAAAATGTCTATACCAGTGTCGCTTAGCACGATTAATTAACCCAATGGCATCTTTATAAATCTACTGTAAAGGATGATCGACTTTTGAAAATCGATGACCGCAAGCCATATCCTCGCCGGCGCACGGTACGTCGCCCGAAGGGCGACCGAGGCACGAAGAAAATCGCTTAGTTATGCAGGTCCAGAAGGCACTTTGGAGAAAATTGGAACCCTTATTCAGCCGTAATAAAAAGCTTTACGCTTCAAAAGAGGTCAAAGAAAATGCGTTTGCATCAGAGGGCAAATCCTGCCGACCAGAGACAATAACCACAGTGACCTCTCAGTGTGAGACATGCGGCTAAAATCCTCGCTAAAATCACGTTTGCAGTAGAACCTTCCAGAGCATAATCTACCCAGCGAAGGAAAAAAACTTTATTGGAACGAGCAGCATTTTGGCATGAGGCAAAAGTCGTGTAGGCTTCCCTTTTATTGCTCCGATCTTGAGCACATTTACTTTACTACGTCATTTCCGTCACCATCTGTTGCGGTGCACAGCAAACGAAAGCGCTATCTCGAAGCCGTAAATTTCGGTCGCCGAAAATGAAATTGAACACTTTTTTATGCCGTTTTCCTACAGTATTTGGCAAATACATAAGAATTCTAGATCAGGTTAGTAAAATCACGCGATTTCATTCAATTCCATTTGAGTTTCAGGGATTCGAAAATCGGCCCCAAATTTGTTTCCTCCCTTTCCGTATTTTATACTGTCAGTACTGTAAGCCGATCTTGCGAGCCCTCAGTCTCTTGGATGGCGCTCTATAGAATGTAACGAAACTGTAACGCGATCAAAATAACCCCTTTTTTTTTTCGGAGGTTTTCGACGAGCTTTGATGTTCTAACGACAAACATCTCCTCTGGACCCTGTGCTTACAAGCTGAAATTAGTCAAATTGACATCTGGCAAAAAAGTTTCACATCGAATAGCGCTTGGAACTGTTGAAACTTTGTTCATAACATTCTGCATCAATGGAACAATCAACGTTTTTATCCACAGATCGTATTATAAAAAGAGCCATCTTTTTTTTTCATCGACCCATGGCACTTGGTTGCGGAAGGAAGTCTATGGACAGTATTATGATTGACAATCATGAATCAGATCCACTGAATGTCTCAAGCTATTAGGTGTCTGTATTGATAAAAATCTTCGTTTTGATGAACATATAAGTAGTATCTCTAAGAAAAGCGCCCAGCGGGTAGGCGTTCTCATGAGGAACAGTAACCTTATACCCACACAAACTAAGTTACAGTTATATAAGGCAGCTGTTCTCCCGTATTTAACCTACTGTCATCTTATATGGCATTTTCGCCGTGCTACTGATTCTAGACGACTAGAGCGTATCCAGGAAAGAGCACTTAGGGCTATATATTGTGATAAACATTCGTCCTATGGTCTATTACTATCTATAGCCGGGCTATCTACTCTACAAAACCGGCGACTACAGGACATAGCTATTCTCATGTATAAAGCTAAAAACAACATGTGCCTAACATACATTAGCACTCTCTTTGAACAGCCTGCAATTAAGTATGAACTGCGCAATCATGACTTCACTATACCCAGATTCAACACAGTCTCCTTTGGAAAGCACTCGCTCAGGTATATGGGCCCAAAGGTATGGAGTTCTGTTCCTAGTAACTTGAAAAAAGCTTCCACGTTGTCCCCCTGGCCTTCAAATATAACATCAGAAAAGTGGATCTTAGCATGCTATTAGATGACAATAACTGCTCTAACTGCTCTCTTTGCAATTTTTAATCTTTTATTTCTTTTTTTTTTTTATAAGATAATGGATACATTTCGACATATTGTATATAGTTCTCTCGAATTTCTCACTTGCTTATACTGTACATAGTTTTTTCTTAATTTCAATTAATTTATTAATTAATTTATTCTTTTTTAATTTATTTTAGTGTCCCCACTTAGTGGTTATACGCCGCTATTACAGTTTTGACACTTTAATAAAGGTATCATCATCATCATCAACAACTGAACTCTACTTTTGCTTTATTCCAGCAACTGTTTTCATACGATATGTGATCGATCATGTTAGGTGGTCGCTTACCAGAAACAGATAACAAAAGTATATGTCATATTTCTTGCCTACAAAGTAGTCGCGGTGGTTTCAGAAATTTAAGCAGTGGTCGCTTACGAGAGAGTTTTTGAAACAGTATTTGAATGAGAAACAAAAAGTTAGTTACAAAGTGATCGCTTTCAGGAGGTGATCGCTTACTAAAAGTGGTCGCTGTGAGACCTGTGAGAGAGTTGACCCTTACATGAAACACCAAGCTTATCTAAAGAGGGTTATTCTCGACCTATATGAATACAGTAATGCATGTTAGCTGTAAAGCGCCTTAAATTTGAAAATACACAATAGTTTAGAGCTGAAAAGAGGTCTTTCGAGAATATCCAGTGGAGGCTGACGCTGTTAACATGCGTCTTCAATTCTTTTATATATTCGTTTCAACGGTCACTATAGCATTCCAAATTGGACTATTTTGGCTTCATTAATTATATTTTCAATACCACCCCTACTTTGCCCCTTCGTATTTTTATTCCTGATCAATCTCTTTACTAGGGATAACGCTTAAAAGGCTTTATGAGTTATCTTATGCTCTAGAATTTTCACGTTCCAAACACAGAAATGATCAATTACCTCATCAAATGTGCCATAAGGGAAACTATCGCTCTGAAAGTAGGACTCGGAGTTCTTTGCATAGCGACATTTTACCACATCTCCGTCGGCGTCTTCTATTGGGATCCGTAGAGACTGACTGGGACAACCTTCAGACCAGCGAACAAGAGCCGGGCTTCTTGATACAGGAGACGAGTTAATTCTCCCGTTATCTAACCGTCTGGTAAGGTTTACGGTCGTTGATACGAGCCAATTGCCACCATACCCGGAATAAAGATATCCAACAGCAACCTGTGTAACTGTTAACAAAAAATAAATAATTAATCGCATCATGATATTTTGTTATAAGTCTTTTAACATTAATGCCTTTGTTTAATAACATTTTGTCGTAATTTTTATCTTATATAAGATTTTAAGTGCGAACTTGCCTTACAATCCATTCGTCGTGGATCGATGAGAAGGTGTGCGTAAAGTTGTTTTCACCCAGTGACCAATCCTCGCTGGTACTATAGTCAGTGCAGCGAAAACCAGTGCTTCCTATGTTAACTGAATTGCATTGTGAACTGTTGCCAGTATAGTTAACACACTTCGCTGTCCATGAATCTCCGGGAACAAGAAGACTACCTGTGCTGATGGTATTTGAATCACAGTACACGGAAGATCTTCGAAAAGCCAGGCCAAATGTGAAACGAATCTAAAGACAAAACAGTGAAGTGTAATTTAAATTATCCGGACACAAAGGGAACACGCCATAGTGTCCGTATTAAGTGGGCTTTCAGAAAAAAAAAAAAAAAAAAAGATAGAAAAAACGTCACAGAAACAGATTTTATCAATCTAGAGACTAAGCGACATTTAACGATAAAACTTTCTTGAATTTTTTAGAAGAAACTGTAAACTGTAAATTCCTAAAGAAACCTCATGATTATTTATCATAGTCTCAGAATAAAAATACCTTTAGTTTTTATTTGTCTTGAAATACAACAAAGGCATCCGTGACTTAACTTTGTACTGGCGCTTTCAGTTTGCGACTCAGCCTGATGTGGACTCAGAACAGACAGAATCTTTGAAAGCAGGAGCGTAACTAGGGGTAGTATAGCACCGATTTCTGTTTATAGCACCTGCCGCGTACCTAGACGTATGCTCTCTCTCTCGATGAAATTTTGCGCCCAAAAAGAGGCGGGAAGGTCCCTTAGGCTTCGTCACCAGTCACTCGCGTTTTGCGCTCGCCTCTATGCGAAACCATGCGAAAAACGAAGCCCCTGAGGAGGAGGCTGTTATAGCACTGTGCACAATGGTTTGAACTAACACAATGTTTCATTATTTTTTCGATGTTTCCATTTAGTTTCTTATAAAATGTTTCAAATGAAATGCATAGTAGGGTCCAGCAAGGTTTACCTTTTTTTCTGCCATGCATATGGTGTCTGACAAATCAAAATATTGAGAATACACAAAATATGCTACTGTGGCTATGTTTTTATTTTTTGCTAGGCTTAGTGACCACACTCGCAGCGAAGACAAGAAAGGGCACCTGCCTCCATGCTTTCTAGAACTAAATAAGAGAGAATTAAACCCGAGAATTCCACGGCCCTCTCTGACTTTATCTAGTACATTTTTTTCGGTTGAACTTTTCCTTTTCCCTTTTTAATTTCTTTGATTAACTACTTATTGCGTTCGCAGAACGCCATTCTAAATTAGTAGCCAGAAAAAATCGAGACTTTTCGGGACGGACTTCCAAATAGCCTGGCCTCTTGAAAGAACTAGCTGTCCTGGGTACGAACGATACAAAACACATGACTCATTTTTCGACCAATACGAGATGACTGTTGGTCCACGTGAATTGTAACACACAATGGAAACTTTCAGAACGTTTCTTGATCTGTTTGCCTTTTAAGCTCGATTCAAGGTTTTCCTGATGCCAGCGAAGGCGAGAAAATCAAGTTTTAACGCGAACTTAGGTGAATCTTGTTCTGTTACTTTTGTTTGTTTGTTTGGTTTTTTTTATGGCGCGTTAAATTACGTGGATATATTTCGAATTCAGGCATATGCCATTAAGTGCGTTAATTTTTGGTGTACACGGCGTACAAGAAATGTTCCTTCGACTTTCGACTTTCTTTTAGTTATTTTAACAAATTGAGTTTCATGAATTGTAGTGTGGATCTTTCAACTTTGAGTCACATAAAAACCGCATGTAGTGTTCAAGTTAAATAATTATTGCTCGAGGCTTTCCCGGTACCACTGCACTTTATTTTTTTAAAGTAATGATTTAGAAACTCTAAAAAGGAAGCCTATATCCTTCCGATTGATTTCATTAGAGAGCTTAAGCAAAGTCAAACAAATTCAAGCAAGTTTTGAACGAGCAAAACATTACTCTGCACATGCACGATGCACGCTTTTCTGTCGGATTTTTTTTTTTTTCGTCACTAAAAATCTTCTTATATTTTATTAGTACAAATGAAATTATCCGATCATTGGCAATAAATCTAAATCCTGCAGCTGAAGAAACTAACACTTGGGTCAACTAACAACTAATTTCATTTTGTTTTTAACTGATGCGCAATATAATTATGCAACACATAATTGTTCTATATCAACCTTTTTACAATAAAAATGTTTTTTAACAATTCTGTGTTTTCACTCACGTGGCCAGCATCTATGCAAATTTATTGGAACAAAAGAGAGCGTTTACATAAGAAAAGAGTCCAACTCCCAGAGGACTAGTTTGGGGACACAAACATGGTCGCCGTTTCATTGTTTTGGGACACAAATATGGCCGCCATGACGTCATGTGAAAACACAATATGTTAATCATTGCTATCATCATCACCTTTTTTTTTCTCCTAGAAGCCTCATAGAAGCCTGTAAAAATCTATGGTCTGCCCGGAAATAACTCACTTCGCATATCGAACGCACTCTTAAAATCTATGATTAACCCTAGTTTTTATTTATCTTACACTTTCTACATTAGAGCTGCATCCGAGATCTGGCAGGACCGGATCGCTCAACCAGGCTTAGACCCTGTTTTCATGGAGTGGGGGACCCCGGTCTAGTGGGGTAAGTTTCTTTTGTTTTGTGTCCTCCAGAGCGTGAAAATAAAAGAAACCAGCCCCACTAGACCGGGGTCCCCCACTCCATGTAAACAGGCCCGTCATCGTATCGTTACAATACAGCGAATACCATCATGCACGCTATTCAAATATTACGCTCTCAATCGAGTTGTTAAGTAGTGATTCAGACAATTAGATCAACGAGAATTTTATGTAATCGATATTCAAATCTATCCAGGGCAAAGTGGAAATAACAAATCACCTAGTGGTCCTACCACCATTTTATGACTAGACATTCAGGCTATGAAACGAACACACCAGTTACTAGGTCCAGTTATTCTCGGTGAAAAATTACCCTTTCGGTTTTGATGCAGAACAAACTAAAGCCTACAAAAGATAATGATGACAAGTATACACTACATTATAAACGCTGTCTTGCCTCCTGCTGAGTTCTTTATCAAATCAAGGACCTAGTGACTAAAAATCGTCCGTAAAATGCTCTGCTCAGCGGCAAAAATAGCCTAGTTAAAAGCTTGGCAGCTTACTGAAGGCCACGTAGTTGCTTAGGTACGACTTAAGTTTTATTCATGTCCATAAAACTAGATATACTGCAAACCGCGCCACGCTACATAAGGGAGTCCAATACTTTACCGTGTTGCTGTAAGAGTCGACCGGAGCCCAAGACATGGTTCCATAACGAAAGTGCGACGCTAAAGCTACTGACAGCCACTGCAGAGCAACCAAAAAGAAAAGACATGCTGCAACCCAATGTGCCATGTCAAGTTTTAACGTACTTTGCCTTTTGAACGCTTTCCAGTGCTTCTGCCTAAGGACACTCCTTGCTCGTATTAGTAGAAAGTATTCGAGGGAGTGTCTACCCTTATTTGGATAATGTGATAATTTCTTGTCAATCAAACACACTAAAATAGACGCCTTGACTGCTCGTCTGTAAAGAACGTAGTCACTAGAGACTCTTTCTCTAAGCAATTCGAAATTGTTTCATGCATTTCTGCAAAACTGAGCAAATTAAAGATAATAGCCCAGCCAAAAACTGACAGTAAGTAAAACATAGTCACATTCTAATAACGCGGGAAATTTGGTGGTGCTTTTCTAGAGAGATTGTTATCTCCACTAGTCGCTGTCACATAATCGCAAGAAATGTAGCAATAAAGTTACAAATGCAGCAGTAAAAGCATGAAACATAAGCAAAACTTGTTTGGTGCAGAGACCAGCTCATTGCCTTTCATTCCAGCTACATATGAAGCAAAAAGAAGCAGAAATAAGAAAATTGCAGCATGGCGTCATGTTGTCGAACCTGAATGCTTTCGTTTCTAGCTCTCGCACACAAGCAGCGATCAATCTGTGAGCCGCCTAAGGGTATGGCTTTGTCATTCTGACTTACAGTCAAACCAAGTCAAGCGTACCCTCCAAGATTCTATCAGTGAATTGATTATCTGAAAAATGAATCCGTTAGTCGTTCCCGTAACTGGTGTCAAATTCAAAGCGGCATTTGTGCATGCGTGATGAGCAGTGAATATTTTACGAGAACTTCTCTATATTTGGTCAGATTGGAAATCTTTGAATGGATTAAGCTTCTTAGAAGACATTTGCATCAATTTCAGGAAAATGGAGCTGGTAGAAATTTCATAACTGCCTCGCGTGTGAATTCACGGCTCATTACACATACAAGAATGCAGAGATCAATCTGAAATCTACAACTAGCAACGGATTCAACTTTTGAATAATAAATTCATTAATGGTTCTTGGGGGGTACGCTTAACCTGGTTTGACTGTAAATGTCACTCAAAATCGTTGAATATAGTTGACCGATGCATGTGTAAAAAGGATCATTGTAAAGACCAACGATCCATCTCAGTAACTAAGACAAGCCAAGGTTGAAAATAGCATGATGTGTTTTTGATGTTACTCATTATTTCCTCTCAGTTACTCTCAGTCTTAGCTGAAGTTTTTGGGATCATTTAGCACGCTTCAATCAACCAATCATTTATTTTGACACGTTACGTCGAGGAGCTAGAAAACTCGTTCAAAATACGAACGTGTATGAATACATACGCTTGTACCTATCTTTACATATTTTTGTTCCATTTCAATAGCGGCGTTGCCCACACCCCTTATTCGACCACCTTGACATTGTTTATAGTCAGTTGACCAAACAAATACAGTGTAAATAAAACGCGGTATTTTAAATCCTGTTTTGAAGAAATAGACGTAGCCTTTTTCTATCATTCGGCATTATATTGTAACCAAGTGCATTTTGTTTTTTTATCGCGCAGCTTCCAGAAGCAATGAATAAATCACATTTTCTTTTGGAGTTGTTTCAGACCAAGGGTACTTGACCTCGAACATTGGTTTTGAGACTGC
Source organism: Porites cylindrica (assembly GCA_964035525.1). Taxonomy (NCBI): domain Eukaryota; kingdom Metazoa; phylum Cnidaria; class Anthozoa; order Scleractinia; family Poritidae; genus Porites; species Porites cylindrica. The sequence continues at coordinate 49,409,381 of OZ037779.1, read as the reverse complement.
TGTGGTGTATTTTTAACTCGGACTTAAAGACGGCGTTTATGCGATACGTAGTTAATTGCGATGTTTTCCTTTTAGATAATTATATGCATCATCAGACTGCGGGCAAATGTGTAAAGACCATTGTCTCGTTTGACTAAATTGTTTTGTGCCCTGTAGACTGTGAAGGGTAAATAACAGGATCATAGTTGAACAATTCCCTTTATCCCTCCACTCTATCAATCACTTAACCATAACATCAAAAAGGCAAAGTTTTGTTTACGACATGAACCTTTACTGTTTGACTGAAAAGAGTGGGTAAACAGAACTCAAAATGCCATTCACTGAGCAACTTTGATGCACAAACGTTTCAGCTCGTAAGTATTTTAGTAATATTTTGGAATGAGGAAATTTCATACAAGTACCGTGACTATTTGGAATGAATTGAATGAGCTTCTGAGGCTTCTAGAAGCAATTACCAGCTTAATAAACACAGCATGAATTTGCCTCTAGCTGTTCAGTTTAATAGAAACGAAACGGGAAGAAGATGAGGCTGATACTGGTAACTATTAGTTACCATGGAGACAAATATCATGCACCAAATATGCAACTATTTACTCAAAAAGAGTGTGTCTTCCCAAAATGGTCGGTCATGGCCCCAGGCTGCTTTCCTTTAGCAATCGCAAACATACGTCTTTGGCCTCTCTTTGAAGAACAGTGAACTTAAAACCATCGAAATACCTTTTGGGATTGTCCCGTCAGGACCGTAGCCAGTAAGAGGCAAACCGAGACACTTGCTTCAGTCCGGTAAGGTTTGATCCCAGTGTTTTGTTTAAAGGTAGTCATCATAAAGACCCTAATTAAATAGCCAGGCGGGGAATTCATCCATGGATATTGCCTCAGTCCTTATTTTTTTCTGGCTGCGGCCCTGCCCGCGCGCTTTTTCCGACAACCTTTCTCGAAATAGCTGTATACCTGGTGCGTAAACTATATGTATAGGTGGATTCATCGTGACGTTATTGTTTACATTTTTGTTTATTAGTATACGAGTTAACCCACAGAAGATGGAGTCGTATATACTAATTATTTTCAAAAATTAAAGGAGCTGGTTATTTTATGCAGTTTTTGCAAGTTTCAGCCCTTTGCAATCCACTTATGTCCAGAAATGCATGCAATGGCGAAAATGGCGAAACTGGCGAAAAATCGCCAGCTTCTGGTGATTTGAATTGGATGCCAAAAGTGGCCCCTTGGAGGCTGGCGATTTTGGCGAAATTGGCGATTTTGGCAAAAATCGCCAGAGGATTGGCAATTATAGCGATAAACGTCCCAGACCCTTGGAGACTGGCAATTTTGACTGGCGAAAATGGCGATTGTAGCGAAATTGGCAATTTTGGCAGAAATCGCCAGAAATGCATGCAATGGCGTAAATGGCAAAAAATTGCCAGCCTCTGGCGATTTGAATTGGATGCCAAAAGTTAGAATTCATTGTTTACTTTACTTCAATTTAGCATTTTTACGAATTTTGCGATTTCCCTCAAATTGTGTGATCAGATGCGATTTGAGGTCAATTGTGCAAAATCGCCCCATCATGCAATATCAGATGGCCTGTTTTTACCATCAAAACCTTGCTCATTCCCAAATACAGTCAACTCGCTTTATGACGGACACTGTTAAAAGGGACCTTGCCGGCGTCTCATTAGGGAGATCAAGTTCGTAATAGCAGGAGTTTATTTCAGTCCATCGTCTATAATTTATTTTTGCCCGGGATTTAGCTGCTGTCTGTATTATCGAGGTGCACGTTAGAATGAGGTGTCCACAAGGCAAGAGTTGACTGTATCTTTGAATTCATGTTACACTAAAGCAAACCCACAAGCAACTTATAGCACTTTCCCTGCCATGTCTTTTTAATGGCAGCCCAGATAAAGCAAAAATATGCTTTGCAATACATGGAATGAAGTAAGGCAATGAAATGATAAAGAAAAAACAAGAAAAAGAAAAAGAAAGAATAGTCCTCACGACAGGATATTCACAGCTGGCCAACCGTCCAGTTCCTAACCCTGCCAGTGTGAATAAACAACAGGACTTGAAGGTCAATGATCTTCTGGTTACCAGTTCAGATGCTCTACCCCCATAATCTATTTCTTTCCCTCATTTTTAATGGTTTCAGATGTGTTTTCTTCGTATGGTGTTGGTTATTGGGAGTCGATGTAAGAACAAGAGTTATGTTGAACTTTTTGATCCCAGTGATAATTCCAAATTCAAGTGCTGGCCAGTACCTACATGTCAGGAGGGACAGCAACCATCTGTGGAGCCTGGGTCGGTACATCCAAAGACGACAACTATCTCCTGCATACCTTGTGATCATGGTTGGTTTTCCAATCACGACATAAGCTATAGGTGCCAGAAGTGTACATCATGTGGTAACAAGGGTGTTCACGTAAACTGCTCGATTTATAGAGATGCTGTTTGCTCAAAGAGTTGCAAATCAAAGACACATTATTTTAATGAAAGTGATGGTCAGTGCTATGCTTGTACTGAATGTCGTGGGAAAGACGAGTCAAACATTGAACGACAGTGTTTATTATCTTCTGGAAATTTGCGTGTTGGTTCAGTGATTTGACAAAAGGGAGAACTGCATTGCAAAGTTCAATTATCTCAAAAATGTGATGAGCTGTCAAAAAATGTTACAACTTATATAAACGGTTCATCTTTTGTCAATGGCACCAGCAGTGTTGTGGAAAACTGTAACTGTACCAGGCCAGAGAATATAAATCACAACTATCAACCCCGTGGTTGTAGTTGGGACTCATCTCTTCAAGACATTATGCTCCTATGTGCTTTAATTGTTGTGGCTTTAACCAGTGTTTTATTTCTTTGCCTTTATATAAGAGAAAGAAAATGCGAATGTCAAGGAGTGGTTGTCCTCCAGAGAGCTGTCCCTTCATGAACCCTTGCTACTCAGGTTTGGCAGGTATGTAGTCATAACTATTGTTGTGTCTGTGCAGAAGTTATTTAATTTTTGCAAGTACCATGTTTGGAACAAGAAGAAAAGATAACTGATCAATCAAACTTTGTATATGATCATGCATTATTATATAGAGAATACTTCATGGAAAGTGCTGGCGTACGGTATTGACGCACGAGTTATTGACGTATCCGAAATCGAACGAGTGAGCGCAACGAACGAGTAAGATTTCTGATACAAAAACAACGAGTGCGTAAATACCGTACAAAGCACTTTCCATGTGGTATTGTGTTTATTATATACATACTGAGGACATTCATCATTTGGGGGCCTTTTTATTTTAAATCTTTCAAAAGTGCTAAAATTTGCCGCTACACACTTACCGCAAAATGACAACGAAAACGAAGTATCAGCATTTTAGTAAAAACGTTTGTTAAAAACATAAATGACAGTGAGGATATGAGGTAATCCAAGAACTATAAGTAATGTTAACTGTTTGTTCTCAATGTACAATAGAAAATGAGTGAATTTAAGTAAAATGGCCGGTTTCAATATAAGTTTAAGCTTAAATGAAAGGCAAAGTAGCTCCGACAAAAAGCACAACAAAAGCTTACGTCTCGTCCTGTTTATCCCTTTCCGCTGTTGTTTCCCCGGCTCTCTACCGTTTTCTTTATCGACAGTGAAACAAACGAAACTATTCTCCTCCATTTCCGAAATCTTTTTCACTTTTTTAGCGAGAAATACTCTTTGAGTACTAAAAAAACGTTTCTCGTTGAATGTGTGCGAAGCGGCGCTGCAAGCTGCAATAAAAGGCGGGAATTTTGGCGCGAAACTCACACACCTCTGTGGCTTCTGATTGGACGTATTATTTTTCTCACACGTGAAAAAACATCGTTCGCGATTCTGATTGGACGTATCATTTTTTCCACGAGTGAAAACCATCGTTCGCTCCTCTGATTGGCTAGAACTAATTTGCGTACGAAAATTTACGACATAGATTTTTGGTGAGTATTTCTCAGTATGTATATAATAAATAGAGAATACTCCATATTCTTGGGAGGGAACCTGAAGGATCTCAAGCACAAATGATAGCGACAGCTACAAAAACATTACTTATAGTCAAATTCGTATCGCACTGCGCGTTTTGCAAATTTCAAAGGAATTTTGGGTGTTTCTGTTCCGTCAATCATCTTAGCGAAACTTTTAGGAAACACATGTTTACTTGTGATTGGTGCATTTCGATCCACTTTGTTTGTTTCTGTGTTTCAAGGTTCACTGCTTGTGATTGCCCTGTTTCACACTGTTTCGGGCCTTGATCAACTAGTTTTCGTCGAAGCTTTTTATGATCTTTCTTGTTCTTGTCTCTTGCAAAAATAAAGCAATGTCTGCCTCCTGCCCTCAACAAAAATTCAACTCATCATCGCGACTTCCTTTGCTATTGTTGAGCAGTTTAGGGTCATTCTCAATTTTGTTTTTGCGGGCCAAGCTGGGCAAATGCATGGCATTGTGATTTGTATTAACTCCACCCCCACAAGTCGAGCAGTGTTCTTGAAATAACTATAAGTGATCATTTCCTGGTTTATGTTGTTATTAATTTAAGATCACCCAAGCAAGCTCCAACCTACATTGTCACGCGTAGTTTTCGGAATTATAAAGCCGATCAGTTTGCAAATGACATCGCGCATATCCCATGGGATACCATGAACCTGATAGATGAATCCGTCGATAATAGTCTTGATGCATTTAATGACTTGCTGTTAGCGTGTCTGGACGACCATGCCCCGATTAAAACAGTGAAAATACGACATAAACCAAACCCTTTCATCACGGAAGACATAAGGGATTTGATGAAGGTGAGAGATCGCCTTCACAAAAGAGCGAGAAGGACTGGGATGAGGAAAGATTGGGAGGTCTTTAAGGAGCTGCGAAATAGAGTTAAATTTGTTTTACGGAAGGCGGAACGAGAGTACTATAATCAGCAAATCTTTGAAAATAAGAACAACAGTGGGGCAATGTGGAAAACTATTCGCAGCGCCCTCCCAAATAAATCAGGCCGCCAAGCTTTACCAAGGACACAGATACACTCGCTAATGAATTCAATCGCTTTTTTGTATCCGTGGGACAGAAGGCCGCCGATGACTCTGCTGAGCTTGCTCGCCTTCACGACCTACCAACTACTCCTGTTTATCGCGGTCAACTCACTGTGATGAGCTGTTTGACTTCAAAGCAATAACCAGTGAAGACGTGCGAAAAGTGATTATGGCCATGCCTTCTAATAAAGCTCCAGGCTATGATAGAGTCCCAGTGTTTGCGATCAAGGATTGTTTATCGTATATATTACCAGCTCTAACTGTATTGATAAACTCTTCTTTTAGCAACTCGGTTTTCCCTAAGGCCTGGAAGAGGTCGGAAGTAGTGCCACTCCTTAAAGATGGTGATCACGAAATTCCTAGCAACAATCGCCCTATTTCACTATTGCCTGTACTTTCTAAAGTGACCGAAAAGATCGCTCTAAATCAGTTTACTGAGTATTTGACTCAACAAGGCAACCTCACCTGTCATCAAAGTGGAAATCGTAAATTCCATTCTACTGAAACACTAAGTTTGCTTGTCACTGGTCACATATATAAAGCGATGGATAAAAAGGAGATCACGGCTATGGTCTTAATCGACTTGAGTAAGGCTTTTGACAGCATATGTCATAGAACTCTTCTCACCAAGCTGAAAGGGCTTGGTGCGTCAAATGAAGCATTACGTTGGTTTGAGAGTTATCTTACAAACCGAATGCAGTCGACACGACTTGGTACATCTCGCTCCATTGAGTTAACCGTCACACATGGCGTACCACAGGGGTCTATCCTAGGGCCTCTTTTGTTCAGTCTTTACATGAACGACCTACCGTCCGTTGTTAAGTTTTCAAGTGTAGAGTCATATGTTGACGACACAAAAGTTTATCTTTCGTGTTCATCGGAAAACATTGACTCCTGCCTTGCAAAAGTCTCGGAAGATCTCCGACTTATTGCCTCTTGGTGCTGCACGAATAAGTTGCTTATTAATCCAGACAAAACTAAACTTATTCTCTTTGGAACGAAACAGCTTTTAAGTAAAGAAACTGACATTAGAGTCCCCTTTCTTGGGCAACATTTAATTCCTGTGTCCTCAGTCAAAGACCTGGGTATAATTTTGGACTCGAACCTTACTTTTAATGAACACGTTAACACTCTGACCTCGTCTCTTATTTCTATCCTATGCCAGATAAGCAGAGTTAGGCACCTGTTTTCTAAATCAGTACTTACCACCATTCTGAACTGTCTAGTTTTTTGTAAACTTTTTTATTGCTCGACAGTCTGGTCTGGAACGTTTGTGCACAACATAAACAAACTGCAACTTGTACAAAACTTCGCCGCCCGTGTGTTGACTAACACCAAGAAGTTTGATCATATCTCACCAGTGCTGCGTGCACTGTGTTGGCCTTCTGTTAAGAATCAGTTACTGGTGCGTGATGTTACGATGCTATACAAAATAGTTAATGGCCTTGCACCACAATATTTAGAGTGTTATGTCAACAAAAGATCAGCTATTCACAGCTACAATACTAGATCTAGGGACAATTTAGTCGTACCCCTTTGTAGGTCAGCCACTGCACAGAGATCCTTTAGTTACAGAGCAATCACCGCTTGGAATTCTCTTATAAGTGAAGAAACGAAAAATAGCGCAACACTCTCAGTTTTCAAGCGCGCAGTAAAGCGCGAAATATATAATGGTTCGTAGCAATTTTTAGGATTAGAATTTTTAGAATAGGTTAATTTATTTATTTGAATTGGTTTTTTATCATGATATTATTGTAATTTTTATAAGTAGTTTTTATTCGATTTCTAATTATTGTAAATTAAATCGGAAGAGCCACTGGCTGGAGATTTAATAAACTTACTTACTTTCTTAGTTACTTACTTACCACTCAAATGATTGATGGAACAGAAAAACCCATTCGAAGTTTGCAAACACGCATGCGATACAATGAATTTGGCTATAAATTAAATAACAGGTGTTTTCTCCCTTCTTCAAACTTTAACACTCTCATTCTATCTCATTCGATCAGTTCGTCTAAAGACTGTATCAAAGTTCAATAAAAGAAAAGGAAAGTAGTTGTATTGTGTTTTCACCCTCCACAAAAGGGCACTTTCATGTCATAGTCGTGCAGTCACGGCAAAGAAATGTACAAAAAAGCATTACGCACATGCAAAGTTCTTCAGTTGTTAAACCTATATTTCTTTTTCGAGGCCGCCACCAGGGTTTCCAATAGAAAAGATGAATGTTTACAAGCACTGAACGTTAGTTACATTTTTCAACCCGTTAAGAGTGTCAAAAAAGGGGAAATTTATTCATTTTAACCCATTTGCCTCCCTGCCCACCACCATAAAAGGGAGGAGATATTACGACATATAAGCTTGCCCTACATCAATACTATCAGGGGTGTCCTGAAAACCATACCCTGGTGAGTGGCACATACCCATTTTATAGGTCAACGTGGGAGTGTCCCCCCCCCCTGCGGCCTAGTCTAGGGTCAATGTATAGTTTTTAGATGTTTAATATTATTATGCCTGATTCAAGGGCCTGACTTTTTCCCAAACTTTTGATAATTTTTTAAAGGCCAACCTGACAGTGAGACAGCAGCTAGTTTATTAATGGGCTTTGAGGAAAAACTCCAGTACATTCCAGAGGGTGAGTGTCAACAGATGCAACAGTGTGGTGTTTTCTTATTGATGAGCATCACCTTAAAATGTAATAACCTAGCAGATTATTTTTTAAATTAACCTGAAATCAAATTTGACCTGTAACATATTTTTTATGCATGTGTCATTGTGATTGGGTTTTCTTTATTTTCAGCACTAGCCATTAACAGGATACCTTTTAAGGTTGAGCGGATCATTCTGAAGTTAGATGAAAGAAAGTTATCTGCGAATAACTGGTATCCTGTAGCTCGGACGCTTGGACTATCTATGGATGAAACTGACAATATAAGGAGAGAAGAATGCAGGGAGGGGGGAAGTCCAACTTCGTCGTTACTGAGTCAACTAACTACTTGGGAGAGTGTTATTACTTTAAGACAGTTTGTGCGTGTACTTCATCAATTAGGGCGACATGACGTTTCCAAGCTTATCTTTGACTTTTACAGGAATGGGGAACAGCAAGCACTCACCAGCTCTGTTTAACATAGGGCACATGTATATCAATAATATAATATTGTATTGTAATTATTAAATGTATCACAAAATTCGTCTGTTCAACGTCCATTATAAAGTTCTTATTCAAAATACTATATAAGTAAAAATTCTGCAAATATCACAAAACGTTAATGAGTATATTCTGAGAAATTGTCGTCTGTGTACCCTTGCTTTTTCTCCACCATGTTTGTTTGTCCAATCTAAACTGGGCCATCACGTGAGTTACCGCCGACCGCCTGCAAAACTGTGATCAGCCACCTTAATTAAGGTACATTTGATAACTACGGATATCAAACATGGCAGCATTAGCCTAAGAAGCCTGGGATGAAGCTTTGTTGTGGGGGAAAAGTGGCTAAATGTAAATTAAGAGACGTTGAACACTACACAATGCTGGCCAGCGGTCTCCACCACTAATCGTAAGTGGGGTGGTCTTGGGCTTACGCAGGGTTTTAGTAATTTTACAGTGCTTTCTTAGAAGTCAATTATTTTGCTTATGTTGCCTTCGTGTGCAGTAGCTTTACTAAGCTGTTTTTGCCCCCAGCCTCCAGTGCCCTCCCCCTTGGATGTTTTTTTGGTAAGTATCTGCGCATTTCTCCACTGAGGTTCTCAGTGTGACGGTGCGTGGTGGGTGCCACTCACAGGGTTGTCATGGTTACCTTCTAGACTCCCCTCGGTTTCACCAGACACCTTCCTCACACTCATCTATAGTCGATGGGTTTAAAAAAGCAAAAATCAGGGTGAAAAAATATAGCCTAGGACATTTTGTTGGGTTAAATGCACCACAGTGTAAACGCGGTCTGGGATAAAGCCATCCTAGATCATCCATATCTAAGAGTGTCCGGCGTATTGTCACAATAAACACAAGGCTATTGTAAAGAACCCCAATAACTTGAACTCTGAAGGAAAACGAAAAACGGGCTGAGTTAGTGCTGATTGAAGTTATCGGGATCGAATAAATGTTCAATTTGCCTTGTTAATAATTGATAGTTACTGATTTTTCAACACTTTAGTGTACATGTATACATGCAAATGTGTACATGCAAATTTACTTATTTCGTCAGAAACGGCAGCTTGATGCAGTTTTACGATAAAACGTGATCTGTTCGTTGCACCAATGGTAATCAAATTGCTTTGAGGTTAGTTTTAGTGTTTTAACCGTGGGGCTCCAGGAACCAGAAATCGAGTTATCGGGATAAATTTTAGTGAAATTTTGATCAAGGGAAAGGAAATTCATTTGGAGTTGGCGGGGAATTTGAGTTATCGGAGTTCGAGTTAACCGAGTAAAAATGACTGAAAAATGGGGTGAAATTCAAGGAAAAAGGACTTAGTTCGAGTTTGGGTTGCGTTCGAGTTATCGAGGATCTACTGTATTTAGCAAATATGTCACTGTATTAGATCTGCTATTAACCCTTCCATTTGAAAAATTTATTTCTCAAATAATAGAGAATTTTGCAAAATAAAAATTACATAGGTCTATCAAGCTAGAGCTGAGCTGTCAGAAGTTTAATAACCGAGTGTGATTTCCTATTTATATCGCAGGCTCAAATTTTCGGAATTTGAGTTCAGATTATGAGTACCTTTCAAATAAGCGATTTTTTTCAATTTTTGACTTTATAGCAGTTCTAATACCTTAAGGATGGTCGGCACCTGTAAATTCACGCGTGACTAATAGTTACATGTGTGAATCACGTACTGTTCACTCACGTACATGTACGCACATGTATGTAAAACCTAAGAAGCAAATTTAGGATAACGGTATTTTAAACAAGTTATTTTAGAACATGCCTAACATCCCAAGAAAGCATGTAAGGTTGTGAAATAACGACAAAATCATACAAAAAGTCAAAAACAAAAATAGAGAAAACAATGAAACAAACAAAAAAACTAAAACTAAATGAAAACAAAGCAAAAAGAAAAAAAGAAATAAAACAGCAAAGACTAAAAAAAGCTGGTACTGTACCATAATTAGGAAGCGGAAGAAAAGAGGAAAAGGCAATCAACATTATTACCCATTGAAAGGAACTAAAAAGGAGGCTCTTATCAGTGCTTTGGGGGTATGTGTTGCTAATTTGAGCATAAAACGTTATTCCATATTGAGGAAGTCTTTGCAATTATTGTGACGTTACATGTAGAAGACAATCCTGGGCCCAGTTGTTCGAAGGCCGATTAGCGCTTAACCTGCGGTTAAATTTTAAATTTTCTTTTTCTTGTGTTTAGAAGAATTTTCTCAGATAATTTTCTCTGTTATTTTCAGAGCTTCTAATCATCAACTTGTAGACAAACCTTTCAAGCTTTCAAATCTGAATTCAAATCTCACACGAACCCTGGGTTACCTTAACCCAGCTTTGAACAACTCGGCCCTAATAGTAATTTTAAAAAAAACTTTTTAAAAAACATCAAATAAACGAAATCAGCTCTCCACACAAATAACTTTGTAAAGAAATTAATAGCGAACGAAATGTAGTCAGCAATGGAGGTGTCGCTTTTCTATCAAAGTTGTTTGCTTCGTAAAGGTTTACACTGATGCTGATTACATCAGTAGTTACCCAGTTAGTTAGCATAGAAAAAAAAAAAAATGACAGAGAGAAACAAAAGACACTCGTGAGTCAGAAATGAACTGGAGTCCTTTTGCAATGGCAATGGGTTAAATTTGGTTTGGGTTTGGTTTCACTCTTTCCGGGGAAACAAACTGTTAAGTCATTACTTTTCTTCCTGAGACCTTTATCACGAGTTATCATATTTTCTCAATTGTTTTGACAACAAACAAAGTTATTAGTAAACGGATTGCCGATAAATAAATATATAAAAAAGTAGTTAACTAAATAGATAAATGAATAGTTATGTACTATGTACTGTACTAAGGGAAATTTGATCCTAGCCAAAGGAATCAAAAATCGGTGACCCTCTGCCGGGTAGTTTTCAAATATACAGTTTGTCGTTAGGTTTAGACTGTTTTGTACCTTGTAAACCTTACCAAACTGTTTGCAAACTTGGGGCGTGTTTACATGGAGGTGAAGAGGGGGGGGGGACCAGGTAGGTGAGGTAACCCTTTTATGTAGGGTGATCCGCCTGTCCATATAATCATTTTAATTTGATCACGTTGTTACTTCACCTACCCGGGGTCCCTCACCTCCAACAGGCCCTTAGAATGACGCTTAACGTGCCTGAAATAGACTGATCGGCAACGCCTTATGTTGGATGCTCGGAGTTGGTCATGTTATAGACCTCATTTTATAGCAGCTGTGTTATTAACGTCTCGTCCCCAAAAGTCGAAGCTTATCATAACTTTTTTGTGGGGTTCTAATATTTACGTTTTGTAAAATACTTGGTACATTTTTTGTCAACAGTAAATTAATGCTTCATTATTTTCCATTCTTGAGTATCAAAAGTCCCTTAGTTATTATAGGATTATTATTATTATTATTCTTACAGTAGAAACCCGCATATAAGAATCAAGTTAGTTAAGAACCTACAGGCTGAAATTTGACTTTTAAATACCCCAAAATATAAAAACCTGTTCAGCCTGACAAAGAAGAACAGGTTCTTCTACAACAAAATCACTCCAATTTTGATGGTCAAAATTCTGGATTTTTATCGTGTGAGAAACGTCTGACAAAAGTTATTGTGTATATGTTTTCTTTGATTTACATTTGTTTGGATTTTCACAAGAAATATGTTTTCTATAAACCATTCTGTAGTAGTAGTACAATATTTTTGCCTCTAGTTACACTACGACAAACTCTGAAAAATAACAACCTAATATATTCTAAGAACCTAATCAGCCTGAATTGTGAAAAACTGCCCCAAAATTTAAGAAACTTCTAGGTTCTTATATGTGGATTTGTACTGTATTATTGTACAAATAATAACTATATTATTAGAGAAATAGCGGCGTAGCCTATTTCTCTTTGGTAAACGGTCGTTGCCATTTTTAGCGTTCGATGCCACTTCTGGTGACCAAGCCTTTAGTCATGATAGATGTTATATATTCCCTGGATTAATTTACCATAAAGCAAATAATACGTTCTTGAGTAGTCTTAGAAAGAACGACGTTGAAGCCCAGGTTGATTTTACGCTAAAAGTTTTAAAAAGGGCTAGGGTCACCTGTTACCGTGATGTAACAGTGAAGAAAGACAGTTTGCTAGTTTATATGTACTTAAATGTTTCAGAATTTTGGAGCTTGGTATGGTGGTTGAGAGGTTAGGGAGCCAGAGATTAGGATACAAAATGTCCTAGTTCGAGGTCCGGGTTCGACCCTGGATTACGATCTTCTTTATTTTAATAGAAACACTCTCCAAAAAATTGGCAGCGACCGTTTACGAAAGGGACAACTGCAGCGTAGATAGTGGTTATAATTGAATAGTACAAAATATAATATAAATTAGGTCTCTCGTAGACACTTCTTTTCATTGTACGCCTCTTTAGCTTGCCCCACACAATTATTGTATTCAGGGGCCCTGTCGGCCGGGGAACTGGCATCTATTTTGTGCCTCCCTTTTTGGATCGCCCAATCTTTACACTAACGGACTTTTTTGTTTTTGTATCAATGGTAGTTTTAATTCTATTTGTGTACTGCACTCTTTTGCTCATTTGCATTTTAGAATATTGACTTCTGCCAATCGGTTCAAAGCAATCTGTACTTCCTTTTAATCAATGAATGTACACTTTGTTATATTTTTAACGTAGGTATTTTGCAAATGTATCTCATATTGGGAGAATCATAGTGTTTGCACCATGTGCTAACTAATATATATATTTTTTTCAATTAGAGTAGATTGTGAATCACGTTCAAGTTGGCAAAGAAATTTTTGTCAGGTTAAGAAATGAGCAGTCATAAACTGCGCAAAAGAATTATGGATTACATGCATGAATAAATATGTATTTGATGAACAGGAAGCAACGATATGATAAGTGACAACTCGGTCACGTGGTACAAATTGACGCTTGCCGTTTGCATTGGTCGTGATTCTTAATCTTATTCCAGTCCGTATTTTAGTACACGCGGAATCATTTTCTACAAAATAGAATTTCCAAGTAATAGAGGGCGCTCTTATTATCGTAAGGTTGCACTTAGTAATATTTTTATTGGACTGTTTGTACGCTTTCTTTGTTATTCAAATAAACTTATCAGCTTTTAGCGTTTAAAATACTTATCAACAGTTTCAATGAAACGATTGCGCGCGTCTTGTCTTAAACGAAGCTGAATTAGTAGACACCCTTACGACATGCACGCGTATAAATTATTTTAAGGGATTGGTCTGGAAAAGTTGTATGTCCGCTGGGCAGACCTCAAACACACACCTCAGGCTCAGCCCGTGGAAATTTTTTGTTTACCTGAAATGCCTTGTTTTGTCATTTTGGTAGTTCAAAAAAGTGATTTCAAGGGTGCTGGGCTCGATGTTTGTACCTCTGCTTATACTTGAACGTCAAACGCACACCAGTTAAAAATTCCGTCACCCTTTTTCAGTTGCGAAAATGACCGTGGCAATACACAGCATTTGTACTGGTCTGTATGTGGGCATTCATGGCAGTACATGACTGTATGTAACGATGATGAGAACCTTTTCGATATTTCCCTACATTTCCTCTAAGAAACTAAAACATACCGACGCGTACGGTCACGCAATCGTGACCCACTCTGCAGAGATCTTGAGTGAAGTAGTCCCAAACAAACCTGCTTGGGGTATCACACTTAGTACCAGAACTGTAGATCAGTGATAATACAAAATAACTTTTTATTGGCCTTTCAAGGCTCTTATCAGCTACTGTAATCATGCAACTACTGACTTCGGAGCACTGAAAATAACAGCATCGATCAAACAGTGTAAACACAGGCGTCCAGTTAAAAACTATTGTACCATAATCATGTGCAGTTCACACGTAATTAATATAAAAGTTAATGCAAACGTTTAAATGTTAATAAAGTGATGTTGCGATGCCTTTTAAGGTGTTTCCATACAGTTGTTCTGAGGCCATACCGTTATTTTTCAATCACCTTAAACATGATTTTTTCCTTGTCTGTTCGCCATAAGATTTTAAGATTTTAGTAAAATGGATATCACCATGACAACAATAAACAAAATAAAGTGCCACGACTTAAGCCTAATGCGTAACGAAAATAAACTTGACACTTAAAGCTGTACTGGAGAAGCAGGCAGCATTCACCTTGACCGAAAACGTTTTCGTATCGTTTAGTGACTGTAACTGTTGCGATCTGGCAAGCTAAATGGTTAAACTGCTCAGGAGTTGCTGCTTTTGACATTTTACTGCGTTATTCAGATTCTAATTAATGTTGCAAAAATTAATATTGCCTAGCCAACCGCGATCCACGCATTCAGTGAGTGAGTTAAGATTTTAAAGTGCTTGATGAAACATATAAAACCTTAAAATACATATTTTCAGTGAATCGTGCTTCGCTAAGGACTTTGACGTAACCTGCAAGATGAAAGAAGCTTCGACAACTTTCAAGACGCTTAACGAGCTCGGCTTCCGGATTCGTCACCGGCAACCTTCCTTTATCATAGAACCTACAGCACTATGAATGTGAACACAGTTAGAGCGATTTTCGTATGATTTTGAAAAATAGTTTCAATAAGGGTTCGTTATTTGTTTTATCAGCCAACGGATAAAAAGATCGAAACATGGACTCTTCGTTTTCCCGCCAAAGAAAACCCTAATAAGGAGAAGGCATTGTTCGATTGGCCAATTGTGTTGCAGTATGACGTCAAAGTGAAGTATCGATTGATTTCTAGAAAGTTCTCGGGCATGAAGTTTTTTCATCCGAGTGTTTGTATCCGTTCGATAAACCAAACAAATCGCTCTATTTCCGTTTGTTTGTTGTTTCTGTTTTGTTCGCACGTTTTCATTTCATGGTCGAAAATCGCTCTAGCACAGTGGAAGCTCGACATTAGGATATATCTAGAGCTGTGGTACAGACAGCCGCTTATCAAGGACGATTCTATTGGTTTGACTCACATAGCTAGAGAACTTCTCACAACTTCGGCCTGTCTTGTATGAATATGTCAGCGTTTTAGGTCTGTTCCCTTCTGAAGAAGGTTAATAAAATGACTGTACCGAACTTAGGAAAGTAGCGTGAATAGGCGCTAGCGTTCTACATATTAAGTGAAAACAATCAAAAAATTAGTTTCATCGACTATTACATCACTAACTGTTCAAGAAGACACTTAAAAAAGTTATAAAAGTACTAGTGCGTTTTCAGCGACTGACACCCAGATCGCTTGAAGGGATCTGGGTACGAGATAAGTGTTCAACGTAAGATTCATTTTAGAAGGAGTCTTCCCTTTCGATCATGTCGTCCTCTTGGATGTAGGCATTTCGTCGACTCATTTGTTCATCTTGGGTAGTGTACAAGTCTCCGACCTTGTTTCTGTTCATTAATCTTCGGGCAAGGCGATACTTAACCGCTAAAACAGCCAGGGCTATGATAACAATCAGAGCAAATCCTCCAGCGGCTCCTGCACCAATGATCAAAGCAGGTTTTTGGCTTTTTTCGGTATCTGTCCACGGAGAAAAAATAAAATCTTGATAATTAGATAAGTCTTAAAACCGTAAATAATGAAGGAAAAGCTATCATTGAAGGACTTTTTAAGTTAGAATTAAAGCTTGCTCTTGTATTAAGTACAGCCCATGCCATAATTATAATTCTCTACTAGATATAAAACGGTTATTTCACATGGGAAAACGTAAAGCTATCAACCTTATTTGCCTTTAGACTCTATCGAACTCCAACAAGTACAATTAGGGAAAAAAGATCGTAGTCTTTTATCTTGAAGAAGTCCAGCTATCTGGCCGCTAAAACAATTAGTGCAATAATCCACAAACGCTAAGCCCTAAGAGTGATCAGCATCAAAAATTTCTCCTTGTAATATCAATGCTTTGTAAAACAGAGTGGTCATGAGAATTACGGACATGATCACACAAGATGAATTTGCTTGATATTTTATTAACTTCTCCCCACCACTTCTGTAGGAAATGAATAGGGGCAACAAGTGAGAATTAGAATTTTGATCTCAGGGTATTGTTAAACCTTGGGGATTGGTTGATCCTGGCTCTATACAGAAGCCGACATAATTATAACCAACCGGCCTTAGACCTTCAATGAAGTTTACAGTTGTGTGCTCAGTGCCATGGCCTTTGAAAAGAAGCGACGCTAATTAAAGCTGACCTTGAATTGTTACAAACCTTCCTGCTTTCACGGGCTTGTTCGGAGGATGAGAATAACACGATAAGCTACAATATGAGTTTTGCACATAGCAGGTCAAGGTTTGTAACAAAACAAGGTCACTTCCAGCCTCGCTTCTACTCAGAGCCAGGACACTAACCGCTGCATCTTGGAATTCAGTGGAATTGGTTGGCGACCTTCCCTCCTTCACTTACAAATTATTGTGAACATATCATAAGTAGGTTGAGTATGATCTTCCGGTGAACGTAGGACTGACGTTTCGACAGCCTGTGCGGTAGTAACAACAACAATACACCCATCCTATTGAATTTCCAGGACTACGTTCACCCGGATGATATTCAACCTACTTGTGAATTGACTCCTGGGTTCAAACCTTTCACAGTTTTATGGTGAACATTATTATGAAGACTCTATACGTACCTCCTTCGTCACGTTTTTCCGTCTCCGTCTCCGTCTCCGTGATCATTATTGGGCCGCTGGAGAGAATATGTTTGCTTGTGCTTTCTTCATGTTCTATTTCGTCAATTGCGTCTCGTCTCTTTCTTCTTTTACTGCTTAAACAACTCCTGCTGCATCTTTAAACAAAATTTTCGGCTTACAGATCGTCATAATGTGCTTTTGTTTGGCCTCGTTAACGCGCAAATTTCGCGCACAGCGATGAATGGAGGAAAACATAGTGGAGATCCAGTCTTTTCAAGCTATGTTACTTCGCTTTACTTACTTATAGGTAATGAACGACCAATGCAGGGAAAATGAAGTTGCCTGTGTATCATGCTTGTGATAATACCAGGAAATGGCAAAACAGGGAAAGAATGAACTTAGTGTGCACTAATGTCGTATGCAGTTCAAGTAGAACTGCGCCTTGCTCCCACCCCGGGGTCGGTAAAGCCCCCTTTAAAAGTAAGCCGATGCGCTCGTCGTCTCACATTGGGATAGAAATTGCATATTATGATATCATAATTTAAAATGCTCAGGGTAGAAAGCCAATACTTTTCCCTATAAAGATATGACGTAAGGTTAAGCGTAAAGAAATATAAACAAAAAGAAAGGAAACGGGGTCATGTTTTGGAGCCACACCCAGATCGGTCTCAAGGGGTTTAATTCTGTTGTTCCGTCTCACATCCCTTGTATAGATGGTTTTCACTGTGACGTCATCAAATTGTAAAGTCAAAATACCGAGGTTTTAAGAATTCTTATTTACACTAGGTTGAAGATAAACAAAAAGTAAATCTTTGTACAAGTTTTTATTTCAGTAGCGTGTTTCGTTTCGAAAATACAGCAATTTGAACTTCCGAGTTTTCACAATGCGTGACACCAAAATAGGAATGCTGTCTCGTTGAAAAAAAGTCTCTCCTCTTGATGTTCAGCAGTATAACCACTTGAAGTATTAGAAGATATGTTTATGCGTACGTATGCTAGTTCTCGAGTGAAAAGAAAGAGCTTTTATAGAAAAAGTGAACTCCAGATGTTTTTGTTGATTTCTTGCGGCCATTGCTGCACCGTTTTGGTGCACTAATATGGCGTCTCCATACAAAGCTCTACAAAGGTGCGTGAAACGTTTCGGCAAATAACTCAGAAACTATGGGCCACAAAGACCTGAGACTCGGACAAATTGTTTATATATTAGTCTTTTACAACATTTCATTTTCTTGGCTTCTTTCACTGGACGGTTTCCAATTTAATTTTTTGTTGCGTGACAGTGAAAACGATCTATAGGAGTACCCCTGGCTTGTAGCACAGAGGGTCTGCTATCTAGACATACCTTGAATTAAAACTGTATCTGTAACAAGCCAACAACTCGCAGTGGAAGTAAACAACGTCATAGTCGTTAAAGAACCTGAACGATCTAATTTTAAACTGCTGAGAGCTTCCTGAGGGATTATACGTGTACTCCATAGTTGTATCTCGCCCGCAACTAGTGGTGTAATATAAAACAAAAAATGTATTTTAGTTTAATTACTATGGATGTCGCTGTGCCTTACAGGTTAAAAAATGAGTTTTTAAAAAATTCTACTTAGGGATAAAATTAGCTCGTCAGATGTTATAGTTAGCCTATTTCAGCGCTATATTCAGTTATATATCCCCCTCTCTCACCCTCCCCTCAACTAAAGACTTTCATTGTACCCACAATTCTAACGTCGGTTTGAAAGTCGATAAAATCCCCTCTAACACTTATAACTGAGAGGGGGTTTTTTTGTTGACTAGTTATCCTTTTATGCACGCAAAACCGGTTTTGCCTGACTGATCTAAACCAAACGTCCATGCAGTATACATTGAAACCAAGAGAAGCATGGAACCCCTTTTCTGATGACGAATTTAATTTTTGTAACCTTGACGATTTGAACTGTTAATTAACGGTATATAACATTGTATCATTGGCATATTAACTCCTTGCATGAACTTTTTGGCCTTTTTAGCTCCCAAGCTACCACTTGGCCCCGATGGTCGATAACGAAACTCTTTAACTATGCGAAGGACCGGATCGAGTTGTGAAGAGACATGTTGATATAAACTTATTCGATCAAACGTTTTACTTTTTCCCGTACTTCAAACATACTTTACACTTACCCATTCTGTATTAGGTTATATTGAGGCAATGAGTAGAAATATGCAGTTTTGGTGGTCCTACAGTTTTCAGCCATTATCACCAGGTCAGCACTAGACTCCACATTGTACTTCATATAAAGGAACTCGTTTAAAGGAATAGATATTGGGTAGTCGTTTTCAGTGTAAGGTGTGGCAAACGCAGCAGTGCTGTAAAAGTCCATTCTGAAAGTGAAGTTCCCATATCCAGCTACGGAAAAAAAAAAAAGTGTTTATATGTGGGAATGGATGGGGAATGGAAAGCCTCCTCTATAAGGTTTTACACAGTCACTTGCGATAGAGGTTGGCAACGATTTACTGCTCAATTGCTGCTCTTTTCGCGGAAGCTAACGGGTGGACTGCCAGGTAAACTATCTTAAAAACTTCCTGTGGTGTTCTTGTATTTGTGGAGTGGTGAGTATAGGGTTTGGTCGTTTTTATTGTCCAAAATATACGTCTACGTCTGGTAACCCAATCAGACAAGCAGATCATACCGTGATTTCAAAATCAATCCAAGGCAAATAAAACTAGACGCCACATAGCGGCTAACTGGGCTGCAGGGGTCTTTATTTCAAATAAATTGATAGGCTGTGTTCCCTGCAGTCAAAAATCCTTATCCGATCTCTGCGGAAGCAAAATTTAAAACGCACTTTCTTAGCCATTTGAACAGGCGATCCTGAAGCTGGAAGATTAATAACAACAAGACGCTAAAGTGCGTGAACTCGGATGAACTAACTGCTGAAATATATGAAAAGAAACAAGGAATTTCATGCATTATACTTGCCTTGGACCTGCCTTAAGTTAACCTTATTAAGAAGTGCACTGTAAGTGTTTAAAAGTTTTGGGCGAGTTCGATTATGTTTGATTACCGAACCCAATCGAAGTCAGTCGAACGATCGGCTTTTGATTGAGTTTGATTACCGAACGTTCGATTGACTTCGTGGGAACTTATGACTAAGACCTACACGATATATTATAGTTGGTCAGCAATATATAATATCTGAGTTGCAATGTAATTAAAAGAAAGAAAAAAGCACCTTCTGAACCAATGAAAATTTGTTGCGGCTGAAATTGAATACTTAGTATCCTTTTTCTGGAATAGCTGCAGTGAAATCGAAGATTGATATCGTGTGTGCGGGTGATGACATTGTCAACAATCACTGCATCTACTTGGATTTCATTCCAGAAGATTAATGCATCCTCTGTTTCATTCACCAATGTTCCACAGGCATTCAAAGTGGTGCTGATTAAAACGTGGGTTGAATTCTGGGTGGCCCTGCAGTTAAATAAGACCAACTAAAACATGATAAAAAATCGATTCATCACTTATTCATAAAGAAAATTCAAAGGAAATGTTGCATGAGCCTGTTGGGCTTTTAGCTTCGATTTCCTTGAGAAAACAATAAGAAACTCCTGGATTTCTGGAGGATCAATCTTACAGTTCGCGGCAAGGACTCCAAGTAGTTCATTTTATTATTGCTTGTTATGGGATGGAGGTGTTTACTGTCAACTGTTAACATTTTGGCTTTTTTACGTAAGGGTTAATTACTTTACTTTTTGTTACGGTTTCCGTTAACAGACTCCTTTGAAGAAGAAAAAAAAAAAAGAAATTGCGGTTAACCTTTTTCACGACTACGGTTTAAACTTGGCATTTTTACGCCTAACGACTAAAATGTTTGAAGGCTAACTCCATAACGGCCCTCGTGATATAACAGACTAAAATCACACATTTATGGTGACAGCAAGTGTTTTAAATTTTTGAGCCATCATATTCCGGCTGTACCTGCAGGAAGAATAGCGTAAGTGAAGGTTGTTGGCATCAAAAAATGGAAATGATTGCTTCTCTAAAGAAACGGTCATGTTGTTCTCGTCGCACGTAACTGTAGCTCCTGGTTCTGAAATACATAATAAGATACTAGATTACTGTTCAAAAATTGCAGTTTTGATAGGGAAAATATATTAATGTTATGTCAATTGAAATTATTATATAGATTTAAGTTTCATTTTATCCTGCAAATTAGATCTGGATTCACTTATTATTATCATTGAAAATAAATAAGTGAATGTGACTGTGGTTAATATGATGGCCTTTCCTTCCATCCGGGATATTACTCAGGTAGGTTCGTAGGTCATGAAAGCGAGGAACGATGCCTCTTAGTCGTTGTAAAAAGAGACTCACGTAAATGAAAAAACTTAAACGTAGGAACCGATTCCTGATAAATGCCGTTTATCCCATATCTCAAACAGGGCTCAACCAAGGGGCACTCTCGACATCAACATTGCTTAATATTTAAAGGAACAAGAAGCATAAGCTCGTCTGTTAATTCCTGGATTAGTCTAAAACATATTCCCTATTTTTTAAAAAACATACTGCAAGAGTAATTGTGTAAATTCTCTAATTAAATTTAGCTATATAACACGTACTTACCAACACAAGTTAAGTTGTTGGATGCCATAGTTGTCCGCTCAGGGCATCCACAGAAAAATGATCCAGGAATATTGTAGCAGTAATGACTACAGCCACCATTGTTGGCTAAACATTCGTCAATATCTATGAAGTGAGTGCAGTGATAGATGTTTAGTCTCTCTATAGTATACAGAAAAAGATTTTTTCAAGCTAGTAACAAATCAGCGAGACGTTAGGCCCTTCGCATAACAAAATGTTATCGTCTGTTTGCCTTTACTTTGTAGCTTGTGATTGGTTGAAATTGGTAGACAAGTGTACAATAGTTTCAATAGTGAACTTTCGCAAAAGGACGGCGGAGGCAAGCAGGAGACGGCAAACCTTAGGTGACAAGCGTGACAACGATTTTTTATTTGTTTGAAAAAAATTCCGCCAAACTTCACCTTCCTATGAACAAATCTTTTTGCAAAGGGCCAGAACACAGTGATGTTAAGCCAAGATTGGGACAAAATTAGCAAGTTATAGCCCTGTCACATTTGTCACACAAACGTTTTGCCGTCCTCTTCTTTCTGCCGTCCTGTTGCGCAAATTCACAAATTTTGTTTCGACCAAAACGAGCCATCCTTGTCACCCTTGTTCTGGCCTATAAATAGCTTAATTTCGAGAAGCTCGAAAAACAGTGACATGATATCTTTCTGAGTGTTCAAAATAACCCTACCTAAAGCAGATGGAATGTAAAAACAAAGGGATTTCTATTTTGGATGCATCGTTATTCCCCTCAACAAAAAAGTCTTGAATCTCCCGAAATTGCACCACTTTCTATAATCATATCTAAGAGTACAACCCTAAAAGCTTTCATTAAGATAAGTAAAGGGAACCTTTTCATCTTACTTGCTTTCATGATGTTGTGGAGCAGCTGTTTTAAAAGAGTACGGACCTAAAGACGCTCGTTAATCGCGGATGAAGTTATAAGGTGCGTATAATTGTGTATATATAAACCGTTGGAGAGCGCCGAGTTTGCCAGACATGGGTTTATCATTTACAAATCTTTGATTGGAAGCAATTTGCCAGACAATCTTTCTCTCCCTTTGGGGGAATAAGACTCAGTCCACAAACAAGCAAGAAGAGTGAATCAACAGCTAGCTCATCACCAGCAAAACAATAGACGATTTACAGAAATTCCCCGACAATTAAATTCTGTGCTGATGTATTCCTTGCTACAGATGTCCTTCTGTAAAGTTCTTTTTTAAGTATTATCTTGTTACAACGTTAATAGTTTAAAAAATGACTAGAACGCGCGAGCATGAAATTAATTCCTAAGGCTTACTTTCCGGCTAATAAATTATGTCGAAAAATGAACTGCATGCAAAACGTGAAAGAGAAATATATAGCGAAATTCCAACTTCGAATCAAATCTTTTCTTATGGTTTAGAATAAAAGATACCCGAGATTGAAAATGTTTTGATCAAAGCTTTGAAGGGCCTGTTTATATGGAGGTAGGGGATCCCGGGTAGGTGAGGTAACACGCGGCGGGTTACCCCACTTATCATGTAACTGTGTTCAAATTAAAATGAGAGATTATATGGACAGGCGGGTTACCTCACCTACCTGGGGTCCTCCATCTCTATGTACACGGGCTCTAAGTCGAACTGAAACAGCGCATGGAACCTTGTGTTTCGTGTATGGAATATGTGTGAAAATCTTCATTATTGCGTTATAAGGCAAAAAAAAAAAAAAAAAAAAACGGCCAAGAAATAAAGAAGCGATAACTTTGTGCTTGAATATTTACGGTTAAGAACTGGGCTCAATCTTGTTACGTCATAAGGATAAAAGAAATATCCGGATTTAGCGTCCACATGATTCCGGATTCATAGCGTCTTAAAAAAGTTCCATTCGCTCAGGAGAGCGGATTAAAAAAGGTTTCGGATTCGTATGCCGGATTCACCGTACGTACGGACGGAAGCCGAATCTGCAAAGAAAAAGTTGCGGATTCAAAAATATCAGGATACGTGTGCATTGCATATTCTTGGGACCTAAGAATACTATTGACCGACAACATACAGCTATTGGTATTACTAGTGTTTTACCGAGGGACTCACCCAGACAGGATTTTCCATCAGAAGACAGTTGATACCCGCCGAAACATGAACAGCTATAGCTCCCTGGGGTATTTGTACAGATTTGATGACAGTCTGCTGGCACATGAAACAGGAAGTCCATAGGGGTCGAAAGCGCATTTAAACTAAACGGTGCATAATACCCTGAAGAGGAAACAAATCGAGACACATTTCGCAAGTAATCCACCTTGATCTTAAGAGACCCTCTAAGGAGAATGGGACGAGAACACATACACTGTACCTCTATCAAAGTAGTTATTTATTCGCTTATTAATTTTTGTCTTTTGAGACTGTTGGATCTTTATAGTCACTTGTCATAAAACAGGGTAGCAAAATGAACGGTTTTCGTCGTAAAATGAAAATTGTTAGGCGGTACAACCCTACCCAAATACAGTGCCTCAACTTAAGCCTAATGCGTAACGAAAATAAACTTGACACTTAAAGCTATACTGGAGAAGCAGGCAGCATTCACTTTGACCGAAAACGTTTTCGTATCGTTTATTGAGGAGTTGCTGCTTTTGACATTCTACTGCGTTATTCAGATTCTAATTAATGTTGCAAAAATTAATATTGCGTAGCCAGCCGCGATCCACGCATTCAGTGAGTGAGTTAAGATTTTAAAGTGCTTGATGAAACATAAAAAAACTTAAAATACATATTTTCAGTGAATCGTGCTTCTCTAAGGACTTTGACGTAACCTGCAAGATGAAAGAAGCTTCGACAACTTTCAAGACACTTAACGAGCTCGGCTTCCGGATTCGTCACCGGCAACCTTCCTTTATCATAGAACCTACAGCACTATGAATGTGAACACAGTTAGAGCGGTTTTCGTATGATTTTGAAAAATAGTTTCAATAAGGGTTCGTTATTTGTTTTATCAGCCAACGGATAAAAAGATCGAAACATGGACTCTTCGTTTTCCCGCCAAAGAAAACTCTAATAAGGAGAAGGCATTGTTCGATTGGCCAATTGTGTTGCAGTATGACGTCAAAGTGAAGTATAGATTGATTTCTAGAAAGTTCTCGGGCATGAAGTTTTTTCATCCGCGTGTTTGTATCCGTTCGATAAACTAAACAAATCGCTCTATTTCCGTTTGTTTGTTGTTTCTGTTTTGTTCGCACGATTTCATTTCAAGGACGAAAATCGCTCTAGCACAGTGGAAGCTCGACATTAGGATATATCTAGAGCTGTGGTACGGACGGCCGCTTATCAAGGACGATTCTATTGGTTTGACTCACATAGCTAGAGAACTTCTCACAACTTCTGCCTATCTTGTATGAATATGTCAGCGTTTTAGGTCTGTTCCCTTCTGAAGAAGGTTAATAAAATGACTGTACCGTACTTAGGAAAGTAGCGTGAATAGGCGCTAGCGTTCGACATATTAAGTGAAAACAATCAAAAAAATTAGTTTCATCGACTATTACATCACTAATTGTTCAAGAAGACACTTAAAAAAGTTATAAAAGTACTAGTGCGTTTTCAGCGACTGACACCCAGATCGCTTGAAGGGATCTGGGTACGAGATAAGAGTTCAACGTAAGATTCATTTTAGAAGGAGTCTTCCCTTTCGATCATGTCGCCCTCTTGGATGTAGGCATTTCGTCGACTCATCTGTTCATCTTGGGTAGTGTACAAGTCTCCGACCTTGTTTCTGTTCATTAATCTTCGGGCAAGGCGGTACTTAACGGCTAAAACAGCCAGGGCTATGATAACAATCAGAGCAAATCCTCCAGCGGCTCCTGCACCAATGATCAAAGCAGGTTTTTGGCTTTTTTCGGTATCTGTCCACGGAGAAAAAAATAAAATCTTGATAATTAGATAAGTCTTAAAACCGTAAATAATGAAGGAAAAGCTATCATTGAAGGACTTTTTAAGTTAGAATTAAAGCTTGCTCTTGTATTAAGTAGAGCCCATGCCATAATTATAATTCTCTATTAGATATAAAACGGTTATTTCACATGGGAAAACGTAAAGCTATCAACCTTATTTGCCTTTAGACTCTATCGAACTCCAACAAGTACAATTAGGGAAAAAAGATCGTAGTCTTTTATCTTGAAGAAGTCCAGCTATCTGGCCGCTAAAACAATTAGTGCAATAATCCACAAACGCTAAGCCCTAAGAGTGATCAGCATCAAAATTTCTCCTTGTAATATCAATGCTTTGTAAAACAGAATGGTCATGAGAATTACGGACATGATCACACAAGATGAATTTGCTTGATATTTTATTAACTTTTCCCCACCACTTCTGTAGGAAATGAATAGGGGCAACAAGTGAGAATTAGAATTTTGATCTTAGGGTATTGTTAAACCTTGGGGATTGGTTGATCCTGGCTCTATACAGAAGCCGACATAATTATAACCAACCGGCCTTAGACCTTCAATGAAGTTTACAGTTGTGTGCTCAGTGCCATGGCCTTTGAAAAGAAGCGACGCTAATTAAAGCTGACCTTGAATTGTTACAAACCTTCCTGCTTTCACGGGCTTGTTCGGAGGATGAGAATAACACGATAAGCTACGATATGAGATTTGCACATAACAGGTAAAGGTTTGTAACAAAACAAGTTCACCTCCAGCCTCGCTTCTACTCAGAGCCAGGACTACGCGCTGCAACTTGGAATTCAGTGGAATTGGTTGGCGACCTTCCCTCCTTCACTTACAAATTATTGGGAACATATTATAAGTAGGTTGAGTATGATCTTCCGGTGAACGTAGGACTGACGTTTCGACAACCTGTGCGGTAGTAACAACAACAATACACCCATCCTATTGAATTTTCAAGACTACGTTCACCCGGATGATCATATTCAGCCTACTTGTGAATTGACTCCTGGGTTCAAACCTTTCACAGTTTTATGGTGAACATTATTATGAAGACTCTATACGTACCTCCTTCGTCACGTTTTTCCGTCTCCGTCTCCGTCTCCGTGATCATTATTGGGCCGCTGGAGAGAATATGTTTGCTTGTGCTTTCTTCATGTTCTATTTCGTCAATTGCGTCTCGTCTCTTTCTTCTTTTACTGCTTAAACAACCCCTGCTGCATCTTTAAACAAAATTTTCGGCTTACAGATCGTCATAATGTGCTTTTGTTTGGCCTCGTTAACGTGCAAATTTCGCGCACAGCGATGAATGGAGGAAAACATAGTGGAGATCCAGTCTTTTCAAGCTATGTTACTTCGCTTTACTTACTTATAGGTAATGAACGACCAATGCAGGGAAAATGAAGTTGCCTGTGTATCATGCTTGTGATACTACCAGGAAATGGCAAAACAGGGAAAGAATGAACTTAGTGTGTAATAATGTCGTATGCAGTTCAAGTAGAACTGCGCCTTGTTCCCACCCCGGGATCGGTAAAGCCCCCTTTAAAAGTGAGCGGATGCGCTCGTCGTCTCACATTGGGATAGAAATTGCATATTATGATATCATAATTTAAAATGCTCAGGGTAGAAAGTCAATAATGACGTAAGGTTAAGCGTAAAGAAATATAAACAAAAAGAAAGGAAACGGGGTCATGCTTTGGAGCCACACCCAGATCGGTCTCAATTAAGGGTTTAATTCTGTTGTTCCGTCTAACATCCCTTGTATAGATGGTTTTCACTGTGACGTCATCAAATTGTAAAGTCAAAATACCGAGGTTTTAAGAATTCTTATTTACACTAGGTTGAAGATAAACAAAAAGTAAATCTTTGTACAAGTTTTTATTTCAGTAGCGTGTTTCGTTTCGAAAATACAGCAATTTGAACTTCCGAGTTTTCACAATGCGTGACACCAAAATAGGAATGCTGTCTCGTTGAAAAAAAGTCTCTCCTCTTGATGTTCAGCAGTATAACCACTTGAAGTATTAGAAGATATGTTTATGCGTACGTATGCTAGTTCTCGAGTGAAAAGAAAGAGCTTTTATAGAAAAAGTGAACTCCAGATGTTTTTGTTGATTTCTTGCGGCCATTGCTGCACCGTTTTGGTGCACTAATATGGCGTCTCCATACAAAGCTCTACAAAGGTGCGTGAAACGTTTCGGCAAATAACTCAGAAACTATGGGCCACAAAGACCTGAGACTCGGACAAATTGTTTATATATTAGTCTTTTACAACATTTCATTTTCTTGGCTTCTTTCACTGGACGGTTTCCAATTTAATTTTTTGTTGCGTGACAGTGAAAACGATCTATAGGAGTACCCCTGGCTTGTAGCACAGAGGGTCTGCTATCTAGACATACCTTGAATTAAAACTGTATCTGTAACAAGCCAACAACTCGCAGTGGAAGTAAACAACGTCATAGTCGTTAAAGAACCTGAACGATCTAATTTTAAACTGCTGAGAGCTTCCTGAGGGATTATACGTGTACTCCATAGTTGTATCTCGCCCGCAACTAGTGGTGTAATATAAAACAAAAAATGTATTTTAGTTTAATTACTATGGATGTCGCTGTGCCTTACAGGTTAAAAAATGAGTTTTTAAAAAATTCTACTTAGGGATAAAATTAGCTCGTCAGATGTTATAGTTAGCCTATTTCAGCGCTATATTCAGTTATATATCCCCCTCTCTCACCCTCCCCTCAACTAAAGACTTTCATTGTACCCACAATTCTAACGTCGGTTTGAAAGTCGATAAAATCCCCTCTAACACTTATAACTGAGAGGGGGTTTTTTTGTTGACTAGTTATCCTTTTATGCACGCAAAACCGGTTTTGCCTGACTGATCTAAACCAAACGTCCATGCAGTATACATTGAAACCAAGAGAAGCATGGAACCCCTTTTCTGATGACGAATTTAATTTTTGTAACCTTGACGATTTGAACTGTTAATTAACGGTATATAACATTGTATCATTGGCATATTAACTCCTTGCATGAACTTTTTGGCCTTTTTAGCTCCCAAGCTACCACTTGGCCCCGATGGTCGATAACGAAACTCTTTAACTATGCGAAGGACCGGATCGAGTTGTGAAGAGACATGTTGATATAAACTTATTCGATCAAACGTTTTACTTTTTCCCGTACTTCAAACATACTTTACACTTACCCATTCTGTATTAGGTTATATTGAGGCAATGAGTAGAAATATGCAGTTTTGGTGGTCCTACAGTTTTCAGCCATTATCACCAGGTCAGCACTAGACTCCACATTGTACTTCATATAAAGGAACTCGTTTAAAGGAATAGATATTGGGTAGTCGTTTTCAGTGTAAGGTGTGGCAAACGCAGCAGTGCTGTAAAAGTCCATTCTGAAAGTGAAGTTCCCATATCCAGCTACGGAAAAAAAAAAAAGTGTTTATATGTGGGAATGGATGGGGAATGGAAAGCCTCCTCTATAAGGTTTTACACAGTCACTTGCGATAGAGGTTGGCAACGATTTACTGCTCAATTGCTGCTCTTTTCGCGGAAGCTAACGGGTGGACTGCCAGGTAAACTATCTTAAAAACTTCCTGTGGTGTTCTTGTATTTGTGGAGTGGTGAGTATAGGGTTTGGTCGTTTTTATTGTCCAAAATATACGTCTACGTCTGGTAACCCAATCAGACAAGCAGATCATACCGTGATTTCAAAATCAATCCAAGGCAAATAAAACTAGACGCCACATAGCGGCTAACTGGGCTGCAGGGGTCTTTATTTCAAATAAATTGATAGGCTGTGTTCCCTGCAGTCAAAAATCCTTATCCGATCTCTGCGGAAGCAAAATTTAAAACGCACTTTCTTAGCCATTTGAACAGGCGATCCTGAAGCTGGAAGATTAATAACAACAAGACGCTAAAGTGCGTGAACTCGGATGAACTAACTGCTGAAATATATGAAAAGAAACAAGGAATTTCATGCATTATACTTGCCTTGGACCTGCCTTAAGTTAACCTTATTAAGAAGTGCACTGTAAGTGTTTAAAAGTTTTGGGCGAGTTCGATTATGTTTGATTACCGAACCCAATCGAAGTCAGTCGAACGATCGGCTTTTGATTGAGTTTGATTACCGAACGTTCGATTGACTTCGTGGGAACTTATGACTAAGACCTACACGATATATTATAGTTGGTCAGCAATATATAATATCTGAGTTGCAATGTAATTAAAAGAAAGAAAAAAGCACCTTCTGAACCAATGAAAATTTGTTGCGGCTGAAATTGAATACTTAGTATCCTTTTTCTGGAATAGCTGCAGTGAAATCGAAGATTGATATCGTGTGTGCGGGTGATGACATTGTCAACAATCACTGCATCTACTTGGATTTCATTCCAGAAGATTAATGCATCCTCTGTTTCATTCACCAATGTTCCACAGGCATTCAAAGTGGTGCTGATTAAAACGTGGGTTGAATTCTGGGTGGCCCTGCAGTTAAATAAGACCAACTAAAACATGATAAAAAATCGATTCATCACTTATTCATAAAGAAAATTCAAAGGAAATGTTGCATGAGCCTGTTGGGCTTTTAGCTTCGATTTCCTTGAGAAAACAATAAGAAACTCCTGGATTTCTGGAGGATCAATCTTACAGTTCGCGGCAAGGACTCCAAGTAGTTCATTTTATTATTGCTTGTTATGGGATGGAGGTGTTTACTGTCAACTGTTAACATTTTGGCTTTTTTACGTAAGGGTTAATTACTTTACTTTTTGTTACGGTTTCCGTTAACAGACTCCTTTGAAGAAGAAAAAAAAAAAGAAATTGCGGTTAACCTTTTTCACGACTACGGTTTAAACTTGGCATTTTTACGC
Organism: Porites cylindrica; assembly: GCA_964035525.1. Lineage (NCBI taxonomy): Eukaryota > Metazoa > Cnidaria > Anthozoa > Scleractinia > Poritidae > Porites > Porites cylindrica. The sequence goes on along the minus strand of OZ037779.1, from coordinate 49,379,212 downwards.
CTAACGACTAAAATGTTTGAAGGCTAACTCCATAACGGCCCTCGTGATATAACAGACTAAAATCACACATTTATGGTGACAGCAAGTGTTTTAAATTTTTGAGCCATCATATTCCGGCTGTACCTGCAGGAAGAATAGCGTAAGTGAAGGTTGTTGGCATCAAAAAATGGAAATGATTGCTTCTCTAAAGAAACGGTCATGTTGTTCTCGTCGCACGTAACTGTAGCTCCTGGTTCTGAAATACATAATAAGATACTAGATTACTGTTCAAAAATTGCAGTTTTGATAGGGAAAATATATTAATGTTATGTCAATTGAAATTATTATATAGATTTAAGTTTCATTTTATCCTGCAAATTAGATCTGGATTCACTTATTATTATCATTGAAAATAAATAAGTGAATGTGACTGTGGTTAATATGATGGCCTTTCCTTCCATCCGGGATATTACTCAGGTAGGTTCGTAGGTCATGAAAGCGAGGAACGATGCCTCTTAGTCGTTGTAAAAAGAGACTCACGTAAATGAAAAAACTTAAACGTAGGAACCGATTCCTGATAAATGCCGTTTATCCCATATCTCAAACAGGGCTCAACCAAGGGGCACTCTCGACATCAACATTGCTTAATATTTAAAGGAACAAGAAGCATAAGCTCGTCTGTTAATTCCTGGATTAGTCTAAAACATATTCCCTATTTTTTAAAAAACATACTGCAAGAGTAATTGTGTAAATTCTCTAATTAAATTTAGCTATATAACACGTACTTACCAACACAAGTTAAGTTGTTGGATGCCATAGTTGTCCGCTCAGGGCATCCACAGAAAAATGATCCAGGAATATTGTAGCAGTAATGACTACAGCCACCATTGTTGGCTAAACATTCGTCAATATCTATGAAGTGAGTGCAGTGATAGATGTTTAGTCTCTCTATAGTATACAGAAAAAGATTTTTTCAAGCTAGTAACAAATCAGCGAGACGTTAGGCCCTTCGCATAACAAAATGTTATCGTCTGTTTGCCTTTACTTTGTAGCTTGTGATTGGTTGAAATTGGTAGACAAGTGTACAATAGTTTCAATAGTGAACTTTCGCAAAAGGACGGCGGAGGCAAGCAGGAGACGGCAAACCTTAGGTGACAAGCGTGACAACGATTTTTTATTTGTTTGAAAAAAATTCCGCCAAACTTCACCTTCCTATGAACAAATCTTTTTGCAAAGGGCCAGAACACAGTGATGTTAAGCCAAGATTGGGACAAAATTAGCAAGTTATAGCCCTGTCACATTTGTCACACAAACGTTTTGCCGTCCTCTTCTTTCTGCCGTCCTGTTGCGCAAATTCACAAATTTTGTTTCGACCAAAACGAGCCATCCTTGTCACCCTTGTTCTGGCCTATAAATAGCTTAATTTCGAGAAGCTCGAAAAACAGTGACATGATATCTTTCTGAGTGTTCAAAATAACCCTACCTAAAGCAGATGGAATGTAAAAACAAAGGGATTTCTATTTTGGATGCATCGTTATTCCCCTCAACAAAAAAGTCTTGAATCTCCCGAAATTGCACCACTTTCTATAATCATATCTAAGAGTACAACCCTAAAAGCTTTCATTAAGATAAGTAAAGGGAACCTTTTCATCTTACTTGCTTTCATGATGTTGTGGAGCAGCTGTTTTAAAAGAGTACGGACCTAAAGACGCTCGTTAATCGCGGATGAAGTTATAAGGTGCGTATAATTGTGTATATATAAACCGTTGGAGAGCGCCGAGTTTGCCAGACATGGGTTTATCATTTACAAATCTTTGATTGGAAGCAATTTGCCAGACAATCTTTCTCTCCCTTTGGGGGAATAAGACTCAGTCCACAAACAAGCAAGAAGAGTGAATCAACAGCTAGCTCATCACCAGCAAAACAATAGACGATTTACAGAAATTCCCCGACAATTAAATTCTGTGCTGATGTATTCCTTGCTACAGATGTCCTTCTGTAAAGTTCTTTTTTAAGTATTATCTTGTTACAACGTTAATAGTTTAAAAAATGACTAGAACGCGCGAGCATGAAATTAATTCCTAAGGCTTACTTTCCGGCTAATAAATTATGTCGAAAAATGAACTGCATGCAAAACGTGAAAGAGAAATATATAGCGAAATTCCAACTTCGAATCAAATCTTTTCTTATGGTTTAGAATAAAAGATACCCGAGATTGAAAATGTTTTGATCAAAGCTTTGAAGGGCCTGTTTATATGGAGGTAGGGGATCCCGGGTAGGTGAGGTAACACGCGGCGGGTTACCCCACTTATCATGTAACTGTGTTCAAATTAAAATGAGAGATTATATGGACAGGCGGGTTACCTCACCTACCTGGGGTCCTCCATCTCTATGTACACGGGCTCTAAGTCGAACTGAAACAGCGCATGGAACCTTGTGTTTCGTGTATGGAATATGTGTGAAAATCTTCATTATTGCGTTATAAGGCAAAAAAAAAAAAAAAAAAAAACGGCCAAGAAATAAAGAAGCGATAACTTTGTGCTTGAATATTTACGGTTAAGAACTGGGCTCAATCTTGTTACGTCATAAGGATAAAAGAAATATCCGGATTTAGCGTCCACATGATTCCGGATTCATAGCGTCTTAAAAAAGTTCCATTCGCTCAGGAGAGCGGATTAAAAAAGGTTTCGGATTCGTATGCCGGATTCACCGTACGTACGGACGGAAGCCGAATCTGCAAAGAAAAAGTTGCGGATTCAAAAATATCAGGATACGTGTGCATTGCATATTCTTGGGACCTAAGAATACTATTGACCGACAACATACAGCTATTGGTATTACTAGTGTTTTACCGAGGGACTCACCCAGACAGGATTTTCCATCAGAAGACAGTTGATACCCGCCGAAACATGAACAGCTATAGCTCCCTGGGGTATTTGTACAGATTTGATGACAGTCTGCTGGCACATGAAACAGGAAGTCCATAGGGGTCGAAAGCGCATTTAAACTAAACGGTGCATAATACCCTGAAGAGGAAACAAATCGAGACACATTTCGCAAGTAATCCACCTTGATCTTAAGAGACCCTCTAAGGAGAATGGGACGAGAACACATACACTGTACCTCTATCAAAGTAGTTATTTATTCGCTTATTAATTTTTGTCTTTTGAGACTGTTGGATCTTTATAGTCACTTGTCATAAAACAGGGTAGCAAAATGAACGGTTTTCGTCGTAAAATGAAAATTGTTAGGCGGTACAACCCTACCCAAATTTCTTTTAGTGACGACCCACGAAAGGCGATTGACAAATATGTAGACTTACCCGACACACTTGCACTGATTGACGGTGAGATACTTGCAGAATAGCTTGGTGAGACTAAGACGCTTCCACTTGTTGAGGCACTTGCTGAAACATTTGTTGACAGATAAGTTTAAAACATTTGTTAATAGACCTCAAAACGAACTTTTTGTAGCGGCATCCAAAAAAAAAAAATTGAAAGATCTATTCACACCATATCTGATTGCCTAATCAAGTGACTGGTTGACTGACCGACCGACTAACCGACTGATTTACTGAATGACTTACTGGCTCATTAACTTATTAACTGACTGATTAACTGATTGACTGACTAGCTGATTTTACTAATCAACGGACTGATAAATTGATTGGCTGAATGACTAATACTGGCTGACTGACTGACTGACTGGTTGAATTACTGACTGATTGGCTAAATGACAGTCAGTGACTAATTGACTCATTGACTGACCCACTAACTACCTGACTGACTGACTAACTGACTGACGGACTGTCATACTGATTGACTGATTGACTTATAACTGACTCACCCGAATGACTCAAACAAGTGACTGAACGTCTAAGACACATTTTTTACTCTTTTGTGCCAATGGGCAACGACCTAAGGAAGGCGATTGACAAATACGTACACTTACCCGACACACTTGCACTTATTGACGGTGAGATACCTGCGGAATAGCTTGATGAGACTGAGACACTGGTTGAGGCCCTTCCTGAAACACTCACTGCAAAACAAGCCCATTATTGGGAGATATTTGTTAAAAACAGTCAAATAAGCTGGCCACGGACAGAGGTGAATGTTAATGTGCTCCGTAAAGTTTTCATTTAATCCCATATTAATCAGTCGAATGTCTTATTGGCTATTAATCAATAATAAAAAAAAATAATTTAAAATTCTTTCTTTTCTTTTGATTCACTTTAAAAAAAACTACTCAGTCAAAGTACTATTTACAATTCCTAATAATAATAATAATAATAATAATAATGATCGATGATAATAATAATAATAAGAGAATAATATCTTTTATTGATAACAAAGCTAACTATAAAATCCTATTTACAATTAATTTCACTTAAAAAACTATTCAGACAAAGCACTATTTACAATTCCTTTCGATTAAGAAGAAAAGACACTTAATTTCGACTGAAAAAATTCATTCCATTAAATATATATATATATTCGAAAAAAAATTAATTAAAAAACTGTTCATGGCAACTAAACTAATTTGAATTAATAATAATTAATAATAATAATAATGATGATAATAATAATATCCTTCATTATCCAGGGCAGTATCTTTAGCACGAATGCAAGTGTTGCCGAGCAAATGTCTGAAACAAATAATTAAGAATCCCAATTGGCCGGAGGCAAACCGTGCGTGAAACCACTCGAGGATTTGAACTCTGGACTACCGAGAACAGATCAGCTAGCGGTCAGGGGCCTCTGAACTAAACTTCCAGCGTTCTAACCGCTCTACCACGTTGCTCGTGGTTTTCGGTTGACTTTCTATGCTTCGTCCTTCCATACCACCTCTTCTATATAATACCTGAATCAATCGCAACCGTGAACTTAAAGAGAGCAATCAACCTGCTTGTCTCACCTTCCATAATAGCCGCGGAACCACACTCGTTCATATCTGGAAAAAATGGAAGTATTAGTACACGAGTGTAAGAGAAGGTTGAAGGACCAAACCTGGCGTATACTGTCAGGTGAGTGACATTTTCAATCATGAAAAGGCCCACGGCAGCGCCATCGGTAATAACAAATTATTGTGTTCTACGTCATTAAAATGCAACCCTTATTCCATGCCACGAGACCCCTAGGCATGAATCGAAAGAAACTGAATTTTGTGTTTAGGTCAGACGCGATTTTAGCTAATTAATTTCTCAGTTAGGAACCATTGAACTTTGGCAATGACCTAAGCATTATTAGTCAAAAATTCATGTGTCTCTATTTCTAATGATGATAAAAATTAGCCAATTGGCGTTCAGAATATCGCTGCAGTTATTAAAAATAAAGGCATTTACAAGCTTGACATACCAACACAACTGGTTAAATCTGGTAAAGCAAGGGTATATCCGACAGGACAAACGCCAGCAGTGAATTGCCAGTCACTTGTGTTAGTTATTCCTGGTGTGGGTGGTCCGTCATAAGAACAACCTTGTCCAACCACTGCTCCACGATCCATCAAAATGGCGTACGAGCCGTTCATACTTAATGCAGCATTGGGCATTGCAAACTGCAGGGTAGTTTGATCATTGTCGATTATGACAAACTGAGAGAGAGTGTCCACTTTATGAACTGTGTGCTCGCTGGGTAGAAGGACGAGTCTGATGAAGGATGAAGAACGGGGCTTTTTTATCTGTATAAGAAAAGAAAAGTTGAATGATATGATAATTCTGGTTTCATCCCTAAAAATAGGCTAACGAGCACCCACTCCTTTCAGTGAAAAACCCATTGGCTCAACACTTTTATTGCCCCAATTCTTGCGTTATAAACAACTGCACCATATTCAGAAAAAAAAAAATTAAAATATCAGTAAAAACTACAACTATCGTTTACCGTAAAAACAAACAAACAAACAAACAAAAACAGATAAGAACGATGTCGAAAGAGGCAAGGAAAAAAAATGATAGAGATAATGAAGACAAGATGGTTTAAACTTTTCATTGATCTATGGGAAAGAAACACGTTGAACCATGAACAAAAAAGAGCAAGATATACGCATAATTGCAAAAAAGAGGTCGGCGTGGCATATATCCGTAGAAAGTGAAGAAAGAATAACATGCACGGGATGAAAAATTGCAGTAAAATTAGGCCCAGCAGAATAAGGAAAAAGAACAATTGAATGCTTAACGGTGAGTAGCCTGTTCCAGGCACTCAGATAGTAGGGAACACGTGAAAGTAAATGGCACGCGAAAGTTGGCGGGGTGGGAAAAAGGAAAAAGCCTCTCCCCAGTTTCCTCCCGTTTTATTTTCGTGCATGTTCGCGCTTTCTCAATTCAGCGGACCCGACTATCTCGGAGCCTGGAACAGGCTAAACGGTGAGTGGAAGCCAGTTTACGCTTTGTTCACTCGAATTAATCTTACCACCCTATCAAACTGTATGCTCCACCACATCATGCCTGGTCCGCTTGTACTGAGAGGGGTATGAGGCGTACGACTTCCCAAAATAACGCGAGGGGTACTACCTAGGAGGCAAAATAGCATCCTGATCATCTGTTTAAATAATCTTTACCTTCGGGCGCTCAGAAGCTGTTCATTGTCCATTTCCTGACTCGTTTTAAAGTTATTACTTGACTTGATTTCATGTCCCTTTTTTATTTTGATATCCTATATCGTGAGGATTTTGATAAGTGCCGCCCGCCTGATTCTATGGTCGGCCATTTGTTTCAAAATTATGACACGATACACTTGACGTTTTTCATTCCACTTATACTTGCGGTTTTTCCTATTCTACGCTTTTTCCCTTCTCATATGTCTGTTCCAAGCAAACGTACGCTTAAACAAACAAGCATATTTATGCGTTACAAAAAAGTACGTCCTAGTCGCTGTACAAGATGGAGGCATCGAATTATACCGTCAGCAGCTATAATGCCTATAAACCACTTCATGTACGATAAAGCTGAAAAGTAACTGTGATTAAGTCAAGAATGGCCTTAGTAATTTTGTGCAAGGTTTGGTTTTCATTCATAGTCCTCACGTTAGTAGTGGTTGATTAAGGCTCTTGACAACTGATTTGTTGGAATCTATGGATTGTCTTTTGAGAGGCTGTGTGTGGAGCCGGACCGTAAGCTCGAGAAGGTAAAGATAGTCATATCCTTTGGAAAAAAAGCATCCCGTAAATTCTCTATTAAGCCCCCCGGGGGGGCTTATTTTTTTTCAAGCACTTTTGAGGGGGGGCTTAAAAGAAAGGGGGGGAGCTTATTTAATTTAGCGAAACTTAACACCGGTAGAATAGAATTTTTACCGACGGGAGCAAGGTTTCTTGAGGGTGGAGTTGCGGTTCCCGGGCGTTATACTACTTTTTCTAACAATAAAATGGTAAAAATTCTCCACAGAGTACTAGCCGGCTTAAAGTTGAAAAAGTTAAGCACATGAAGTTGGGTGTCATACGGTTGAAGACCCAAAACAATATGAATTTCCAGCCTGAATAATCCATAACTAATCAGTCCCAAATTAATTGTTTGAGAAGAATAAGGGTGGAGGGAAGGGGGAAGGGGGCTTAATAGAGAGGGGGGCTCCTCTGAAAAGGGGGGCTTAATAGAGAGAGGGGGGAGCTTATGAACTTTCCTCCTATAAAAAGACCCCCCCCCCCCCCTCTTTTCAGAGAAGGAAAGTTCATAAGCCCCCCTCTCTATTAAGCTAAAATAAATAATAAGAAAAATAAATAATAAGTAAATAATAAAATATTAAGCTTCTTAGAGAAGAGGGCTTATTTGAGAGGGGGGCTTTAAAGAAGATTTACGGTAGAATAGGAAATATCGCAAGTATACGTCGCAAAAAACGTGTATCGTCATAATTTTGAAACAAATGGCGATCATGGAATTCTCTTCGCAGTTGAGTGTTTCCCAATAAGCCCAAGGATTAACATGGTTTACTTACTAATACCGACGAGAATTGTTATGCATCGATATTGACTCCCCAACCTAGTTAAGAAAGATAATTTAACAGTGAATGAATGAGGCTGAGTATCTTATGAAGAATTATGGAGATCGAGGAGGGTGTAATCCGTCGAGGCCGTAGGCCTAGGCGGATAACACCCTCCGAAATCCCCATAATTCTTCATATGATACGAAAGCCGAATTCAATAATTGTTTTATTATTCATTCAAAATAATTCCTAGTTTAAAAACATAGCTAAAAACAGCTTACGTGGATCGATGTTAAGTTTATCTTCGGTAGTTTACGTTTAGGTTTGTCCAGCTCCGCAAATATTCTCCAGATCATGCAAATGTCACCCTCCGAGTTGTCTTCTTGCTGTTTTTGCTATGTTTTTAGCCGTTATTTCGCCCAGTTCCGGCTGTGGTTCTTACTCTTGAAACGAGTGAAGTGTCCGCCATTTTAGTTTTTACAACGAAAACACTCTGAACCTCGTCCCCAGGTCTTCTGCATTAACGGTGCATTAACCTGTAGAAGACTGCATTTTTGACGTCATTTCCTCGTTTAACACAAAATTCTTCCAAATTTGGTCATCAGTAACTGGTTATGGTGAATTATGCGTGTGCTTTTAGCCAATCAGAAGTGGGAAAATATTTTGAATGAATAATAATAACAATTAATGAATGAGGCTGAGTATCTTATGAAGAATTATGGAGATCGAGGAGAGTGTTATCCATCGAGGCCGTAGGCCAAGGCGGATAACACTCTCCGAGATCTCCATAATTCTTCATATGATACGAAAGCCGAATTCAATAATTGTTTTATTATTCATTCAAAATAATTCCTAGTTTAAAAACATGGCTAAATCTGATCGATGTTAAGTTCATCTTCGATGGTGCACGTTTGGAGTCGTTCAGCTCCGCAAATATGCTCCAAATAGAAATTAAGACGTCGCCCTTCGAGTTGTCTTTATGCTGTTCTTGCCATGTTGTTAGCTATTTTTTCGGCTAGTAATACTCTTGAAACGAGTGAAATGTCCGCCATTTTTCAAGTTTACAATCAAAGCAACTCATCCTCGTCCCCAGGTCTCGCTTACCGGAGCATTTGACGCCATTTCCTCGCTAAACACAAAATTCTTCCAAATTTGGTCATCAGTAACTGCTTATGGTGAATTAAACGTGTGCTTTTAGCCAATCAGAATCGGGGAAATATTTTGAATGAATAATAAGCGGGTATATCCCTAACAAGTATTGCCACAAGTATTGCATATTTCTAACGGCTAACTGTTCGTCTTTCGACAACAAAGATAAACAATGAATAAACAACTAGATGACAATTTTAGAAAATATTAATGACAGTTTGAAATACCTAAACAAGTTAAAACTAATGATATAATTTGTCCGGACGCTTCGGTGACAGCACACCACGCGATTATCAAGGAATGAGTACAAATAGGCCATTTCCGAGTTCCTCGGGGCCTCTGTTTCAAAACGAGGGTAGGTGCTCAGCCTTTGATATGGAAATCATTTTTCATTCTCATGCAAGAAAAGGTTTCATTCTCATTTCAAGAAAGGTTGTGCACCTTGCCTCATTTTGAAAGTGAGAGTTTTTGGAACTCGGAAGTGGCCTATTAAAAACTGACGGTATTCAAGCACTCCGCAGCCCTTGCAGTAATTTTATACGTTAATTTGAAGCTCCTTCAAGTATGAAAGCGGCCATCAATGGGAAGCACTACTGAGAAAGGTGTCCGCAAATAGTACAAGTAGTTAGCCTCTTTCCGTACAGAAAAAGGTTTTGTAAACAGAGAGTTGAACCTGCATTGTTTTAGCTTTAGGTTTAATTTGAATTTCAGCATTTTTGTTATACTTTCCTCCACATTCTTGTAACAATCATTAGTTTGTTAACATTCAGTCACACCTTTCTGGCTAGCCCTCTTTTATAAGTTCAGCGCTTTTCTATGTTCAGTATCTCACGTTTGACAATGGTCTTGAAATAAGAACCGAAATATTACGTTTATTTCTTTTGTGTTAATTCTTGCCTATACTTATATTTTAAGTTAGCAAGAAGTTTTTCGGAGTTGTTTTTGTATTATATTTTCTTCATTTGTCGGCGGGTAAAGGTTGCCAGTAAAACGGGGTTAAATTGTCAACAAGTCCGAAGTTGAGCCGGTTCGCTAACTAGAGTTTTCGTTATTATAAATGAACTTTGACTATATTCAGAGTTAAAGAACTCATCTCACCCTGACGAGTCAACTGCTTTAAAACAGAACGACTGTTTTCCAACTTGATATTGGCTGGGGTACCATGTGACATTACTGTAATAAACCCCTTGACCCCTTTGACGTGGAGAAGTGATTACCATTCCGGGCGGAGAAGAAGCCACGATCTCTACAATGCTGAAATATATATATATGTGTGAATGATTTTTCAAGTAACCAGTAAAGCGATAATTAATGACCGATTACAGCTGCGCTTTTTATTTAGTGTTAATTTCTATTATTAGTAAATTCTTACTATTTTAAAAATATTTGCACTTCCCTCAGTCAACGAACATGCTAGTTTTCTGCAATGGCGTTTAACGGAGAGAAATGTAAATTTTTTTCTGTTTTTTATTCACGTTACTGGCTGCTCTATTGCCAGTTGTCAAATGGAAGGACTCTATTTAGAGTACACTCAAAATCATTCAGGAATCGCTCCAAATACCATTTCTGAACCAAAAGGAGAACTCCCAGTTACCGTAGGTAAGGTCATACAACGTTTATTTAGCATTTATCCAGGCACAATATTTAGCGATATACCGCTACAAATGAAGCAAACGCTAAATTCAGTGCACTAGTTTACTGTAAAATTTCAATCGGTTACAAAAACAGAATGTGTGGACCCCCGTTGGAAAAACTCACTGTTTCGAAACGTCTGCAAGTGTGACCTCGATCACAGCTCTGTACACTGAACCAATCTGTACTTCGGTACATTCTCCATCGTTAGGTGATGAAGGAGTAAATACTGGAACATTGTTACAAGAACCAGAATGGCTGCTTATTTTGACAAGAAACTGCAGTCCCACAGCACTGAATGGAGTAACGCCGACGAAATTTGTAGTTCCAGCTGGAAAGTCCTCTAGCATCAGTGCTACAGCGTAAGTACCAGTCGTTCCATTGTTGCCATTAAACGTCAGCAGACATGTTTTCTGTTTAAAGACAGTTACAGTAAAAGGAGATTTAACACTAATCCCTTTAGCATATTGCAATTAAACTTTTTAATTCCGGATCCAAATTAACTTTAGTTTTCATTATCCCGTTCAGTATTGAATCGAACAAGTGCTAATCGAATCAGTTTATTGTTGCCCACGCAGGGATTTCGCCCAGAAGGCGAAATCCCGAGGAGGTACTCTAGTAACTCGCGCGTATATTAAGGAAAGTTCTTACAGTTGAAATATACAGTCAAAATCATTGTGAATCGGTATTGTTGGTTTCACATGACGTCACTAAAATTTAAACTAAAAAGCTATCAATCCTACCGAGATTTTACTTTTACGATGCATTAGAAAAGCTGAATACTAATTTTCATACAAATTTTCGCTTCAAAAGGGTTCTTGGTTTTGTGATAAGAGTACGCTTGAATTTCTAAGCTTTTGCGTGACGCAGTATTTACTGGACGGTCAAGAGAGCTGTCATGTAGGTTAAAAAAATGACTTATTTCAGGAAAGTTTGCTATCTAAACAGTTCATATATTAGAAAAAGTATTACTTTAATGTTTATGAGTTTCTCGAAGAATAAATTCACGCTTTTGTAGCAAAACTCGGTAACAAATGTTTCTGTTGGTTTCCGTCCCCCATGTTGGAGCTCATACAGGTGAGCACCAGCATGGCGTCTTCATACATTGGGTAAAACATTTCTCCGGATATCTCGTATACGAAATATTCCTCTGACCTGAACCTTGGCGAGGGTCTTTGTATATGTACCTCCTTTGCATTGTCACATAATTCTTACCTTACAAGCTGAAATTAGTCAAATTGACATCCGGCAATAAAGTTTCACATCGAATAGCGCTTGGAACTGTTGAAACTTTGTTCATAACATTTTGCATCAATGGAACAATCAACGTTTTTATCGACAGATCGTGTTATAAGAAGAGCCATCTTTTTTTTCATCGACCCTTATTATACCTGTCAGTCCTCTTAGTCAACTGAACAACTGAACTGTACTTTTGCGTTATTCCAGCAACTGTTTTCATACAATCATACGTGATCGATCATGTTAGGTGGTCGCTTACCAGAAACAGACAACAAGAGTATATGTCATATTTCTTGTCTACAAAGTAGTCGCGGTGGTTTCAGAAATTTAAGCAGTGGTCGCTTACGAGAGAGTTTTTGAAACAGTATTTGAATGAGAAACAAAAAGTTAGTTACAAAGTGATCGCTTTCAGGAGGTGATCGCCTACTAAAAGTGGTCGCTGTGAGACCTGTGAGAGAGTTGACCCTTACATGAAACACCAAGCTTATCTAAAGAGGGTTAGTCTCGACCTAAATGAATGCAGTAATGCACGTTAGCTGTAATGCGCCTTAACCTCGTTTAGAGCTGAAAAGAGGTCTTTCGAGAATATCCAGTGGAGGCTGACGCTGTTAACACGCGTCTTCAATTCTTTTATATATTCGTTTCAACGGTCACTATAGCATTCGAAATTGGACTATTTTGGCTTCATTAATTATATTTTCAATACAACCCCTACTTTGCCCCTTCGTATTTTTATTCCTGATCAATACCTTTACCAGGGCTAACGCTTAAAAGGCTTTATGAGTCATCTTATGCTCTAGAATTTTCACGTTCCATCAAAAGAAAAACCAAACACAGAAATGATCAATTACCTCATCAAATGTGCCATAAGGGAAACTATCGTTGTTAAAGTAGGACTCGGAGTATTTTGCATAGCGACATTTTACCACATCTCCGTCGGCGTCTTCTATTGGGATCCGTACAGACTGACTGGGACAGCCTTCAGACCAGCGTATAATAGCGGGGCTTCTTGATACAGGAGACGAGTTAATTCTCCCAGTATCTAACCGTCTGGTAAGGTTTACGGTCGTTGATACGAGCCATCGCCAACTGCCACCATACCGGAATAAAGATATCCAACAGCAACTTCTGTAGCTGTTAACAAAAAATAAATAATTAATCGCATCGTGATATTTTGTTATAAGTCTTTTAACATTAATGCCCTTATTTAATAACATTTTGTCGTAATTTTTATCTTATATAAGATTTTAAGTGCGAACTTGCCTTACAATCCATTCGTCGTGGATCGATGAGAAGGTGTGCGTAAAGTTGTTTTCACCCAGTGACCAATCCTCGCTGGTACTATAGTCAGTGCAGCGAAAACCAGTGCTTCCTATGTTAACTGAATTGCATTGTGAACTGTAGCCAGGATAGTTAACACACTCCGCTGTCCATGAATATCCGGAAGCAAGAAGACTGCCTGTGCGTATGGTATTTGCATCACAGTACACGGCAGATCTTCGAAAAGCCAGGCCAAATGTGAAACGAATCTAAAGACAAAACAGTGAAGTGTAATTTAAATTATCCGGACACAAAGGGAACACGCCATAGTGTCCGTATTAAGTGGGCTTTCAGAAAAAAAAAAAAAAAAAAGAAAGAAAGAAAAAACGTCACAGACACAGATTTTATCGATCTAGAGACTGAGCGACTTTTTACGAGAAAACTTTCTTGAATTTCTTAGAAGTAACTGTAAACTGTAAATTCGTAAAGAAACCTCATGATCATTTATCATAGTCTCAGAATAAAAATACCTTTAGTTTTTATTTGTCTTGAGATACAACAAAGGCATCCGTGACTTAACTTTGTACTGGCGCTGTCAGTTTGCGACTCAGTCTGATGCGGACTCAGGACATTAGACAGAATCTTTGAAAGCAGGGGCGTAACTAGGGGTAGTATAGCACTGATTTCAGTTTATAGCACCTGCCGCGTACCTAGACGTAGGCTCTCTCTCTCGATGAAATTTTGCGCCCAAAGGAAGGCGGGAAGGTCCCTTAGGCTTCGTCACCAGTCACTAGCGTTTTGCGCTCGCCTCTATGCGAAACCATGCGAAAAACGAGGCGCCTGAGGAGACGGCTGTTATAGCACTGTGCACAATGGTTTGAACTAACAAAATGTTTCATTATTTTTTCGATGTTTCCATTTAGTTTCTTATTAAATGTTTAAAGTGGAATGCATAGTAGGGTCCAGCAAGGTTTACATTTTTTTTCTGCCATGCATATGGTGTCTGACAAATCAAAATATTGAGAATACACAAAATGCTACTGTGGCTTTGTTTTTATTTTTTGCTAGGCTTAGTGACCACACTCACAGCGAAGAAAAGAAAGGGCACCTGCCTCCATGCTTTCTAGAACTAAATAAGATAGAATTAAACCCGAGAATTGCACGGCCCTCTGACTTTATCTAGTACATTTTTTTGGTTGGATTTTTTCCTTTTTCCTTTTTAACTTATTTGATTAACTACTTATTTTTATTTATCTTAGACTTTCTTCATTAGAGCTGCATCCGGGATAGGGCAGGACCGGATCGCTCAACCGTACACACCGCGCAAGGTCAAGGCAGGCTTAGTCATCGTATCGTTACAATACCGCGAATACCATCATGCACGCTATTCAAATATTACGCTCTCGGTCGAGTTGTTAATTAAGTAGTGATTCAGACAATTAGATCAACGAGAATTTCATGTAATCGTTATTCAGATCTATCTAGGGCAAAGTGGAAATAACAAATCACTTAGTAGTCCTACCACCATTTTATGACTAGACATTCAGGCTATGAAACGAACACACCAGTTTCTAGGTCCAGTTATTCTCGGTGAAAAACTACCCTTTTGATTTTGATGCAAAATGAACTAAAGCCTACAAAAGATGATGATGACAAGAATATACTACATAGTAAATATTCACTACTGAATTCTCTTTCAAATCAAGGACCTAGTGACTAAAAATCGTCCGTAAAATGCTCTGCTCAGCGGCAAAAATAGCCTAGTTAAAAGCTTGGCAGCTTACTGAAGGCCACGTAGTTGCTTAGATACGACTTAAGTTTTATTCATGTCGATAAAACTAGATATACTGCAAACCGCGCCACACTACATAAGGGAGTCCAAATACCGTGTTGCTGTAAGAGTCGACCGGAGCCCAAGACATGGTTCCATAACGGAAGTGCGACGCTAAAGCTACTGACAGCCACTGCAGAGCAACCAAAAAGAAAAGACAAGCTGCAACCCAATGTGCCATGTCAAGTTTTATCTTTGCCTTTTGAGCGCTTTCCAGTGCTTCCGCCTAAGGACACTCCTTGCTCGTATTAGTAGAAAGTATTCGAGGGAGTGTCTACCCTTATTTGGATAATGTGATAATTTCTTGTCAATCAAACTCACTAAAACAGACGCCTTGACTGCTCGCCTGTAAAGAACGTAGTCACTAGAGACTCTTTCTCTACGCGATTCGAAATTGTTTCATGCATTTGTGCAAAACTGGGCAAATTAAAGATACCTAGCCCAGCCAAAAACTGACAGTAAGTGAAGCATAGTCACATTCTAATACCGCGGGAAATTTGGTGGTGCTTTTCTAGAGTGATTGTTATCTCCACTAGTCGCTGTCACATAATCGAAAGAAATGTAGAAATAAAGTTACAAATGCAGCAGTAAAAGGATGAAACATAAGCAAAACTTGTTTGGTGCAGAGACCAGCTCATTGCCTTTCATTGCAGCTACATACGAAGCAAAAAGAAGCAGAAATAAGAAAATTGTAGCATGGCGCCATGTTGTCGAACCTGAATGCTTTCGTTTCTAGCTCTCGCCCACATGCAGCGATCAATCTGTGAGCCGCCTAAGGGTATGGCTTTGTCATTCTGACTTAAATGTCACTCAAAATCGTTGAATATAGTTGACCGATGCATGTGTAAAAAAGATCATTGTAAAGACCAACGATCCATCTCAGTAACTTAGGGGCACCCAACGAGAATATAATTCAAAACCACTCTAACATAGCATTGTTAAACGTATTTTAGTATTTAAACGATGGATATAGGGATATTTTTATCCCCTAAAAATTTTTCATCTGTTCGGATTTCCTAGCTGAAAGTCTAGTGGTTCGAAAATTATAGGGATCAAAACTTACCTTTTCGAAAATTTCAGCCAGAAAAAAGGCTCCCGAAAATTGTAGGTGACCTTTTTAGGGTAAAAATCCGTTAAAAATGGGCAATTATACCATTTTTTAGATGTTCGAAAATCCTAGGAGAGGCAGACTAGCAAGTAATTTCGCAAAAAATGTTCAGAAAATTCTAGATCTCAAATCGTCTTCCGAACAGATATTTTCCGAAAACTGTCGTTGGGTGCCCCTGGTAACTAAGACAAGCCAAGGTTAAAAATACCATGATGTGCTTTTGATGTTACAGTAACTCATTATTTACTGTCAGTTACTCTCAGTGTTAGCTGAAGTTCTTGAGATCATTTATTAGCACGCTTCAATCAGCCAATCATTTATTTTGACACGTTACGTCGAGGAGCTAGAAAACTCGTTCAAAATACGAACGTGTATGAATACATACGCTTGTACCTATCTTTACATGTTTTTGTTCCATTTCAATAGCGGCGTTGCCCACACCCCTTATTCGACCACCTTGACATTGTTTATAGTCAGTTGACCAAGCATATACAGTGCAAATAAAACGCGGTATTTTAAATCCTGTTTTGAAGAAATAGACTTAGCCTTTTTCTATCATTCGGCATTATATTGTAACCAAGTGCATTTTGCTTTTTTATCGCGCAGCTTCCAGAAGCAATGAATAAATCACATTTTCTTTTGGAGTTATTTCAAACCAAGGGTACTTGACCTGTAACATTGGTTTTGAGACTGCTGTGGTGTATTTTTAACTCGGACTTAAAGACGGCGTTTATGCGATACGTAGTTAATTGCGATGTTTTCCTTTTAGATTGAAAAAAAAAAAAAAAAAAAAACATCCTGTGTTAATTTGCTCAATAGTTGCTGATAGGCTTACAGAAATCTTTTTATAGGAAGACATTATATGCATCATCAGACTGCGGGCAAATGTGCAAAGACCATTGTCTCCTTTGAATAAATTGTTTTGTGCCCTGTAGACTGTGGCGAAGGGTAAATAACAGGATCATAGTTGAACAATTCCCTTTATCCCTCCATTAATTGAATGAGCTTCTGAGGCTTCTAGAAGCAATTACCAGCTTAATAAACACAGCATGAATTTGCCTCTCGCTGTTCAGTTTAATAGAAACGAAACGGGAAGAAGATGAGGCTGATACTGGTAACTATTAGTTACCATGGAGACAAATATCATGCACCAAATATGCAACTATTTACTCAAAAAGAGTGTGTCTTCCCAAAATGGTCGGTCATGGCCCCAGGCTGCTTTCCTTTAGCAATCGCAAACATACGTCTTTGGCCTCTCTTTGAAGAACAGTGAACTTAAAACCATCGAAATACCTTTTGGGATTGTCCCGTCAGGACCGTAGCCAGTAAGAGGCAAACCGAGACACTTGCTTCAGTCCGGTAAGGTTTGATCCCAGTGTTTTGTTTAAAGGTAGTCATCATAAAGACCCTAATTAAATAGCCAGGCGGGGAATTCATCCATGGATATTGCCTCAGTCCTTATTTTTTTCTGGCTGCGGCCCTGCCCGCGCGCTTTTTCCGACAACCTTTCTCGAAATAGCTGTATACCTGGTGCGTAAACTATATGTATAGGTGGATTCATCGTGACGTTATTGTTTACATTTTTGTTCATTAGTATACGAGTTAACCCACAGAAGATGGAGTTGTATATACTAATTATTTTCAAAAATTAAAGGAGCTGGTTATTTTATGCAGTTTTTGCAAGTTTCAGCCCTTTGCAATCCACTTATGTCCAGAAATGCATGCAATGGCGAAAATGGCGAAACTGACAAAAAATCGCCAGCCTCTGGTGATTTGAATTGGATGCCAAAAGTGGCCCCTTGGAGGCTGGCGATTTTGGCAAAATGGCGATTTTGGCGAAATTGGCAATTTTGGCAAAAATCGCCAGAGGACTGGCAATTATAGCGATAAACGTCCCAGACCCTTGGAGACTGGCAATTTTGGCGAAAATGGCGATTGTAGCGAAATTGGCAATTTTGGCAAAAATCGCCAGAAATGCATGCAATGGCGAAAATGGCAAAAAATTGCCAGCCTCTGGCGATTTGAATTGGATTCCAAAAGTTAGAATTTATTGTTTACTTTACTTCAATTTAGCATTTTTTTTTTACGAATTTTGCGATTTTCCTCAAATTGTGTGATCAGATGCGATTTGAGGTCAATTGTGCAAAATCGCCCCATCACGCAATATCAGATGGCCTGTTTTTACCATCAAAACCTTGCTCATTCCCAAATACAGTCAACTCGCTTTATGACGGACACTGTTAAAAGGGACCTTGCCGGCGTCTCATTAGGGAGATCAAGTTCGTAATAGCAGGAGTTTATTTCAGTCCATCGTCTATAATTTACTTTTGCCCGGGATTTAGCTGCTGTCTGTATTATCGAGGTGCACGTTAGAATGAGGTGTCCACAAGGCAAGAGTTGATTGTATCTTTGAATTCATGTTACACTGAAGCAAACCCACAAGTAACTTATAGCACTTTCCCTGCCATGTCTTTTTAATGGCAGCCCAGATAGAGCAAAAATATGCTTTGCACTACATGGAATGAAGTAAGGCAATGAAATGATAAAGAAAAAACAAGAAAAAAAAAAGGAAGAATAGTCCTCATGATACGATATTCACAGCTGGCCAACCGTCTAGTTCCTAACCCTGCCAGTGTGAATAAACAACAGGACTTGAAGGTCAATGATCTTCTGGTTACCAGTTCCGATGCTCTACCCCCATAATCTATTTCTTTCCCTCTTTTTTAATGGTTTCAGATGTGTTTTCTTTGTATGGTGTTGGTTATTGGGAGTCGATGTAAGAACAAGAGTTATGTTGAACTTTTTGATCCCAATGATAATTCCAAATTCAAGTGCTGGCCAGTACCTACATGTCAGGAGGAACAGCAGCCATCTGTGGAGCCTGGGTCAGTACATCCAAAGACGACAACTATCTCCTGCATACCTTGTGATCATGGTTGGTTTTCCAATCACGACATTAGCTATAAGTGCCAGAAGTGTACATCATGTGGTAACAAGGGTGTTCACGTAAACTGCTCGATTTATAGAGATGCTGTTTGCTCAAAGAGTTGCAAATCAAAGACACATTATTTTAATGAAAGTGATGGTCAGTGCTATGCTTGTACTGAATGTCGTGGGAAAGACGAGTCAAACATTGAACGACAGTGTTTATTATCTTCTGGAAATTTGCGTGTGGTATGTAGTCATAACTATTGTAGTGTCTGTGCAGAAGTTATTTAATTTTTGCAAGTACCATATTTGGAACAAGAAGAAAAGATAACTGACCAATCAAACTTGTGTGTGTCTGTGCAGAAGTTATTTAATTTTTGCAAGTACCATATTTGGAACAAGAAGAAAAGATAACTGACCAATCAAACTTTGTATATGATCATGCATTATTATATAGTTTTACTCCATATTCTTGGGAGGGAACCTGAAGGATCTCAAGCACAAATGATAGCGACAGCTACAAAAACATTACTTATAACCAAATTCGTTGTATCGCACGGCGCGTTTTGCAAATTTCAAAGGAATTTTGAGTGTTTCTGTTCCGTCAATCATCTTAGCGAACCTTTTAGGAAACACATGTTTACTTGTGATTGGTGCATTTCGATCCACTTTGTTTGTTTCTGTGTTTCAAGGTTCACTGCTTGTGATCGCCCTGTTTCACACTGTTTCGGGCCTTGATCAACTAGTTTTCGTCGAAGCTTTTTATGATCTTTCTTATTCTTGTCTCTTGCAAAAATAAAGCAATGTCTGCCTCCTGCCTTCAACAAAAATTCAACTCATCATCGCAACTTCCTTTGCTATTCTTGAGCAGTTTAGGGTCATTCTCAATTTTGTTTTTGCGTCCTAAGCTGGGCAAATGCATGGCATTGTGATTTTGTATTAACTCCACCCCCACTCAAATGATTGATGGAACAGAAAAACCCATTCGAAGTTTGCAAGCACGCATGCGATACAATGAATTTGGCCATAAATTAAATAAAAGGTGTTTTCTCCCTTCTTCAAACTTTAACACTCTCATTCTATCTCATTCGATCAGTTCGTCTTAAGACTGTATCAAAGTTCAAGAAAAGAAAAAGAAAGTAGTTGTATTGTGTTTTCACCCTCCACAAAAGGGCACTTTCATGTCATAGTCGTGCAGTCACGGCAAAGAAATGTACAAAAAAGTATTACGCACATGCAAAGTTCTTCAGTCGTTAAACCTATTTCTTTTTCGAGGCTGCCACCAGGGTTTCCAATAGAAAAGATGAATGTTTACGAGCACTGAACGTTAGTTACATTTTTCAACCCGTTAAGAGCATCAAAACAGTGGGAAATTTATTCATTTTAACCAATTTGCCTCCCTGCCCACCACCATAAAAGGGAGGAGATATTACTGACATATAAGCTTGCCCTATTTCAATACTATCAGGGGTGCCCTGAAAACCATACCCTGGTGTGCGGCACATACCCATTTTATAGGCCAACGTGAGAGTGTCCCCCCCTGCGGCCTAGTCTTGGGTCAATTTATAGTTTTTAGACGTTTAATAGTGTATATTTTGCCTGATTCAAGGGCCTAACTTTTTCCCAAACTTTTGCTAATTTTTTAAAGGCCAACCTGACAGTGAGACAGCAGCTAGTTTATTAATGGGCTGTGAGGAAAAACTCCAGTACATTCCAGAGGGTAAGTGTCAACAGATGCAACAGTGGGGTGTTTTTTTATTGACGAGCATCAGCTTAAAATGTAATAACCTAGTATATTTTTTTTAATTTAAAACCTGAAATCAAATTTGACCTGTAACATTTTTTATGCATGTATCATTGTGACTGGGTTTCCTTTATTTTCAGCACTAACCATTAACAGCATACCTTTTGATGTTGAGCGGATCATTCTGAAGTTAGATGACAGAAAGTTATCTGCGAATAACTGGTATCCTGTAGCTCGGACGCTTGGACTATCTTTGGATGAAACTGACAATATAAGGAGAGAAGAATGCAGCGAGGGGGGAAGTCCAACTTCGGCGTTACTAAGTCAACTAACTACTTGGGATAGTGTTATTACTTTAAGACAGTTTGTACGTGTACTTCATCAATTAGGGCGACATGACGTTTCCAAGCTTATCTTTGACTTTTACAGGAATGAGGAACAGCAAGCAGTCACCAGCTCTGTTTAACATAGGGCACATGTATATCAACACATCCATTCCTCAAAATTTCTGTTAAGGTGTCTGAACACAGTTTTGGCAGATTGTGAGTATGTCATTTGCCAAATCATGACAAGAGAAGGGTTGCGGCTCACAAGCTGAAACTTGGCAAGTATATATAAAAAAATACTGATGAAAGATTTTGATTGGCAGGTAAAGATTGACATTTTTGTAGTTTCCATGGCAACATGAATGATTGAATACAACCTTAAAATTTCACTTTTGCTCAGTTTACATGAAATTTGCTCACTACATTTTCGTATAAACGTGCACCCAGCTTACAATAATAATTAATCATTAACATTTGAAACTTACTTGACCAAATTTTGACAGACGAGTTTTCAGATAATCAATGCTGTAATTATTAAATGTATCACAAAATTCGTCTGTTCAACTTCCATTTTAAAGTTCTTATTATTTAAAATACGATAAAAGTAAAAATTCTGCCAAATATCACAAAACTTTAATGAGTATATTCTGAGAAATTGTCGTCTGTGTACCCTTGCTTTTTCTCCGCCATGTTTGTTTGTCCAATCTAAAACGGGCCATCAAGCAAGTTACCGCCGACCGCCTGCAAAACTGTGATCAGCCACCTTAATTAAGCTACATTTTATAACTATGGGGTATAAAACATGGCAGCATTAGCCTAAAAAGCCTGGGATGAAGCTCTGTTGTGGGGGAAAAGTGGCTAAATGCAAATTAAAAGAGGTTGAACACGACACGATACTGGCCAGCGGTCTCCACCATTAATCGTAAGTGGGGTGGTCTTGGGCTTAAGCAGGGATTTAGTATTACATTGCTTTCTTAGAAGTCAATTATTTTGCTTATGTTGCCTTCGTGTGCAGGAGCTTTACTAAGCTGTTTTTGCCCCCAGCCTCCATGCCCAGTGCCCTCCCCTTTGGATGTTTTTTTTTGGTAAGTGTCTGTGCATTTCTCTACTGAGGTTCTCAGTATGACGGTGTCTGGTGGGTGCCGCTCACAGGGTTGTCATGGTTACCTCCTAGACTCCCCTCGGTTTCACCAGGCACCTTTGTCACACTTATCTATAGTCGATGGGTTTAAAAAAGCAAAAATCAGGGTGAAAATATAGCCTAGGACATTTTGTTGGGTTAAATGCACCACAGTGTAAACGCGGTCTAAGATAAAGCCATCCTAGATCATCCATATCTAAGAGTGTCCCGCGTATTGTCACAATAAACACTAGGCTATTGTAAAGAACCCCAATAACTTGAACTCTGAAGGAAAACGAAAAACGGGTTGAGTTGGTGCGGATTTTACATTTTAAATTTTAGATTTTAAATTTTCTTTTTCTTGTGTTTAGAAGCATTTTCTCAGATAATTTTCTCTGTTATTTTCAGAGCTTCTAATCATCAACTTGTAGACAAACCTTTTAAGCTTTCAAATCTGAATTCAAATCTCACACGAACCCTGGGTTACCTTAACCCAGCTTTGAACAACTCGGCCCTAAAAATAATAAAAAAAAAACTTTTTAAAAAACATCAAATAAACGAAATCAGCTCTCCAAATAAATAACTGTCTAAAGAAATTAATAGCGAACGAAATGTAGTCAGCAATGGAGGTATTCCTTTTCTGTCAAAGTTGTTTGCTTCTTAAGGTTTACACTGATGCTGGTTACATCAGTAGTTACCATGGAGAAAAAAATCGTAATTGTGAACTCAAGAAGAAGTCAGCAAAGAAAAAAAACAAAAATGACAGAGAGAAACAAAAGACACTCGCACAACTGTACGCGAGTCAGAAATGAACTGGAGTCCCTTTGCAATGTCAAAGGGTTAAATTTGGTTTGGGCTTGGTTTCACTCTTTCCGGGAAAACAAACCGTTAAGTCATTGCTTTTCTTCCTGAGACCTTTATCATGAGTTATCACATGTTCTCAATTGTTTTGACAACAAACAAAGTTATTAGTAAACGGATTGCCGATAAATAAATAAATAAAAAACGTAGTTAGATAAATTGATAAATGAATAGTTATGTACTAAGGGAAATTTGATTCAAACCAAAGGAATCAAAAATCGGTTACCCTCTGCCGCGTAGTTTTCGAATATGCAGTTTGTGGTTAGTTTTAGACTGTTTTGTACCTTGCAAACCTTAGCAAATTGTTTGCAAACTTGGGGCGTGTTTACATGGAGGTGAAGAGGGGGGCGGGGGAACCAGGTAGGTGAGGTAACCCTCTCATGTGGGGTGATCTTCCTGTCCATATAATCATTTTAATTTGATCACGTTGTTACCCCACCTACCCGGGGTCCCTCACCTCCAACAGGCCCTTGGAATGACGCTTAACGTGGCTGAAATATATTGATCGGCAACGCCTTATGTAGGATGCTCAGAGTTAGTCATGTTATAGACCTCATTTTATAGCAGCTGTGTTATTAACGTCTTGTCTCCAAAAGTCGAACCTATCATAACTTATTTTTGGGGTTCTAATATTTACGTTTTGTAAAATACTTGGTACATTTTTTGTCAGCAATAAATTAATGTTTCATTATTTTCCAATCTTGAGTATCAAAAGTCCCTTAGTTATTATAGGATTATTATTATTATTATTACAGTAAAAACCCGCATATAAGAACCTAGTGATTTAAGAAACTACAGGCTGAAATTTGGCATTTATAATAAATACCCAAAAATCAGTAGAAAGACCTGTTTAGCCTAGCAAAGAAGAATAGGCTCTTATATAACAAAATCACTCCAATTTTGACGGTCAAAATTCTGGATTTTAATTGTGTGAGAAACTTCTGACAAAAAGTTATTGTGTATATGTTTTCTTTGATTTACATTTTGTTTGGATTTTTACGGGAAATATGTTTTCCATAAACCATTATGTAGTAGTAGTACAATATTTTTGCCAATAGTTACACTAAGACAACCTCTGAAACTGAATAAGAACCTAATATATTCTAAGAACCTTATCAGCTTGAATTGTGAAAAACTGCCCCAAAATATAAGAACCTGTTCAGCCTGACCTCGAAACTTCTAGGTTCTTATATGTGGATTTTTACTGTATTATTGTACAAATAATAATATTTATTCGTAAAATAGCGGCGTAGCCTATTTCTCTTTCGTAAACGGTCGTTGCCATTTTTAGCGGTCGATGCCACTACTGGTGACGAAGCCTTTAGTCATGATAGATGTTATATATTCCCTGGATTAATTTACCATAAAGCAAATAAAACGCTCTTGAATAGTCTTAGAAAGAACGACGTTGAAGCCCAGGTTGAATTCACGTTAAGAGTTTTGAAAAGGGCTGGGGTCACCTGTTACCGTGATGTAACAGTGAAGAAAGACAGTTTGCTAGTTTATGTACTTAAATGTTTCAGAATTTTGGAGGTTGGTATGGTGGTTGAGTGGTAGGGGAGCCAGAGATTAGGATACAAAATGTCCTAGTTCGAGGTCCGGGTTCGACCCTGGATTACGATCTTCTTTATTTTTAATAGAAACACTCTCCAAAAAATTGGCAGCGACCGCTTACGAAAGGGAAAACTGCAGCGTAGATACTGGTTACAATTGAATAGTACATTCCCATAAATTAGGTCTTTCGTAGACACTTCTTTTTATTGTACGCCTCTTTAGCTTGCCCCACACAATTATTGTATTCAGGGGCCCTGTCGACCGGGGAACTGGCATCTATTTTGTGCTTCGCTTTTGGATCGCCCAATCTTTACACTAACGTACTTTTTTGTTTTTGTATCAATGGTAGTTTTAATTCTATTTGTGTACTGCACCCTTTTGCTTATTTGCATTTTAGAATAATCGGTTCAAAGCAATTTGTACTTCCTTTTAATCAATGAATGTACACTTTGTTATATTTTTAACGTAGGTATTTTGCAAATGTATCTCATATTGGGAGAATCATAGTGTTTGCACCATGTGCTAACCAATAAATATATATTTTTCAATTGGAGTAGATTGTGAATCACGTTCAAGTTGGTAGAGAAATTTTTGTCAGGTTAAGAAGTGAGCAGTCATAAACTGCGCAAAAGAATTATGAATTACATGTGCGAATAAATATGTATTTGATGAACAGGAAGCAACGATATGATAAGTGAAACTCGGTCACGTGGTACACTTGCCGTTTGCATTGGTCGTGATTCTTAATCTTATTCCAGTCCGTATTTTAGTACACGCGGAATCATTTTCTACAAAATAGAATTTCCAAGTAATAGAGGGCGCTCTTATTATCGTGAGGTTGCACTTAGTAATATTTTTATTGGACTGTTTGTACGCTTTCTTTGTTATTCAAATAAACTTATCAGCTTTAAGCGTTTAAAATACTTATTAACAGTTTCAATGAAACGATTGCGCGCGTCTTGTCTTAAACGAAGCTGAATTAGTAGACACCCCTTACGACATGCACGCGTATAAATTATTTTAAGTGATTGGTCTGGAAAAGTTGTATGTCCGCTGGGCAGACCTCAAACACACACCTCAGGCTCAGCCCGTGGAACTTTTTTGTTTACCTTAAATGCCTTGTTTTGTCATTTTGGTAGCTCAAAAAAGTGATTTCAAGGGTGCTGGGCTCGATGTTTGTACCTCTGCTTATACTTGAACGTCAAACGCACACCAGTTAAAAATTCCGTCACCCTTTTTCAGTTGCGAAAATGACCGTGGCAATACACAGCACTTGTACTGGTCTGTATGTGGGCATTCATGGCAGTACATGACTGTATGTAACGATAATGAGAACCTTTTCGATATTTCCCTACATTTCCTCTAAGAAACTAAAACATACCGACGCGTACGGTCACGCAATCGTGACCCACTCTGCAGAGATCTTGAGTGAAGTAGTCCCAAACAAACCTGCTTGGGGTATCACACTTAGTACCAGAACTGTAGATCAGTGATAATACAAAATAACTTTTTATTGGCCTTTCAAGGCTCTTATCAGCTACTGTAATCATGCAACTACTGACTTCGGAGCACTGAAAATAACAGCATCGATCAAACAGTGTAAACACAGGCGTCCAGTTAAAAACTATTGTACCATAATCACGTGCAGTTCACACGTAATTAATATAAAAGTTAATGCAAACGTTTAAATGTTAACTAGGGTATCTAAAAGATAGTAATGCTGCGGCACATTCTGTTGATACTGGCATTAGTTAAGCAGTGAGAATTAAAAGAATCGAAAATGACATTGAATGTCCTATTTACATGTATCATTAATATCAGTCTATAGAAAGAACTCGTGGGAACGTTGTTTAGAAAATGATCAAGTGGTTATCAACTCTGGTTTTCCCACAGTAAATTGTAGGAAATAATAGAAATTCAGATTGTTTATCCATATATTTAATATACGGTGCACGATATTTTCTCTGGAAACACAATACTTTTCTTGCTGTTTGTTGCACTTTATTAAGTAACAGTTATTTAGCTATATATTTATAGAAAACAACAACACAAAAAACGGAAAAAAAAAGAAAGTAGGAATAGCTAAGTCGGTAGGACTCGAACCCGGCACCTTCGACTCGACGCGACTACGCCTAACCACTACACCACAGAGGCTGATTACCAAGTTGTCAGGAAAAGTCTTTCATTTTATTCCTTTTCCATGAAACTTCCGCCGGCAAGATGATCGCCGCATTAACCGAGCTTTTAACAGTGAATATACAATGTAAACGCATATTCCAAGGCAATGAATGAATGAAAGAACATAATTATGCTTTTCAAAACGCCGATACACGTCCTCGTCTGCAAAGTAGGACATAAAACATATGTTTTGTTATCTCGATTTCCGCTGTTATTTTGAAGCGAATGGTCCAAATCACATCCATTTTCGGCTCATACAGTTTCTTAAGAATAGCATTGCATGACATTTTCTCACTTTCACATCACCTTCTAGCCAGCTGGAATTTGTATATCCCCCGTGTTGCGGAGTCGAAGAGCAAATGCTCATCTTCTCGTCACGGTTTAACACCTGGACGAGTCAAAGGCTCTTGAATTGAAATCCAATCAACAAGTTAACCATCGTACTCATCTGAAAGACTCCTGCGTGTCTTAAAATTTGGTGAGACCTCTAACCGTGCTGTAGAAAATTTGTCACAAAGAAAACTCTAAGTCTGAGCAGCGAACGATGCACTCTCTCACCCACCGAACTTCCCCGTGTTTTTATTTGAGTTGTTAGTGGCGCAATGCACTCTGGTTAATTGCAATGCATTGTGGTAAAAAGTGGTGAATTCGAGAATTCGTCTCCCCTTATATATTTCCTTTAAATCCTGATTATGTTGCTGCTCGCTCCCTTCGGTCGCTCCGCAGCAATAAAGTGATGTTGCGATGCCTTTTAAGGTGTTTCCATACAGTTGTTCTGCGGCCATACCGTTATTTTTCAATCACCTTAAACATGATTTTTTCCTTGCCTGTTCGCCATAAGATTTTAAGATTTTAGTAAAATGGATATCACCATGACAACAATAAACAAAATAAAGTGTCACGACTTAAGCCTAATGCGTAACGAAAATAAACTTGACACTTAAAGCTTCTTGGATATAGGCATTTCGTCGACTCATCTGTTCATCTTGGGTAGTGTACAAGTCTCCGACCTTGTTTCTGTTCATTAATCTTCGGGCAAGGCGGTACTTAACGGCTAAAACAGCCAGGGCTATGATAACAATCAGAGCAAATCCTCCAGCGGCTCCTGCACCAATGATCAAAGCAGGTTTTTGGCTTTTTTCGGTATCTGTCCACGGAGAAAAAAATAAAATCTTGATAATTAGATAAGTCTTAAAACCGTAAATAATGAAGGAAAAGCTATCATTGAAGGACTTTTTAAGTTAGAATTAAAGCTTGCTCTTGTATTAAGTAGAGCCCATGCCATAATTATAATTCTCTATTAGATATAAAACGGTTATTTCACATGGGAAAACGTAAAGCTATCAACCTTATTTGCCTTTAGACTCTATCGAACTCCAACAAGTACAATTAGGGAAAAAAGATCGTAGTCTTTTATCTTGAAGAAGTCCAGCTATCTGGCCGCTAAAACAATTAGTGCAATAATCCACAAGCGCTAAGCCCTAAGAGTGATCAGCATCAAAATTTCTCCTTGTAATATCAATGCTTTGTAAAACAGAATGGTCATGAGAATTACGGACATGATTACACAAGATGAATTTGCTTGATATTTTATTAACTTTTCCCCACCACTTCTGTAGGAAATGAATAGGGGCAACAAGTGAGAATTAGAATTTTGATCTTAGGGTATTGTTAAACCTTGGGGACTGGTTGATCCTGGCTCTATACAGAAGCCGACATAATTATAACCAACCGGCCTTAGACCTTAAATGAAGTTTACAGTTGTGTGCTCAGTGCCATGGCCTTTGAAAAGAAGCGACGCTAATTAAAGCTGACCTTGAATTGTTACAAACCTTCCTGCTTTCACGGGCTTGTTCGGAGGATGAGAATAACACGATAAGCTACGATATGAGATTTGCACATAGCAGGTCAAGGTTTGTAACAAAAAAGGTCACTTCCAGCCTCGCTTCTACTCAGAGCCAGGACACTAACCGCTGCAACTTGCAATTCAGTGGAATTGGTTGGCGACCTTCCCTCCTTCACTTACAAATTATTGTGAACATATCATAAGTAGGTTGAGTATGATCTTCCGGTGAACGTAGGACTGACGTTTCGACAACCTGTGCGGTAGTAACAACAACAATACACCCATCCTATTGAATTTTCAAGACTACGTTCACCCGGATGATCATATTCAACCTACTTGTGAATTGACTCCTGGGTTCAAACCTTTCACAGTTTTATGGTGAACATTATTATGAAGACTCTATACGTACCTCCTTCGTCACGTTTTTCCGTCTCCGTCTCCGTCTCCGTGATCATTATTGGGCCGCTGGAGAGAATATGTTTGCTTGTGCTTTCTTCATGTTCTATTTCGTCAATTGCGTCTCGTCTCTTTCTTCTTTTACTGCTTAAACAACCCCTGCTGCATCTTTAAACAAAATTTTCGGCTTACAGATCGTCATAATGTGCTTTTGTTTGTTCGAGCACAGCGATGAATGGAGGAAAACATAGTGGAGATCCAGTCTTTTCAAGCTATGTTACTGCGCTTTACTTACTTATAGGTAATGAACGACCAATGCAGGGAAAATGAAGTTGCCTGTGTATCATGCTTGTGATACTACCAGAAAATGGCAGAACAGGGAAAGAATGAACTTAGTGTGTAATAATGTCGTATGCGGTTCAAGTAGAACTGCGCCTTGTTCCCACCCCGGGGTCGGTAAAGCCCCCTTTAAAAGTAAGCCGATGCGCTCGTCGTCTCACATTGGGATAGAAATTGCATATTATGATATCATAATTTAAAATGCTCAGGATAGAAAGCCAATAATTTTCCCTATAAAGATATGACGTAAGGTTAAGCGTAAAGAAATATAAACAAAAAGAAAGGAAACGGGGTCATGCTTTGGAGCCACACCCAGATCGGTCTCAATTAGGAGTTTAATTCTGTTGTTCCGTCTAACATCCCTTGTATAGATGGTTTTCACTGTGACGTCATCAAATTGTAAAGTCAAAATACCGAGGTTTTAAGTATTCTTATTTACACTAGGTTGAAGATAAACAAAAAGTTAATCTTTGCACAAGTTTTTATTTCAGTAGCGTGTTTCGTTTCGAAAATACAGCAATTTGAACTTCCGAGTTTTCATAATGCGTGACACCAAAATTAGAATGCTGTCTCGTTGAAAAAAAGTCTCTCCTCTTGATTTTCAGCAGTATAACCGCTTGAAGTATTAGAAGATATGTTTATGCGTACGTATGCTAGTTCTCGAGTGAAAAGAAAGAGCTTTTATAGAAAAAGTGAACTCCAGATGTTTTTGTTGATTTCTTGCGGCCATTGCTGCACCCTTTTGGTGCACCAATATGGCTTCTTCATACAAAGCTCTACAAAGGTGTGTGAAACGTTTCGGCAAATAACTCAGAAACTATGGGCTACAAAGACCTGAGACTCGGACAAATTGTTTATATATTAGTCTTTTACAACATTTCATTTTCTTGGCTTCTTTCACCGGACGGTTTCCAATTTAATTTTTCGTGACAGTGAAAACGATCTATAGGAGTACCCCTGGCTTGTAGCACAGAGGGTCTGCTATCTAGACATACCTTGAATTAAAACTGTATCTGTAACAAGCCAACAACTCGCAGTGGAAGTAAACAGCGTCATAGTCGTTAAAGAACCTGAACGATCTAATTTTAAACTGCTGAGAGCTTCCTGAGGGATTATACGTGTACTCCATAGTTGTATCTCGCCCGCAACTAGTGGTGTAAAATAAAACAAAAAATGTATTTTAGTTTAATTACTATGGATGTCGCTGTGCCTTACAGGTTAAAAAATGGGTTTTTAAAAAATTCTACTTAGGGATAAAATTAGCTCGTCAGATGTTATAGTTAGCCTATTTCAGCGCTATATTCAGTTATATATCCCCCTCTCTCACCCTCCCCTCAACTAAAGACTGTCATTGTACCCACAATTCTAACGTCGGTTTTAAAGTCCATAAAATCCTCTCTAACACTTATAACTGACAGGGGTTTTTTTTGTTGACTAGTTATCCTTTTATGCACGCAAAACTGGTTTTGCCTGACTGATCTAAACCAAACGACCATGCAGTATACATTGAAACCAAGAGAAGCATGGAACCCCTTTTCTGATGACGAATTTAATTTTTGTAAACTTGACGATTTGAACTGTTAATTAACGGTATATAACATTGTATGATTGGCATATTAACTCCTTGCATGAACTTTTTGGCCTTTTTAGCTCCCAAGCTACCACTTGGCTCCGATGGTCGATAACGAAACTCTTTAACTATGCGAAGGACCGGATCGAGTTGTGAAGAGACATGTTGATATAAACTTATTCGATCAAACGTTTTACTTTTTCCTGTACTTCAAACATACTTTACACTTACCCATTCTGTATTAGGTTATATTGAGGCAATGAGTAGAAATATGCAGTTTTGGTGGTCCTACAGTTTTCAGCCATTATCACTAGGTCAGCACTAGACTCCACACTGTACTTCACATAAAGGAACTCGTTTAAAGGAATAGATATTGGGTAGTCGTTTTCAGTGTAAGGTGTGGCAAACGCAGCAGTCTTGTAAAAGTCCATTCTGAAAGTGAAGTTCCCATATCCAGCTACGGAAAAAAAAAAAGTGTTTATATGTGGGAATGGATGGGGAATGGAAAGCCTCCTCTATAAGGTTTTACACAGTCACTTGCGATAGAGGTTGGCAACGATTTACTGCTCAATTGCTGCTCTTTTCGCGGAAGCTAATGGGTGGACGGCCGGGTAAACTATCTTAAAAACGTCCTGTGGTGTTCTTGTATTTGTGGAGTGGTGAGTATAGGGTTTGGTCGTTTGTATTGTCCAAAATATACGTCTACGTCTGGTAACCCAATCAGACAAGCAGATCATACCGTGATTTCAAAATCAATCCAAGGCAAATAAAACTAGACGCCACATAGCGGCTAACTGGGCTGCAGGGGTCTTTATTTCAAATAAATTGATAGGCTGTGTTCCCTGCAGTCAAAAATCCTTATCCGATCTCTGCGGAAGCAAAATTTAAAACGCACTTTCTTAGCCATTTGAACCGGCGATCCTGAAGCTGGAAGATTAATAACAACAAGACGCTAAAGTGCGTGAACTCGGATGAACTAACTGCTGAAATATATGAAAAGAAACAAGGAATTTCATGCATTATACTTGCCTTGGACCTGCCTTAAGTTAACCTTATTAAGAAGTGCACTGTAAGTGTTTAAAAGTTTTGGGCGAGTTCGATTATGTTCGATTACCGAACCCAATAGAAGTCAGTCGAACGATCGGCGTTCGATTGAGTTTGATTACCGAACGTTCGATTGACTTCGTCGGGACTTATGACTAAGACCTACACGATATATTATAGTTGGTCAGCAATATATAATATCTGAGTTGCAATGTAATTAAAAGAAAGAAAAAAGCACCTTCTGAACCAATGAAAATTTGTTGCGGCTGAAATTGAATACTTAGTATCCTTTATCTGGAATAGCTGCAGTGAAATCGAAGACTGATATCGTGTGTGCGGGTGATGACATTGTCAACAATCACTGCATCTACTTGGATTTCATTCCAGAAGATTAATGCATCCTCTGTTTCATTCACCAATGTTCCACAGGCGTTCAAAGTGGTGCTGATTAAAACGTGGGTTGAATTCTGGGTGGCCCTGCAGTTAAATAAGACCAACTAAAACACAATAAAAAATCGATTCATCACTTATTCATTAAGAAAATTCAAAGGAAATGTTGCATGAGCCTGTTGGGCTTTTAGCTTCGATTTCCTTGAGAAAACAATAAGAAACTCCTGGATTTCTGGAGGATCAATCTTACAGTTCGCGGCAAGGACTCCAAGTAGTTCGTTTCATTATTGCTTGTTATGGGATGGAGGTGTTTACTGTCAACTGTTAACATTTTGGCTTTTTTACGTAAGGGTTAATTGCTTTACTTTTTGTTACGGTTTCCGTTAACAGACTCCTTTGAAGAAGAAAAAAAAAAAAGAAATTGCGGTTAACCTTTTTCACGACTACGGTTTAAACTTGGCATTTTTACGCCTAACGACTAAAATGTTTGAAGGCTAACGCCATAAAGACCCTCGTGATATAACAGACTAAAATCACACATTTATGGTGACAGCAAGTGTTTAAAATTTTTGAGCCATCATATACCGGCTGTACCTGCAGGAAGAATAGCGTAAGTGAAGGTTCTTGGCATCAAAAAATGGAAATGATTGCTTCTCTAAAGAAACGGTCATGTTGTTCTCGTCGCATGTAACTGTAGCTCCTGGTTCTGAAATACATTTAATAAGACACTGGATTACTGTTAAAAAATTGCAGTTTTGTTAGGGAAAATATATTAATGTTATGTCAATTGAAATTATAAGTTGCATTTTATCCTGCAAATTAGATCTGGATTCACTTATTATTATCATTGAAAATAAATAAGTGAATGTGACTGTGGTTAATATGATAGCCTTTCCTGCTATCCGGGACGTTACTCAGGTAGGTTCGTAGGTCATGAAAGCGAGGAACGATGCCTCTTAGTCGTTGTAAAAAGAGACTCACGTAAATGCCGTTTATCCCATATCTCAAACAGGGCTCAACCAAGGGGCACTCTCGACATCATCATTGCTTAATATTTAAAGGAACAGGAAGCATAAGCTTGTCTGTTAATTCCTGGATTAGTCTAAAACATATTCCCTATTTTTTGAAAAACATACTGCAAGAGTAATTGTGTAAATTCTCTAGTTTAAATTTAGCTATATAACACGTACTTACCAACACAAGTTAAGTTGTTGGGTGCCATAGTTGTCCGCTCAGGGCATCCACAGAAAAATGATCCACGAATATTGTAGCAGTAATGACTACAGCCACCATTGTTGGTTAAACATTCGTCAATATCTATGAAGTGAGTGCAGTGATAGATGTTTAGTCTCTCTATAGTATACAGAAAAAGATTTTTTCAAGCTTGTAACAAATCAGCGAGACGTTAGGCCCTTTGCATAACAAAATGTTATCGTCTGTTTGCCTTTACTTTGTAGCTTGTGATTGGTTGAAATTGGTAGACAAGTGTACAATAGTTTCAATAGTGAACTTTCGCAAAAGGGCGGCGGAGGCAAGCAGGAGACGGCAAACCTTAGGTGACAAGCGTGACAACGATTTTTTATTTGTTTAAAAAAAATTCCGCCAAACTTCACCTTCCTATGAACAAATCTTTTTGCAAAGGGCCACAACACAGTGATGTTAAGCCAAGATTGGGACAAAATTAGCAAGTTATAGCCCTGTCACGTTTGTCACACAAACGTTTTGCCGTCCTCTTCTTTCTGCCGTCCTATTACGCAAATTCACAAATTTTGTTTCGACCAAAACAAGCCATCCTTGTCATCCTTGTTCTGACCTATAAATAGCTTAATTTCGAGAAGCTCGAAAACAGTGACATGATATCTTTCTGGGTGTTCGAAATAACCCTACCTAAAGCAGATGGAATGTAAATACAAAGGTATTTCTATTTTGGATGCATCGTTATTCCCCTCCACAAAAAAGTCTTGAATCTCCCGAATTCTATAATTATATCTAAGAGTACAACCCTAAAAGCTTTCATTAAGATACGTAAAGGGAACCTTTTCATCTTACTCGCTTTCATGAGCTTT
The DNA here is from genome assembly GCA_964035525.1 of Porites cylindrica. Taxonomy (NCBI): domain Eukaryota; kingdom Metazoa; phylum Cnidaria; class Anthozoa; order Scleractinia; family Poritidae; genus Porites; species Porites cylindrica. The sequence continues at coordinate 49,344,742 of OZ037779.1, read as the reverse complement.
CAGCAGCTGTTTTGAAAGAGTATGCTTAATCGCGGATGAAGTTATAAGGTGAGTATAATTGTGTATATATAAACCGTTGGAGAGCGCCGAGTTTGCCAGACATGAGTTTATCATTTACAAATCTTTGATTGGAAGCAATTTGCCAGACAATCTTTCTCTCCGATCCCTTTGGGGGACTAAGACTCAGTCCACAAACAAGCAAGAAGAGCGAATCAACAACTAGATCATCACCAGCAAAACAATAGACGATTTACAGAAATTCCCCGACAATTAAATTCTGTGCAGATGTATTCCTTGCTCAGTCCTTCTATGAAGTTCTTTTTTTAAGTATTATCTTGAAACAATGTTAATAGTTTAAAAAATAACTAGAACGCGGGAGCATGAAATTAATTCCTAAGGCTTACTTTCTGGCTAATAAATTATGTCGAAAAATAAACTGTAAGCAAAAAGTGAAAGAGAAATATGTAGCGAAATTCCAACTTCTACTCAAATCTTTTCTCATGGTTTAGAATAAAAGATTCTCGAGATTGAGAATGTTTTGATCAAAGCTTTGCAAGGGCTTGTTTATATGGAGGTGGGGGATGCCGGGTAGGTGAGGTAACCCGCGGCGGGTTACCCACATATCATGTAAAAGTGATCAAATTAAAATGAGAGATTATAAGGACAGGCGGGTTACCCCACCTAAGCGGGTTACCTCACCTACCTGGGGTCCTCCACCTCTATGCAAGTACACAGGCTCTAAGTCGAACTGAAACAGCGCATGGAACCTTGTGTTTCGTGTATGGAATATGTGTGAAAATTTTCATTATTACGTTGTAAGGCAAAAAAAAAGTCCAAGAAATAAAGAAACGATAACTTTGTGCTTGAATATTCACGGTTAAGAACTGGGCTCCATCTTGTTACGTCATCGGATAAAAGAATTATCCGAATTAGCTTCCACATGATTCCGGATTCATAGCGTCTTAAAAAAGTTCCATTTGCTAAGGAGAGCGGATTAAAAAAGTTTCGGATTCGAATGCCGGATTCACCGGATACGTGCACACGGAAGCCGAATCTGCAAGAAAAAGTTGCGGATTCAAAAATATCAGGATACTTGGGCATTGCATGTTCTTGGGACCTAAGAATACTATTGACCGACAACATACAGCTATTAGTATTACTAGTGTTTTACCGAGGGACTCACCCAGACAGGATTTTCCATCAGAAGACAGTTGATACCCGCCGAAACATGAACAGCTATAGCTCCCTGGGGTATTTTTACAGATTTGATCACAGTCCGCTGGCACATGAAACAGGAAGTCCATAGGGGTCGAAAGCGCATTTAAACTAAACGGTGCATAATACCCTGAAGAGGAAAAAAATCGAGACACATTTCGCAAGTAATCCACCTTGATCTTAAGAGACCCTGTAAGGAGAATGGGACGAGAACACATAGCTCTATCAAAGTAGTTATTAGCCTGAGTACAGACTCCTCTCCCCTCCTTCTCCGATTTTTACTGAGCGGAACGGGGGGTCTGTACACAGGTTAAGCAGTTATTTAGTTGTTTATTTTGTCTTTTAGGACTGTTAGATTTGTTTACTAATAGAAACTTGTCATAAAACAGGGTAGAGAAATAAAAGGTTTTCTTTCGTCTTAAAAAGAAAAGAGCCAGGCGGCACAACCCTAACCAAATTTCCTTTAGTTACGACCTACGGACGGCGATTGAATGTAGACTTACCCAAGGGCGGATTTAGGGGTGCGCCCAGGGGACCCCGTCCCCCCTTTTGTCCTTTTTGTTTTCTGTTGTAAACGTGCGTCAGTTGGTACTTCAAGCTTTGTTACTTAAATATATATATCTTAATGAACATTGTTAATATGAAAATTTATCGAACGTTGTCTTTGCCGGGAGTTGTGCTTTCGCCGCGATCGCTTCGGCCCCTTCTAGCATCATAAAGTGTTAATTACTTCTTTGACTACAACCACACTTGTGGTTTATTAAATATTTCAGCGTTACATGTTCCAACCTCGTTCCCAGGTTCTCTCTCCTACAGGTTGTACATGTTCAATTTGGAATCCACACATTTGCTAAATTTAAGCGTCCAGAATGCACTAGATTGCGTCTCAGAGAACTTCAGTCTCAAACATTTTCCCGGACGAGCATTGCGCCCGAAACTCCCTTGAAAAGTGCGCGTTCCAGTACTGATGGGCGCTATCACGCCCATATTGCCAATGTATACAATATCTCTAGGCGCCATCTCAATCAAAAAATCCTCCATCCACCCCTGGACTTGACTGACGGTAAGATATTTGTTGAATAACTTAGTCCGCTTTGACTGGTTGAGGCACTTTCTGAAGCACCCACTGACAGATAAGTTACACATTATAATAAATGATTATAAATTAAATGACTTATAAATTACAAGTAGACCTTAAAACGAACTATGCACCAACCTGATCGACTAATTATAACTGACATTTTGACTAATTGACTCATTGGCTGAGTGACTGACTGATTGACTGACTGAGTGGCTGACTGACTTACTGATTGATGGACCGACTGAGAAACATTTTTTACTCCTTTGTGCCAATGGGAAGGCGATTGACGAATGTGTCGACGTCGCCGACACACTTGAGACTGAAACTCTTTTTGCTGCTTGAGGCACTTCCTGAAACACTTACTGACAGATAACTTAAAACATCTGTTATTAGACCGTAAAACGAACTGGCAGTATCCAACAAACAAAAAGCTGATTTGAAAGATTTAAACACCATATTTGATTTACTGACCGAATGACTGACTGATTGACTGTATAACTTACTGGCTGATTGACTGAATAAGTGACTGATTGACTAACTGGCTGACTGACTGACTGACTGACGGACTTACGAACTGTCTTACTGATTGGCTGACTGACTGGCGGACTTGACTGACTTACCGAATGACTGATCGTCTGAGAAACATTATTCTCTCTTTTGTGCCAATGGGCAACGACCTTACGGAAGGCGATTGACAAATATGAAGACTTACCCGACACACTTGCACTGATTGACGGTGAGATACTTGCAGAATAGCTTGGTGAGACTGAGGCGCTTCGACTGGTTGAGGCACTGCTTGAAGCACTCACTGACAGAAAAAATAAAGCATTTATAAAAGACCGGCCTTAAAACGAACTAACTGTGTAGCAGTATCCAAAAAAAGCATTTGAAAGATCTAAACACCATGTTTGATTGACTGATCAAGTGACTGATTGACTGACTGACTGATGAAGTGACTAACTGACTGACTGACCGACTGAATGACTGACCTACTAATCAACTGACTGATTGACTGACTAACCTACTGATTGGCTGACTGACCGATTGACTGACTGACTTTCTGATTGGGCGACGACTGACCGACTGAGTGACTGACCAACCCACTGATTGGATGAGTGACTGATTGACTGACTGAGTGACTGACTGACTTTCTTATTGACAGACCGACTGACAAATATTTTTCACTCTTTTGTGCCAATGGGTAACGACCTTACGGAAAGCGATTGACAAATATGAAGACTTACCCGACACACTTGCACTGACTGACGGTGAGATACTTGCAGAATAGCTTAGTGAGACTGAGGCGCTTCGACTGGTTGAGGCACTGCTTGAAGCACTCACTGACAGAAAAATAAAATAAAGCATTTATAAAAGACCGGCCTTAAAACGAACTAACTATGTAGCAGTATCCAAAAAAAGCATTTGAAAGATCTAAACACCATGTTTGATTGACTGATCAAGTGACTGATTGACTGACAGACTGATGAAGTGACTAACTGACTGACGACCAACTGAATGACTGACCTACTAATCAACTGACTGACTGATTGACTGACTGACTTTCTGATTGAGGGACCGACTGACCGACTGACCGACTGAGTGACTAACCTACTGATTGGCTGACTGACTGATTGACTGACTGACTTTCTGATTGAGGGACGACTGACCGACTGAGTGACTGAATAACCCACTGATTGGCTGAGTGACTGATTAACTGACTGAGTGACTGACTGACGTTCTTATTGACAGACCGACTGAGAAATATTTTTCACTCTTTTGTGCCAATGGGTAACGACCTTACGGAAAGCGATTGACAAATATGAAGACTTACCCGACACACTTGCACTGATTGACGGTGAGATACTTGCAGAATAGCTTGGTGAGACTGAGGCGCTTCGACTGGTTGAGGCACTGCTTGAAGCACTCACTGACAGAAAAAAATAAAGCATTTATAAAAGACCGGCCTTAAAACGAACTAACTATGTAGCAGTATCCAAAAAAAGCATTTGAAAGATCTAAACACCATGTTTGATTGACTGATCAAGTGACTGATTGACTGACAGACTGATGAAGTGACTAACTGACTGACGACCAACTGAATGACTGACCTACTAATCAACTGACTGACTGATTGACTGACTGACTTTCTGATTGAGGGACCGACTGACCGACTGAGTGACTAACCTACTGATTGGCTGACTGACTGATTGACTGACTGACTTTCTGATTGAGGGACGACTGACCGACTGAGTGACTGAATAACCCACTGATTGGCTGAGTGACTGATTGACTGACTGAGTGACTGACTGACTTTCTTATTGACAGACCGACTGAGAAATATTTTTCACTCTTTTGTGCCAATGGGTAACGACCTTACGGAAGGCGATTGACAAATATGAAGACTTACCCGACACACTTGCACTGATTGACGTTGAGATACTTGCAGAATAGCTTAGTGAGACTGAGGCGCTTCGACTGGTTGAGGCACTGCTTGAAGCACTCACTGACAGAAAAAATAAAGCATTTATAAAAGACCGGCCTTAAAACGAACTAACTATGTAGCAGTATCCAAAAAAAGCATTTGAAAGATCTAAACACCATGTTTGATTGACTGATCAAGTGACTGATTGACTGACAGACTGATGAAGTGACTAACTGAGTGAGTGACCGACTGAATGACTGACCTACTAATCAACTGACTGATTGACTGACTAACCTACTGATTGGCTGACTGACCGATTGACTGACTGACTTTCTGATTGAGGGAGACTGACCGACTGGGTGACTGACTAACCCACTGATTGGCTGAGTGACTGACTGACTGAGTGACTGACTGACTGAGTGACTGACTGACTTTCTTATTGACAGACCGACTGAGAAATATTTTTCACTCTTTTGTGCCAATGGGTAACGACCTGAGGAAGGTTATTGACAAATATGTAGAGGGCTACGCGGGCAGCGACCTATCACGACCTATAACGGAAGACACGTGACAAAAATGTACACTTACCCGACATACTTGCACTGATTGACGATGAGATACTTGCAGAATAGCTTGGTGAGACTGAGGCCGAGGAGCTTCGACTGGTTGAAGCACTCACTACAAAACAAGTCCGTTATAGGGAGATATTTGTTAAAAAAATCATGCAAGCTGGCCAAGATTGACGGACGTGAATGTGAATGTACTTGGTAAAGTTTTCTTTTTTCTCATATTACTTGAATGTCTTATTCGTTAATAATGATAATAATAATAATAATTATTATTATTATTGTAACAATAATAATAATAATTATTATATTATTGTTTCATTGATAGTAAAGCTAATTATAAAATCCTATTTACAATTAATTTCGCTTTTAAAAAATGATTCAGTCAAAGCACTATTTACAATTCCTAATAAGTATAGGTATTAGCATGATTTGTAGTGATATTTCCCATAAACACTACGAGTGATATTTCCAAATTGTTATACGTAATTAGAGACAATTTTGAAATATCACGAGTGGTATTTATGCCGAATATCACGTACAAATCATGCCATTATTTGTTTATACCACTACCCGCAAAGTTTTGTAATTTTCACATGTAGGTATTTCAAATTTAGCTGAAATACCACTGTTCTAAGCCAATCAAATTGCAGAAATTTCTCCAGCAACTATTTCTAATAATAATAATAATAATAATAATAATAATAATAATAATAGTAATATAATAATAATAATAAGAATGATGATAATATTAATAATGATAATAATAATAATAATGTCCTTTATTTACCCTTGGCAGTATTAGTGCTAGTGGGGCCGAGCAAATGCCTGAACCAAATAATTCAAATTGGACTTAACAGGGTTAAGAATCCCAACTGGCCAGAGGGAAACTAGTTGGGTTTTAACACGTGTGACTCGGGACTACCGAGAACAAATCCAGCTAAAGGTCAGGGCGGGACCTGGTTTTCGGTTTTTACTTTCTATGTTTCGTCCATCTGTACCACCTCTTCTATATAATGCCTGAATCAATTGCAAGCTTGAACTTAAAGAGAGAAATCAACCAGATTGTCTCACCTTCCATAATAGCCTTCAATCTAGAGTGAGAACCACATTCGTTCATATCTGGAAAAAATGGAAGTATGAGTACACAAGTGTAAAGAGAAGGTTGAAGGACCAAACATAGCGCATGCGGTCATATGAGTGACATTTTCATTCATGAAAAGGTCCATGGCAGCGCCATCGGTAATCACAAATTGTTGCGTTCGATGTCAGGAGAATGCAGCCTAATCCTATGCCACGAGAGGCCTAAGCACGATTCAAAAGACACTGGATTTTGTGTCTGGGTCAGACGCGATTTTAGCTAATTTTTTCTCAGTTAGGATGCGTATATCCAGAAAACTAAAATAAAAACCATTGAATTTTGGCAATGCCCCTCATGTATTAGTTAAAAATTTACGTGTCTCTATTTTTAATGATGATAAAAATTGGCCAATCGTCGCTTAGGTTATCGTTGCAATTATTTAAAAAACAAAAAAGAATTTGCAAGCTTGACATACCAACACAACTGGTTAAATCTGGTAAAGCAAGGGTATATCCGACAGGACAAACACCAGTAGTAAACTGCCAGTCACTTGTGTTAGTTATTCCTGGTGTAGGTGGTCCATCGTACGAACAACCTTGTCCAACCACTGCACCACGATCCATCAAGATGGCGTATGAGCCGTTCATACTTAATGCAGCATAAGGCATTGCAAACTGCAGGGTGGTTTGATCGCTGTTGATTTTGACAAACTGAGAGAGTGTGTCCACTTTATGAACTGTGTGCTCGCTGGGTAGAAGGACGAGTCTGATGAAGGATGAAGAACGGGGCTTTTTTATCTGTGTAAGAAAAGAAAGTTGAATCATAATTCTAGTTTCTTCCCTAAAAATAGGCTAAGAGCACACACTCCTTTTAATGCAATACCCATTGACTCAATACTTTTATTGCCACATTTCTCGCGTTATAAACAACTGCACCATATTCAGAAAAAATATTTAAGAACGGGTTTGCATACTGGTGACAACGATCAGAGAAAGGTAAAGAGACCAGAGAAAAACGAATGAAGACATTTAGATTTAAACGTTCTATTGATCTGTGGGAAAGAAACACTTTAAAACATAAACAAAAAAGAGCAAGATATACGCATAATTGCAAAAAAGAGGTCGGCGTGGCATATTGTGAAGAAAAAAAAAAACAAGTTGCACATGATAAAAGGTTGGAGTAAAATTAGGCCCAATAGAAAAAGAAAAAAAAAAGAACACTTGAATTAATCTTACCACCCTATCAAACTGTATGCTCCACCAAATAATGCCTGGTCCGCTGGTACTGGAAGGAGTATGAGGTGTGCGACTTCCCAAAATAACGCGGGGGGTACTACCTAGGAAGCAAAATAGCATCCTGATCATCCGTTCAATCAATCTTTACCTTCGGGCGCCGAAGGAAAAATCCTTGGTTCATTTACCACATACGCCATTTTCTGAGGGTTCTTCCCGGCCCGACTCTCATCAGTAGCTGTTCATTATCCATTCCTTGACACGGTAACTTTATAAATTTGACTTGATCTCATATCCCTTTTGACATCCTATATCGTGAGGTGTTAAATAAGTGCCGCCCCGAATAGTCTTCGAAGTTAAGTACTTCCCAATAAGTCCAAGGATTAACATGGTTTACTTACTCATACCGACGAGAATTGTTAGGCATCGCCATTGACTCCCCAACCTAGTTAAGAAAGATAAGCGCAGATATCCGTAAATCTTTTTTCTAAATGGGTCATCAGTATTGCACAATTCTAACGGCTAAGTGTTCGTCTTTCGACAACACAGATAAACAATGAATAAAAAAATAGATGATAGTTAAATTATTAACGACAGTTTGAAACACAGAAACAAGTTAAAATCAATGAATGGCAGATATAATTTGTCCCGGACGTTTCGGTGAAGAAAACGCCACGCCATTATCAAGGAATGAAAACTAATTAAAAACTGACGGTATTTAAGCACTCCTCAACCCTTGCAGTAATTTATATGTTAATTTGAAGCTCCTTCAAGTTTTAAAAGCGGCCAGCAATTGGAAGCACTGAGCCTAGGTGTCCGCAAATAGTAGTTAGCCTCTTTCAGTGCCGGAATAGGTTTTGTAAACAGAGAGTTGCCAGTATATGGGGTTAAATGTCAATAAGTCCGAAGTTGAGCCGGTTCGCTAACGAGAGTTTCCGTTAAATGGACTTTGACTATATTCAGAACGAAAAAACGATCTCACCCTGCCGAGTCAACTGCTTTGAAGCAGAACGACTGTTGTCCAACTTGATATTGGCTGGGATACCACGTGACATTACTGTAATAAATCCCTCCATGGTGACGTGGAGAAGTGATTACCATTCCAGGTGGAGAAGAAGCCACAATCTCTACAACGCTGAAATATGTATATGGGTGAATCATTTTTCAAGTAACCAGTAAAGCGATAATTATATGCTCGATTTCAGCTGCCCTTTTTATTTAGTGCTAATTTCGATATTCATTTAGTAAGTTCGAACGCGTAATGCAATAGCGTGGGGCATGTTTTAACGGAGGAAAAAGTAATTTTTACAAATCTGGTAATCTGTTCTGTCTGTTATTCACGTTACTGGCAGCTATATTGACAAGCTGTCAAATAGAGGGACTTTATTTACAACAAAGTAAACTCAAAATCATCCACGGAATCGCTCCAAATACCACTTCTGAAGCTAAAGGAGTGAACGCCCAGTTACCGTAGGTAAGGTAGATTATACAATGTTTTTTAGCATTGATCCATGTACAATATTTAGCGCTATACCGCTACAGATGAAGCCAACGGTAAATCCATTGCCTTCAATATAAAATTAGAATCGGTTACAAAAACAGATTGTGTGGGCCCCCGTTGGAAAAACTCACTGTTTCGAAACGTCTGCAAGTGTAAGCTCAATGACAGCTCTGTACACTGAACCAATTTGTACTTCGGTACATTCTCCATCGTTAGGTGTGAAGGGAGTAAACACAGGAACATTATTACAAGAACCAGAATGGCTGCTTATTATGACAAGAAACTGCAGCCCCACAGCACTGAATGGAGTAACGCCGACGAAATTTGTAGTTCCTGCTGGGAAGTCCTCTAGCATCAGTGCTACAGCGTACGTACCAGTCGTTCCATAGTTGCCATTATACGTCAGCAAACATGTTTTCTGTTTAAGGACAGTTAAAAGGAGATGTAACACTAATCCCTCTAGCATATTGCAATTAAACTTTTTATTTTCGGATCCAAATTGACTTTCAGTTAGTTTTCATTATCCCGTTCAGTATTGAATCGAACAAGTGTTTAACTCTTAAAGAAGCCCTTTTCGAATTTCATTAATCATTACTAGTAAATACAGTCAACTTCCTCGTAAGCGACCACCCATGGTGCACAACAAAGTGGTCGCTTACGGGAGGTTGTCGTCTACAGAAAATTTTAGAAAATAAGTTAAGCCCAAACTGATAAAACTGATTAACGTAATTACATAACGTTCTTACCTATATTACAAGCTGAAATTAGTCAAATAGACAACTGGCAATAAAGTTTCACATCGAATAGCGCTTGGAACTGTTGAAACTTTGTACATAACATTTTGCATCGATGGAACAATCAACTTTTCTATCCACAGATCGTATTAGAGCCATCGCTTTTTTGCGTCGACCCCTATAATATCTGTCAGCACTGAACCACCAAACTGAACTTTTGTGTCATTCGAGCAACGGTTTTCTTACATGTAAAACCATCCGGTATCGATCATGCCTCGCGGTCGCTTACAATAAACAGAAAACAAAAGAATATGTCATATTTCTTGCCTTTAACAAAGTAGTCGAGGTCATTTAAGAAATTTAAGCAGTGGTCGCTTACCAGAGAGAATTTGAAACAGTATTTGAATGAGAAACAATTAAACTGGTTCTTTACAAAGTGGTCGCTTTCAGGAGGTGTTCGCTTACAAGAAGTGGTCGCTGTGAGACCAGTGAAAGAGTTGACTGTACAAACACCAAGCATATTTAAAGAGAGTTAGTCTCGACCTAAAGTAAAATATTCAGAAATGAATGCAGTTATGTCAGCTGTGATGTGCCTTAAATTTGACAATGAACAACTGGTAGAGTTGAAAAAGGGTCTTTTGAGAATATCGAGTGGAGGCTGACGCTGTTAACACGCGTCTTCAATCAATATACTAGCATTCGAAATTGGACTATTTTGGCTTCACTATAATTATAAGTTTACCACAACCCCCTCAGTTTTCCCTTGTATGGTTGTTCCGTCCTTCCTTTTACTAGGGCTAACGCTTAATAGGCTTTAAAAGTCATCTTACGCTCTTGAATTTTCACCTTCCATGCATTCTAAAGAAAACCCGGCAAACACAGAAATGACCAATTACCTCATCAAATGTGCCATGGGGAAAACTATCGCTGTTAAAGTAGGACTCGGAGTATTTTGCATAGCGGCATTTAACCACATCTCCGTCGGCGTCTTCTACTGGGATCCGTAAAGACTGACTGGGACAGCCTTCAAACCACCGAACAATAGCGGGGCTTCTTGATACAGGAGACGAGTTAATTCTTCCACTATCTAACCGTCTGGTAAGGTTTACGGTCGTCGATACGAGCCAACTGCCACCATAGCGAGATAAAGATATCCAACAGCAACTACCGTAGCTGTTGACAAAAAATAAATAATTGCATTGTGATATTTTGTTAGTAATTCTTTTAGCATTAACGCCGCTGCTTAATAACGTTCGTGTCGTAATTTTGTAAGTACAAACTTGCCTTACGATCCATTTGTCGTGGATCGACGAGAAGGTGTGCGTAAAGTTGCTTTCACCCATTGACCAATCCTCGCTGCTACTGTAGTCTGTACAACGAAAATTAGTGCTTCCTATGATACCTGAATTGCACTGTGAGCTGTAGCCAGGATAGTTAACACACTCTGCTCTCCAGTAACCTCCTGGACCAAGAAAGCTACCGTTGCTTATGGTATTTGAATCACAGTACAGGGCAGATCTTCGAAAAGCCAGGCCAAAAGTGAAACGAATCTAAAGGCAAAACAGTGAAGAGTAATTTAAATTACCAGGACACCAAGGGGACACTCCAAGTGTCCGTATTAAGCGGGTTATCAGAAGAAAAAATAAAACCTCACGGAAACAGGTTTTATCGATCTAAGCGACATTTTGCCGAGAAAACGTCGTTTAATTTCTCAGTAATGAACTGTAACAAGTTATTCGGATCATTTATCATAGTCTCGGAATAAAACTATCCCCTTATTTTTATTGAAATACAACAAAGGAATCTGGGCCCAGTTGCATAAAACCTGCACTTAAGTGCCCACTTAAGTAGGTCACTTACGAATCCGTTATGGGTACACTTACGGGTGTTGCATGGAACACACTTAGCACTCTCGTAAGTTTCTGTTTTACGTGGTAACTTACGGGCTCACTTAAGGGCACACGTAAGTTTGATATAGTACTTTTAAGTATTAATTTGACTCGCTCTATTTTTTTGAATTAAGTTAACCATCGGTGAGTGTAAAGAAAGTGTCAAGTCGTTTCGAACACCTTTAAGCCTCTGATTCAAATAAAGTTTACATGACATCGTTATTTTACTTCAATATCCACTGGTGTTTGTTGTCCTTCTTTTTTCTTAACGACGGCTTTAAACTGTCCACCAGAGGTTAACAAAGCGCATTAGAACGGAATTACGTAAAGAAAAAACACTTTTTTGTTCACTTCTCAGTAAAAGATCTCGTTAACTTTGGTAAAAACAGTAAGGATACGGGACCTACATAGGTCTCGTAAATTTACGTGCTATTTTTCCCGTAAAAAAAGTTTTATGCAACACCCGCAATTTCTGTTGCATAAAAGATACTTAAGTGAGCACTTACGAAAATCGTAAGTGCAACCAATTAAGTGAATTCCCTAAGTGGACCACTTAAGTGATTTAATGCAACTCACTTAAGTTACGAGTGTGTTAGACTACACGCCTAAATCAACCACAAATTACTCCAAACTTCTAACTCTTTTAATACGTGTCGGTGGCGTTTTCCGCCATCTTGCGATTACATCATCTTGGCTAGAGCCAGTCCTTTTCGATATTATTCTAACTAGTTCCAGTTCTCTACATTCTCCCCCTCTGGAAAAAGATGTTGTCCTCAACATGAACGGATAGACCATAGTCTCTTGTGGGTTATCTCGTGTAACAGTTCCTCGTATTCTTGTATCTCATTATTGGGTCAACAAAGTTATCCTGGTTGATCAGGCCAGAATGTTCGCTTAAGTTGCCCAAATGTTACTGTGTTATCTTTACTGCACTGTACTGTTCGATAACGCGCCTATATCGATTGTTTGCCCGTACAAAGAACATGTAGAGATCGAGAAAAAAAAATCTCCTAATAAAACAAGGTTGTACCTCTTAAAACGAACGACATGTGAGTTATACTATACTAAACATTTATCCGTCTTATCTAAAACGAACGTAATTTCAATTGGTCCAAATCAGTTCCTTTCTCTTCAAGTTAATGCCACCAGGCTTGCTGGTAACGCCACGCAGGCACAGGATACATCGGCTGAACGTGTACTGGGAAAGGTACAAAATAACTGAAGGGCTGAAAGACAGGTTGTTGCACCATCCATGATACCGGGACAGGCTGCCATAACTGGTGTGGATATGATGCTGTGATGCCGCGAATTCCTGTTGTGGAACTGGGTTGAAAGGAGGGTTGTCCCATTGCATCATAGGTCATCCTGAGGGGTGGTCTGCTTACGCGCTGTGACTGTCTTAGAGGTACACCATCTACAGCTTCATCATCGAACGCACCACTTGGTTGCTCTGTGTCTTCAGCCTCTCCCTCTGAGCCTGGACCATCAACTTGACAAGGGTAAGTGTCGTGTTCATCTAACTCTGGAACAATTTGGCAATTGTCTTCAGTATGATTCCTCGTAGACTCGTAAAATTCTTGAAGTTGACCAGGTGTTAACCCAGGGATGTTCTCATCAGTGGTTCTGGTTGTGTTCTCTTGTAGCTCCTGCTGTCTTCGGGTTGTCCTGGGCATCGTGCGACGACTCTTGGATGGCTTAGGTGATATCTCAACAGGTAGAAAGGAACATGGTAGCAGCAGGTTGCGATGCAGAACTCTTGTCCTTCCATTACCAGTCTCTGGTTTTACCTCGTAAACTGGCATATCCTCCCTCTTTTGAGTAACAACGTGGATTTCTTGCTCCCAATAAGAGCGTAACTTTCCTGGGCCACCACGCTCCGTCATGTTTCGCACAAGAACACGGTCTCCTTCACGTAGCGTGGTATGTCTAACTTTCTTGTCATACTGTTGTTTCCCCATGTCTGCACTTTTCTTTGCATGAGCGGAGGCTAGTTCGTAAGCTTCTTTCATGGCTCTTCGCCAATTTTTAACATACTCAGGGTATGTAGAATATCCCTCTGGAGGTTTCAAGCCAAACATTAGGTCGATGGGTAGCCTTGGCGTCCTACCGAATAGTAGATAGAAAGGTGAGAATCCAGTAGAGTCGTGGCGAGTGCAATTGTATGCATGGACTACTTTATTGAGATGGTCACGCCAACGGGATTTCTGTTTCTCTGGCAGGGCTCTCAGCATTGATAGAAGTGTTCGGTTGAACCTTTCAACCTGCCCATTCCCTTGTGGATGGTAGGGGGTTGTCCGCGAATGTTTGATCCCACTCAGTTTCTCAAGGTTGTAGAAGAGTTTGTTTTCGAACTCTCCGCCCTGGTCATGATGAATGGTTCCTGGAAACCCAAATCTCATGATAAAGTCATTATACAGTTTGTTGGCAGCGGTCTTCGCAGACTTATCCCGGGTGGCGTATGCTTGGGCAAATCTGGTGTAGTGATCCATGATTACCAATATGTACTGGTATCCACCCGAGCTTGGTTCGAGATGAACATAGTCCATGGAGACGAGTTGGAAAGGTGCTGTGGAGAGGATAGGCTGAAGTGGTGCGTGGACATGAGTTGCGGGTTTACGTTGCTTCAGGCAACGACACACTTTTGTGACATAATGGGTGATGTCTGCTCTCATAAACGGCCAATAGAAGCGTTCTCTAGCTAGTTCCACTACTCTGTCGGCACCCAAGTGCCCCATGTTTTCGTGTAGCTCTTCATACACCCTTTTGTGGTATTTCTTGGGTAAAACCATTTTGTCTCCACACCCAGTTTTCCGATAAAGGATTCCATCTTCAGCAATAAACAGTTTATTCCATTCGTGTAAGAGTTGTCGGGCAATAGCTGTCTCTTGCTGCCTTTCCTGATAGGTGGGACGCCTTCCAATTTGAATAAACTGTAAAACACGAGCAATTGATGGATCTTCTTGCTGAGCTGCGACAAGTTCATCACGTGGCAGAGTTGGAATGTCTACACGCTCTTCCTTTAACATGTCGTGTACTGCGGTGAGAGATGACAACCAGGCGGTCTGGGGGGTGTTAGTTACATGGACTGAAGATGTGACAGCATCCAGAACATCCTGATTAACTACTTCCGAACAACTTTTCATATAGCCCTCAAAACTGATTGGCATACGAGACAAGGTGTCAGCATCTGCGTTGGCTTTTCCTGGTCGATACCTGATCTCAAAATGGAAGTCGGCTAATTCATTAACCCACCGTAAACCAGTGGCGTTCAGTTTCGCTGATGTTAGGATGTATGTCAAGGGGTTGTTATCAGTGAAAACAGTAAACTTTGGCGAGTAGTAAAGGTAGTCACGGAAGTGTTCAGTCACTGCCCATTTTAGAGCAAGAAACTCAAGTTTTCCTGCGTGAAGGTGGTACTTTTTCTCAGCTGGTGACAGCGCTCGTGAAGCATAAGCAATAACTCGCATGACCCCGGCCCATCCTGGTTTTGGTACAACACTGCCCCGAGACCGTCTTTACTTGCGTCGGTGTGGAGAGTAAATGCTTTTGAGAAATCTGGATAAGCCATAATGGGTGGATTACTGAGGTGTCCCACTAACTTCTCGAGGGCTAGTTGCTGTTCTCTTCCCCAAACGATTGGCGTCTTTGAGGGCTGTTGTCCATCCTGTCCTGTGCTGGTAAGCAAGTCATAGATCGGTTTCGCAATTTTAGCAAAGTTTTTAATGTACCTTCGGTAGTAACTTAGTATTCCTGCAAGCTGTCTTACTTCACCAACAGTTTTGGGTGTTACTTCCTTTAACTTCTCGATAGCTTGTACACACCCTGGATCCATCTGGTAACCATCACCTGACACAACTCTTCCTAAAAACTTGACCTCGCGTTTGAACAAACTACACTTGCGCGGCTTCAACTTGACTCCATGTGCTCGTAACTTTCGCAATACTGTTCTCAGATGCTCGATGTGTTCTGCAAATGTCCTACTAAATACTATGATGTCATCGAGGTACGGTATAGCCACTTTGTCCCTTAGTTCACCCAAACAACGTTCCATAAACCGTTGGAAATTCGCAGGTGCGTTCATCAATCCAAATGGGATCCTTACCCATTCATATAGCCCCCACGGTGTAATGAATGCTGTCGCTGCTCTACTGTCCCTGTTTACGAACCCCTGATGATACGCCTTACCCTGGTCAAGTACACTGAACCACTTATTTCCGCCAAGACTATCCAAGGTCTCTTGGACTCTAGGAATGGGATGTCTGTCAGCAATAGTCTTGCGATTTAGTTCTCGATAGTCAATGCATAGCCTTAGAGACCCATCCTTCTTGCGAACACAGACAACTGGAGAGGAGTATGGGGACTTGGATTCAGTGATGAAATTCTGGTTCAGAAGGTCTTCAATGTACTGTTTCACCTCCGGATACAGTGGTCGAGGAATTGACGTGTACTTCTTTTGCACTGGCTGGTTATTATGCAGATTAATCTCCATTTCCAGATCAGGGATGCAGCCAATATCTTCTTCATTGGATGAGAATGACTCGTACTCTTCCCTCAGCATCATTTCAGCTGCAGTCCGCTGGTCATGATCCAAATCACCGAGATCAACTGCCGGAAGTGGGTTTTCATTTTCTTTGTTTTGCTGCTCAGCAGGGGTGGTGGGTCCCTGAGGTTTAGGTTTCTCAAAATATTGCTGGTCATTCTGGGTTCTACATTCACTCAGTCTAACATCTGCTGTTGTCACTGATTTGACTGCCTGAAGGACTCCTAACGGGGTGCGACTCTTAAGCAGAATATCATGGTCTGTCCCATTGTGTACAGCAATCTGTACCTTAGATGACTTTCCTGGTTTGACATTTAACAAAGTTCCATTAACTTCTAAACCCTCTGGTAACTGTGCCAATTCATTTGGCTCAAACAGTACTGGTGTTAGCTTGTTTACTGGTCCTGTAGTTGCACGGCAGCCAACAGTTATCATGCTATCCCTTGGTATCACCACATCTCTCCTTCCCGTCCTCACTTTACAAATGGCATCTGAACTTGAACTCTGAATGAAATTTACCAAGGCATCTACTTTTGTCTTATCTGTTCCAGGGAAACTCTTGTAAATTGTTGGGTTTGGATTCTGGTCCTGACTTACTAACTCTTCAATGACATTGTATCCCAAAATGGGACAGTCCAACTTTTCTGATGTCACTAGAAAAGGCACTAACAGTTCCTCTTGATTGCTATCACTACCAGGAGGAGTTAGCATAACTCTGGCTTCCACCCACCCAATGTAGGGTATTTGAGACCCATTCACTGCTGTTAGGCTAAGGCTTGTCTCCAAGAGTTCTGACAACTGTCTAATGGCTACTTGTCCTAAGCATCTTTGGACAGAGTCGACTGATATTATTGAAACCTGGGCACCAGTGTCCCATAACATTTCACATTCATAGTCATTGAGCAAGCACTTCACCATACACTTCTTGCCAACAAGGCCAATAACTTTAGCATGCTCACTTGGAGTTAAATGACTGACACAGGCTGGGTCTACAAACTCTTTTGACTTACTTGTACTCGCCTCAGAAAGATGACTTATTGCTTGGCACAACACCTTGTGTTCAGCCCAGTGTCCCTTTTGACATCGCGTGGTGCAATACCATACACTCTGACACTGACTACATCTTTTAAGTTGTCCATGCTCTACTCCGGTTTTACAACAGTGGCTACATTGGTGAGACTTTGGTGGGTTTACGACTGCTTCCTGTCTCGCGGGAGCAGTCGATTCCTGTTTAACTGCTTCCTGCATCCCCTTGCCAGATGAGATTCGCTCCCACACTTAAAACAGTGATTGCAATATTCCTTTCTGTTCTCGAGGCAGCTTGAACACAAAGGTGGTCTTCTTCTCTCTGGCCACTTGCCTGGAGGTACACTTTGATTGCTGTTCTTCCTGACCTCGCTTTTCAATGCCTCGACTTCTGACTTGATTGCACTTATAGCTGTTAGAAGATCATTCTGAGGGCTGTTCTTCTTGCCTCCTTCCTTTTCTTTAGGTGGGCCATCAGATACCGCAGACACTGATAATGGTGGTTGTTTGGTCTTGGTATTATTCTTAAGCTTCTTGTCCCTTTCCTTTTCTGCTGACGTAGCCATGCTCATCTGTTGCATCAACACTTCATCTGTCACATTTGAGTCCTTCAGGAATGGGCGAATCTTAGCACGAATACTTTCATCCTGTAAACCAGTTTCTACTGACCGAAGAAACAGACGTTGTATGTGTCCAGAGTCATACTGTAGGGATATTTCACCTTCTTCTTCACCACATGCAAACAGGATTTGTTGCCTCAGATCAAGAGCATTCATCAAAAATGCCTGGGGTGACTCCTTTGGGCTCTGACATAGGGATTCCAGTGTTTGATAGAGTTCTGATGTATTCTTTGCACCATAGTGGCTACGGAGAATTTTCTTTAACCGATCCAATGTCAAATCTTCGTAAGTTTCGAGGTAACTCCTAAGTACCATGCCAGGTGTAATTGAGCGAATAACACCATCAACAATTTCACTCTCGCCATAACCTTGGGCCAACCCCATTTGGATTTGACGCATAAGGGAAGAAAAACTAATTTTGTCTTTCTGCTCGGGTTCCCCGATTTGACCACTGATCTTAAACTGTCTACGTAACGCGCTAGTCGCTAGTAGTTTTTGAACAGGATCTTCCTTCGCTACGGGAGGAGGTTTTGAATCACTTAGAACTGGCTTACCATCTTCTTCATCGTTCTTGATGCCATGGGGTTTCTCTGTCAGCATTTCTTTTACGTCCTTGAGGTACGGCACGACTTCGGCTTCCTTCAGTTTTTCAATTTCATCATCGAGCCGTAGAGCAACACGTTTCGCCACAAACAATTTTGTTTTTCCCTCATATTCAACTTTGAAGAACTTGGCCATTCGCTCGAGTGAGCTCCAGTCCGCGGCATAGATGCTAGACTGTAATTCCAATTGAAGATCTTCTGCCATCATCGGCAAGGCCTCAGTTCCGATGTTTCCGATTGACAATGGCGGGCAGTGGAAGCACGTGGTCAAAGCGATGAGAGACACAAATATGCTCAAAAACATACCAAAATCGATCGCCAGAAACGTTCCATCCAGTGTTTCATCTTCGTCGGGTTACAAGTCCTGGCAGGGTCGCCAATTTTGTTAGACTACACGCCTAAATCAACCACAAATTACTCCAAACTTCTAACTCTTTTAATACGTGTCGGTGGCGTTTTCCGCCATCTTGCGATTACATCATCTTGGCTAGAGCCAGTCCTTTTCGATATTATTCTAACTAGTTCCAGTTCTCTACAAGTGCACGTACGTATACCTGTAGTTGTTACGGGCGTTTTATGCAACCGGGCCCTGGCGCTTTCAGTTTGCGACTCAGCCAGGTGGACTGAGCATTAGACAGAATCTTAGAAAGCAGCTAGGGGCGTAACTTTGGGGTAGTATGGCAGTGATCTCAGTCAGAAGCATATGCTTCTGTTTCAGTTTATAGCACTCAGCACAATGGTATGAACTACAGTCGACTCTCGATAATTCGAACCTTCAAGGGAAACAGAAAAAAGTTCGAGTTATCGAGGGTGAAATTATATAGAAAATGTTCTGAAGGGAAATGAAACTTGCTTCGAATTAGCGGGAGGTTCGAGTTATAGAGGGTTCGAGTTACCGGGAATCGACTGTAACACGTTTCATTATTATTTCAAATTTTTCCATTTAGTTACTTTTAACCTTTAAAATGAAATCCATAGTAGGGTCCACTATACTGGCTTTACATGTTTTCTGCTATGATGTCTGACAAGTCAAAAATTGAGAATTTAACAGTACTCTTTTGTTTTTTATTGTTATTTCGTAAAAAAAGACAACTGAATTTTGATTGAATAGATATATCGGTCGGGTAGCACTCCTCATTGTTACAGTGGCTATGTTATTTTTGCTAGGTTTAGTTTATGTCTACTTCTCACTGCGAAGACAATAAAGGACACCTGCCTCAAAGCTTTCTATAAATAAGACAGAATTAAATCGAGAATTTCACCGCCCTCCTTGACTTTATCTACATTTTTTCTTAATTTTTTAAAGTCTTCGATTAACTCCTTATCTATACAGTCGACTCGCGGTAACTCGAACCTTCGATAACTCGAACCTCCCGCTAACTCGAACTTTTTTCTGTTTCCCTTGAAAGTTCGAATTATCGAGAGTCGACTGTATTTATCACAGACTTTCTATATTGGAGCTGCGCCCGAGAGGGGGCAGGACCACTCAACCGTACACACCGCTGGGGTAGAAAACAAGTTCAAGACCGGCTAAGTCAGCGTATCGTTACCGCGCGAATACCATGCAGGCTATTCAAATGTTACGCTCTCGATCGAGTCGTTATGTAGGGATTGAGGCAAATTGATCAACGACCATGTAATCGATATTCAAATCTATCCGGCAAGAAATGGAAATAACAAATCATCCAGTTGTCCTATCACCTTTTTAAGATTAGACATTCTATGAAACACACCCAGTTACTAGGTCCATTCACGGTGAGAAGGCAAAAATCTGTAAACAACCATTACCCTTTCAGTTTTGGTTCTGAATAAACTAAAGTGTAAAAGTAAAATCTTTGAGAATTGTTATTCACTTGTTCAAAATAACCTACAAAAGATGATGATGACAATTATATACTACTGATGACAATTATATACTACATTATAAACTACAAGTATATACTACATTATAAACGTGATCTTGCCTCACTACTGAATTCTTCATCACTGAAGGGGGTCTGTTATGTAGGAAGAATCAAGAACAAAAAGCAAGGACCTACAGACTAAAAATCGTCTGTAAAATGCTTTTTAAGTAGCAAAAATAGCCGAGTTGAAAACTTAGAAACTTACTGAAAGCCACGTAGTTGCTTAGATATGACTTTTGTTTTATGCAAGCCGACAAAACTAGATATGCTGCGAACCGTGCGACACTACATAAAAGAGTTCAGTACTTTACCGTGTTGCTGTAATAGTTGATTGGAGCCCAAGATATGGTGCCATAACGGAAATGCGACGCTAAAGCTACTGAGAGCCACTGCAGAGCAACCAAAGTGAAAAGACATGCTGCAACCCAATGTGCCATGTTGCCTCTTAACGTTACCTTCTGTACGCTTTCTAGTACTTCAGCCTAAAGCCACTCGTTGCTCCTATTAGTAGACAGTACTCGAGGGAGTGTCTACCCTTATTTGGATAATGTGATAATTTCCTGTCAATCAAACTTACTAAAACGGACGCCGTGACTGCTCGTCTGTAAAGAACATAGTCACTAGAGACTCTTTTCTCTAAGGGATTCGAAATTGTTTCATGCATATGTGCAAAACTGAGCAAGACACCGGCCCAGCTAAAAACTGACCGTAAGTGAAGCATAATCACATTCAAATACCGCGAGAAATTTGGTGCTTTTCTAGGGAGACTGTCATATTGTTATCTCCACTAGTTACTGTCACATTAATTATGACCAGATCTGGTATAAACATATAGCAATTCAATAAAAACATAAAACATAAGCAAAACTTGTCAGTTTGATTTAAGCAAAACAGGTGCAGAGACCAGTTCATTGCCTTTCATTCCAGCTACATAGGAAGCAAAAAGAAGTCTCTAGCTCTCGCCCACATGTAGCGAACAATCTCATATGAGCTGCATAAGGGCGTGGCTTTGTTATTCTGACCTAAATGTCACTCAAAATCGTGGAATATGATTGACCGATACGTGTGTAGAAAGGATTTGTAAACATCATGTTTGTAATACTTCTTCCGGAAGATCTATCCCTAATTAAGACAAGTCAAGGTTAAAAACACCGTGATGTGTTTTTTATGGTTACATTCATTATCTACTCTTACTAGCTGAAAATCATGGGCTCATTTAGAACGCGTTTATCTATCTTCACTGAGATGTTTTTGTTCCATTTTAATAGCAGGGTTGTCCACACCCCTTCCACGACCACTGTGACATTCTTTACGGTCAGTTGACCAAATATTAAATACAGTAAATTCTGTTTTCAAGAAATAGTTTCTATCTATCAAGAAATGTTTTCTATCATTCCGCATCACACTGTAACCAAGTGCATCTTGTTTTTCATCCTGCAGCTTCCATAACCAATGATCAAACCACATAAAATCACTCGTTTTTCTATTACAGTTGTGTCAAACCATGGATACTTGACCTGAAACACTGGTTTTGAGACTGCTTTGGTGTATTTTTTAAGACGTGAAAGACGGCGTTTTATGCAGTACGTAGTTAATTGTGATGTTTTCGTTCGAGATTCTAAAAAAAAAAACCTTCCGTGTCAATTTCCTCAATAGTGGCTGATAGAAATCCTTTTATAGTAACACACTATATGCATCACCAGACTGCGGGCAAGAACGTGCACAAAGACCATTGTCTCGTTTAATTGACCAAATTACATTGTGCTCTGTGGGCCGTGAGGGGTGAATAACATCATGAAATTTATCACTCCACTCGACAGATCATGCACCACTTATTTATAATAACCATAACACCAAGAAGGCAAGGTTTTGTTATGCACAAACGTTTCAGTTCGTAAGTTTTATTTTGGCGTAAAAAGAGAAGAAATTCCATACAAGCATCGTGACCATTTGCAATTAATTGAATGCGTTTCTGTGGCCTCTAGAAGTAATTACCAGCTTAACAAACACAACATGAATTTGCCTCTGGCTGTTTAGTTTAATAGAAACGAAAGCGGAAGAAGCTGACGCCAATACTGGTTACATCATTAGTTACCATGGAGACAAATAGGCAACCGTTTACTAAAAAAAAGTGAAAAGAGAGCAAGAGAAACAAAGACAAACCCAACAACTCACTCTACTGTGCTTGAGTGATGAAGACTGAAGAATTTAGTCTAAACTAGAAATGTTCCTTCAGCAATGGCAGCAGTTGGTAGTCTGAATCGAAGGTTTACGTTTGGGTAATGGGTTCGTTCACATTTTTCAGGGAACAAACTATTAAGTCATTGCTTTTCCTCTTGAATCCTTTACCATGAATTGTTTTGACAACAAACAAACCTATAAGTAAATGAAGTGCCGATAGATAAATAAAAAGTTTTGTAAGGGCAATTAAGGTTCAAAACCTATAAAACGACAGAGGCCGAGATGCTACCTACACCGTACCTATACTGTAGAGATTTTGAATTGGCAGTTTGTAGTTAATTTTAGACTCTTCTTCTGGTTCTTATTTCATCCCCTGGAAACCTTGCCTTACTTGTTTGCAGACTTTGCTTTTTATCACGCTTTACATGGCTTAAATGTACTGACGACACCTCTTATTGGATGCTTGCAGTAGCACATGCAATAGACTCCATTCATAGTAGAGCGGTTAACCTCCTGTCTTCAAAAGTCGAAGTTACGTTACATTAGATTAGAGGAGAAACACATTTCCCTAAATAAGACAAGAACCTGGGACGTTTCAACTCTTTATACAAGCGCCTACCACATGATGACTCCATGAACTATTGAAAAGAGTCTTCAAAACAAGAGGATAGAGTTTCATTGGCACCAACAATTTTCACACTTTTCTAAACAAATGACAAGACATCTACGGGATAATCCCGAAAGGTAATATAGGATATGATCAATACACTGTTCCTGACACTGTAGCTGTCAGATCTACTTTACGTCCATGGCCTCTCGTGCCATTTTTTTCCCAATTTCTTTGAAGAACACTGAACTCAAAACCACCCACAATACCTTTTGTTGCGTGCACTTTTTCCGACAAGAGGGTCTCAATGGGGTGGTGTCTTTTACGGTTATCGGCTGAAATTTTGGCTGTTTTACGGCTATCGGTTAATTTTTTTCAGTTACGGTTAACAAAAAAATTAATTTCTTTTGTTTCAAAGAGTTTAATAAACCTGCATTTTTTGTATCTTCAAAGCAAAATAAAGGTCTTAGGATCATCTCGGGACTGAAAATGAAGCTATTCTTTTTGAAAAAAAATTAACATTTGATACATCATACTTTTTATAAAGTATTCCATTTCTAATATTATTTTACGCATAGAAATGTCAATAGTCCATTCAAAAATAATCTTTGTGAACAAGCAAAAGCAGACACGCGAACGCCAAACTCAAGGCTGGGGCGCGACATTCATTTTTAACAAAATTGACCGTTTTCATACTAGAGACCGAGTATTCGTGTGAGACGGGTTATCCGTTTGATAATTCGCATTAGATAGGTAATACGTCTTTGAAAATGGAATGGTTTTAATTTTGAATGAACAATCCGCCTGACTTTATCCGTCAATTTTGATGGACAGTTTATCCGTTCAGATTATCCGTTTCAGATAGCCTATATACAGCCGCACCCTGCCTCAGAAAAATCGAAGAAGGGGTGTCTGTGGTGGAGGGGGCGACTGCACACAGGCCAGTCTCAGACGGATAATCCATTTCTAGCTCTAGTTTGAAAACGGCCAATAAAAAAATTCCCGTGTCCAGCGTTTTTAATGATAGCGAAGGACTGTACAGAACCGTCTCTTGCTTGTCCATAGGCCTCATTATTCCGCGCGGCTAATGCGTTTCGGGTCACGTGGTCCGAGCGACTTTTTTTCTCAGACACGCCACCGAAATGCCTTGACTGAGATTGCATGGAAAGACGCCGCACAGGGACTAGGCCACGATGTATACCGCAGCGTCACAGAAAAACAGGGAATTGTTGCAGGGATTGCTGTTTATCGGCAACGTATTTTACAAACAGTGGCATCTCTACCCCCTGAAAATCGCAAATTTTAATTCCCAGCAAGAAGCCAGATTTTCGCTATGGAAGAAATCAGGTCCTTGAGAGAGTGGCGGAAATGGAGCCTAGGTCTAGGTCACAACTAAAAAGCGCTTGGCCAAACGTGCGTACGGAGTCAAAGTAGCCGGGAAATAAATAACGCAGCCATAAGTGGGTTAAGCACCTTCCTTAAAATTAACAACTCTAGGGAACAATTTCTTTTACGGTTAACTCTTTTTTACTCTATTTAGGGCTAACGATTAAAATTTTTCAATTTTTACGGCTATCGACTAGATTTTTGGCCTTTTTACGCCTATCGGTTAACCCCATTGAGACCCTCCGACAACCTCTCTCGACGTTATACCTGGGCCGTATTAGTGAACGTCGAACGCACACCATTTAAATCGCTAGTTAAAGTTTAAAGTTAATCGCCGGTTTCAGCTGCAAGAACGGCAGTACTTTTAACATTATATTCAATATATTTTGTCTTTATGTGAGTGTGAGCATTCATGGCAGTACATGTATGAAAGGATGTTAACCTTTTTTAGTATTCCCGCACATACCAACGCGTACGGTCACACAATTTGTGTCCACCTGTGTAGAGATCTTGAGTGAAGTAGTCCTAAACAAACCTTCTTGAGGTATCACACTGAGTACGAAAAACTGTAGATCAGTGATTCAACAAAATAACATTTTATTGGCCTTTCAAGGCTCTGATCAGCTACTGGAATCGTACTACTGCGGGTTAGTCGGAGCAATGAAAATAACACCATTGATCAACCAGTATTAATAAACAATGCCGACCAGTTAAAAACTATTATACTACTCTTGATTAGAGATAGTTCACAAGTGGTTAATAAAAGTTAATGGAAACGATTTGATGTTTTAAAGTAATAAAAATGTTTTTAAGAGTGCCACACAAGCCTATCGAAAAAGAAAATAGAAATACGGAATACTTTACACTGAAAGTTTCCACACTGGTGCCTAGGCTTGTTTCACCTTAAGCTATACTAGATGAACAGGCAGCATGCACTGTGGCCAAAAACGCATTTTCTTATGGTGTCGTGGCTGTAACTGCTGGGATCTGTCATGCTAAATGATTCTATCTGCTAGGGGGTTGATACTTTTCGCATTCTACTGCGTTACTTATTGCTGAAGCTGCAAAAATTAATGTTGCCTATAAATAGCCAGCCACAAAACCTGGCAGTCAGTGGGTCCATTAATTTTTTAAAGAGCGTCATAAAACACTTATTTAAATAGATATTAGTTAAAAAAATAAAATAAAAATAAATAAACGGTGCCTCTCTAAGAACTTTGACTTCACCTGCAAGGTGAGAAAAGCTTCCCCAACTTTTCAAGGCGCTTAACGAGTTCTGCTTCCGTATTCAGCCGCGTCTAATAACCTTATCCTAGAACCTACTACATCATAAGTATGAAATTAGTGAACACAGCGAAGCCTCCACCGTTTCCACAGGAGTTCTAGAGCTGTGTTACGGAGAGCCATTTATAAAGGAAAATTCTCTTGGTTCGAGTAATAGAAAACGGCTTGGGAACTCTAAGCTCTAATCCCTTTGTTGATCGTATTTTGAAGGACGTTCATTCGTTTAATATGTGCTTCCGTTTTTTTGAAAACAAGCAGGAATCAGTTAATCGACTATTACATCACTTATTACGTGCTCAACTAATCTCGCACCCATATCTCTTGATCTCCTTTCGGCAAGGGTGTGGCTGCCCTCGAACGTCGTACTTGTCATTCTCAAAAAAAAAGGAAACAGTTTAATCTTCAGATAACAACTTAGTCTGCCTTACACGATACAGATGAGTGAAAGATTACACTGGTTGAAAACCCTGAATCACACTTGTCATTAAAGGAACATGGCAGGCAGTTCGCCTCCAAACGGTCCCTAAGCAAATTGGTAACATCCGCTGACCATAAATATTGATAATTTTTTACTACAAGCACTGCTGTAGCAACAAAGGGAACTGGATACGAGATAAGTGTGCAACGTAAGGATTCATTTTAGAAGGAGTCTTCCCTTTCGATCATATCGTCCTCTTGGATGTAGGCATTTCTTCGACTCATCTGTTCATCTTGGGTAGTGTACAAGTCTCCGACCTTGTTCCTGTTCATGAATCTTCGTGCAATGCGGTACTTAACGGCTAAAACAGCCAAGGCTATGATAACAATTACGGCCAGTCCTCCCGCGGCCGCTGCACCACCTATCAAAGCAGTTTGTTGGCTTTTTCCAGTATCTACCACAAAGGAAAAAGAAACTTCGATTAGCAGATAAGTCTAAAACCAATATGAAAGAGAAGGAAAAACTATAAAGAGTTTTTAATCAGGTGGCCAGCATCCATGCACATACCCACCTACCCCTCCCCTTAACAAACATTAACACTTAATTCTCACTTAAGGCAAAATGTTGGTTTAGGGGAGTGGTAGGTGGGCAGATTCTCAGAAACGTATACTGATCCCAAATTTTCTGCGATAGAACAGACAAGTAATGAAAACAGCTGCCTCTCCTCGCTCCCCGCCGCTAAGGTCGTTTCGACAGAAGGGACGTCTGCGCCTCAGTGACAAAAATTCCATACTGATGATGTAAATAAGTGTTGATATAGCAAATCTCGTAGTCATGGGGTTCCCAATGTAAATTTGTTCGATCTTATGTTTCTCCAGGTCAATTATGGTTAAGTTTTGTGTTCTTCTGAGAACGAGCTCCGGCAAATCTCAAATGCTTCTTCTAAAGATATATTCCAGGAATAACGACCGTTTATTTTCTCTGTGTACTTAGCTTTTATTAATCCTCGCGGCCTATAGTTTCTCTTCATAAAAGAGAAACGTAACAAGTAACCGGCCTACCTCCACTTGGCACTTGGCCAACAGAATTCCATAAACAAGCAACTTCCATATCCTGGTGTCATGGCGTTTTTACCGATAAGAAAATTTTTAGAACGATTTTGGTGCGAATTTAGAATATCTTTTACGTCGCTCTGGGTTATGGGCTCCTGCCAATTTACAGGTTTTCCGCCTAGCATCATAGCCTTTAAGTAAACGTGAGGTTGACCTTAACTTGTTTTGATACAAAAAAGGCACTCGTGACTGTCACCTCCAGCCTTGTTTCCACCTGTAACTATAAAGTTGGCTAGTGGGAAACTTGGAATTTGGAATTTGTGGGCAACCTTCCCTCCTTTCACTTAAAACTACTGTCAGCATATTTAGTTGTCCATGCGTCATACCTCCTTCATCACGTTCTTCCGTCCCAGTCTCCGTCTCCATGATCATTATTGGGCCGCTGGAGAGAATATGTGTGCTTGTACTTTCTTCATGTTCTATGTCTTCCTCAACTGCGCCTCGTCGCTTTCTTCTTTTGCTGCTTAAACAACCCCTGCTGCATCTATAAACAAAACCTTCGGTTTATAAATCATCGAATTTTTTTTCAGCTTCAGTCATATCGACGCCACTTGTACACCTTCCATAATACATCTTGTATGCGCCTCAAAATTTTGCTACCGTCAAACTATCCGTCCTTTAGAGAGTGAAGTTACCATTTACATGGGAAAACCGGAAATCCCTGTTAGAAAATCAAATGGTTCGCGCCATTACGTTTGGGAACCTTCCGAAAATATGGGCTGTGATTTGAGGCGATGCCAATTTTTCTACTCTTTTAAGTCTGTGCAGTCGATTTTGATTTATTTTGTAGCGGGTCGTTCTCCCATCACGTCAAGTTCTTCAGTTTTATGTTTATGCACAAGATTTCCACCCGGGTGGTTTGTGTAAATGGTAAGCACAGAACATCGCAATAAAAAACGAGAATGGAATTACAGTAGAGTTTTATTCGGTTTTCCGCGTTTTAGAACTGCCTCTTCTTCGGTGTAACATGGAAGGTTTACAATAGACTTACCTGGAATTAGAACTGCCTCTGTAACAAGCCAACAACTCGCAGTGAAAGTAAACAACGTCATAATCGTTGAAGAACCTGAACGATCTAATTTTAAGCTGCTGGGAGCTCGCTGATGGATTATACGTATATTCCATAGTTGTATCTTGCTCGCAACTAGTGTAAAATGTAAATAAAAAATAAATTAACGTATTTTAGTTTTAATGCTATGGATTTTTCTGGGCGTTCATCCGCTCAAACTTATCCCCCTATCAAGAGTATAAACTCTACTCAAGGATGAGGATTAACTCCGTCGCAAAGGCTAGTCTAGTTCAGCGCTGAAGTACAATTTTTGTTACCATAGAAGTTGCGAATGATGATGTCAAACTTCTGAGCCCTGTAAAGGATTAAGGAGGCTCGATTTCCAGTCGCTGTTCAGGAAATTCGGCCCGCAATCATGGAGGATCAAATAGCCGGAAAAACGACCTAAAGCATGCTTAAGGGTCAACACGAAGTCGATACGGAAATAGACTACAGGTACTTCCTCAGTGATGATAAGAGCGAGCGAAATATGTGAGAGGGCGTGAAAATCACTAACCGCAAGGTAGGTGCAACGCGTCTCGCTTCTCCCGCGCGTGGCAATTTCACAAGCACTCACGTATTTCGCTCGCTCAACTTCCCCTGTGGAAAATGAGGGAATACCTGAAACCTAAATCCTAGACATATGTTACACTAACCCATTCTGTATAATATTATAATAAGGCCAGGAGTAGAAACTTCCATATTTTGTGGCTTTGCAGTTTTCGGCCATGATCACCAGGTTGGCGCTGGACTCCACACTGTACTTCACGTAAAGATACTCATTTAACGCGACCAATACAGGGTAGTCCTTCTCCGCATAGGGAGTGGCAAATGCCGCAGTCTTGTAAAAGTCCATTTTGAAAGTGAAATTCCCATATCCAGCTAAGAAGGAAGCAAAATATCATTAATATAGCCCTCTTTTTGGTATGGAAATACAGTAGTAGAACCCCGATGACTCGAACTCGCGGATAACTCGAAAGTCCTTTGGATTTCACCCCACTTTTCAGTCATGTTTATTCGGTTAACTTGAACTCGAATAACTCGAATTCTCTTCTAACTCAAACTAAATTTCCTTTCCCTTGATCAAAAAGTCACTGAAAATTACCCGATAACTCGTCAGACTCGTATCCTGGTTCTTGTAACTCCACTCGGATGCCATTCTATTAGCTCTTCTTGTTGTGTAATCAGTGAAAACATTTAATCTAACATACACTGGTTAACAGTTACAGAAATTTTATTTTAGTGGTGTAACGAGTAACGAAGAGATCACGTTTCAGCTGAGGTCTAAATCATGTTACCGTTTCAGATAAAACAAGTTAAACTTGCACTGCAGGGGCATTATACACGGCAGAGCTGAAACTGATCAGTAACTATCAATTTTTAACAATGAAAATTTAATTTTGCAATCAACCCCGATAACTCGAACCCTCGCTAACTCGAACTGTTTTTCCTTTGCCTTCAGAGTTCGAGTTACCGGATTTCTACTGTAGAATGAACTCTGTCAAAAATCCTTTGAACATTTACAGTTTTCTCGAGCATGTAGCTCAATGTAGACCTGTTCTCTTGTTGTTTAAAGGCGCAGTCGAATATTTTCAACTTTGTGATGGGAAAGACGAAGGTTTTGTCTCAGGTAAGTCTAATAACTTTAGGGTAGCCTTAGCGAGACCTATGACATTTCAGCGCCAGATTAGATTTACGTTACCTTTTTAAAGGAGATTGAGCAGACTGAAAGACGTCGACCGACTTGTGACGGTATTATTCTAAAGAAAAACACCTAACTATACTTGAAACGCAGACCGTGCAACGATAATGGGCATTTGGGCACGCTAGTGCCAAATGGAGGGAAAAAGTTAAGTCTAAATTAAAATTTCCAATTTAAATATTTTCTTTTTGAGGAAAAAAAATGAAGAAGGCATAATTCAAGTACCTTCTGATCCAATGAAGATATGTTGGGGCTGGAATTGAATGCTTAGCATCTTCCTTCTGGAATAGCTGCAGTAGAATTTAAATTTGATATCGTGTGTCCGGGTGATAACATTGTCAATAATCACTGCATCTGCTCGGATTTCATTCCAAAAGATTAATGCATCCTTCGTTTCATTCACCAGTGTTCCGCAGGAATTTAAAGGGGTACTGATTAAAAAGTGTGTGGAATTCTCGGTAGCTCTATGGACAACAAATAAAGACAACATAAATAAAGGATAAACATAGAACTGGACAAAGCTTAATTTTCAACTGCAAAATAATGGTTTGGTATTTTAATTAAGTTAATTTAATTTTCTGTATTTGCGGTTTAATTGAAATTAAACCGCAAATACAGAAGTAG
This sequence comes from Porites cylindrica, assembly GCA_964035525.1. Lineage (NCBI taxonomy): Eukaryota > Metazoa > Cnidaria > Anthozoa > Scleractinia > Poritidae > Porites > Porites cylindrica. Next base: position 49,313,967 of record OZ037779.1, on the reverse strand, counting down.
GCAGGGGCGTAGCGTCCATATACCCCGGGGGGGGGGGGGGGTACTCCCTAATATGGGCTACATAGGTATGTGCGGCCCCAAAGGGTAGGGTTTTTCAGCCGTTTTGGTCATAAATTGGGTATCGATTTTGCCTATTTTGCCGCCATTTTGGTCATAAATAGGGTAACGATTTTTGCACTGTAGTCTTGAATGCACTTTTTTAGAAGAAGCTACTTCCTTATCATGTCCCCCTCCTTCCATCCGCGCTTTGCCTTCCTCTCCACCGGCTGCTTTGTAGGCTAGAAAATACAAGCAACAAAAACCCTTCACAAAATAGGGTATCAAATTTTTGGTTAGGTCATAAATAGGGTAGGGAAAATCGCAGATTTTGGTCATAAATAGGGTAAGGGTTTTGGGAAGCGGGCCGCACACCCCTACCCAATTTTTCTGCGAGTACCCCCCCCCCCCCCCGGGCCATATACGCACATACACCCGTGCGTTAACAGCTGAAATCTGGAAAATATATCCTGAAAGCATTTATCGGGATGATTGATAAATCTGTCGGGTAGACATCTCTCTCTTTGCGTGCGTGCAACCTCCTTGATCGCGTCACTGTTTTACCTTTTTTTCCGTAAACATTGCTTAGCACCTTGCCGATAACAATAGAGATGTAAATTTAACAACTAATTATTGCATTCTCCTTCGTATTTGTTCACTGAAAATGTCTTGCGAAAACGCAGAAATGGCTTTTCTAAGCTCCTAAGTTTTAAAAACGTCCTGGGGGAACATGCCCCTAGATCCCCAGACCCTCCCCTCTAGTTTAAGTACCTTTCAGTACCTCACGCTATGCCCCCGGAAGGCACGTATGTACAATCTTGAAGAAGATAAAAACGGATTGAAAAACTTTAGCGTAACACTTTTTAGTTCTTTGTTGTTTGTAACGTTCGACGGCTCAGGAAGCAGGGGCATTTATAGTCCATTACGCACATACGCCTGTGCGTACAACTGAAATCTAGAAAAACATTTGTAAGCAAAAAAGGAAACATTATTTTGTAATCATTTAATCGGGATGACTGCGGCTAATTTTCCCATTATGTTGGTGTCTTTGTGTAAGTATTTCCTATATCCTTTTATTATTCCATATTGAATACAGTTATGGAAAGCTCGATCAGCGACCATGAGCTAATTTATGTCACCTTAAGATTGAAGAAGGCGCGCTCCAAACCCATTTATATTACTACCAGAAGTTTTAAACACTACAGTCCTATTGATTTCAGCAATGACGTATCATTGGCACCGTGGTCCATAGTCGATGTTTTCGACGATGTCGAGGATAAAATTTATGCATTTGATTCGCTGTTTACTGAGATACTCGACCGTCATGCTCCAGTTAAAACCTTTAAAGCACGCTGTAAGCCAAACCCATGCGTAACCGACAACATCCGCGGATTGATGAAGACCAGGGATGATTGGCGTAAAAAAGCAAAGAAAACAAATGACCCGCTATCCTGGACTGCCTACAGATATTTCAGACAGGAAGTAAAGAGGGAAATTAGAATTGCTGAACGAGAATTTGTTGCTGAACAAATCCAAAGGAACCCAAATAACACCAATAATATCTGGAAAGCAATCCGCCAGTGTGTCCCCAATAAATCTACATCTCAGCGAACATTTAGTAAGAGCGTCAAATCTGTTGCAGACGAATTTAACCAGTTCTTCGTATCTGTTGGTCAGAGCACTGTTGACAAAATTACGTCCCTGGCTAATGAATGCAACTTAACACTTAATCAGAATTATTTCGTGCCGAGACAATACGCTTCCTCTGACCAGTTCACACTTAGTACCGTTGATTATAAACAAGTAGAGCGTATAATAGCAGCGATGCCTTCAAACAAGGCCCCCGGGATAGATAAAATTCCGATCCGTGTCATCAAAGACTGTCTTAATCCAATTGTTCACCCAATAACGTCTATCGTTAATGCATCCTTTCAAAACTGTGTTTTTCCATCAAAATGGAAAACAGCCGAGGTTACACCCATCCTAAAGGAGGGCGACCATGAACAGGCAAACAACAATAGACCCATCTCACTTCTACCAGTTTTATCGAAGGTTTGCGAAAGGGTAGTACATAATCAACTCACCTCGTATCTGCAATCAAATGACACCCTATCAAAGAGTCAAAGCGGTAACAAGAGATGGCACTCTTGTGAAACATCTGTCATTGAAACAACAGACACAATTCTTAACGCCATCGATAAAAAGAAGTTAACGGCAGTTGTACTATTAGATATGAGCAAAGCCTTTGATAGTGTCAATCATGATACGTTAATTTTAAAATTGCAAGATGTCGGAATTTCCAGTGACACTCTCCAATGGTTTCGTAGTTACCTAAGCAACAGGTCACAAGTAGTACGAATCTATTCAACGCTATCTGAGCCTTTGTCTGTGACCAGTGGCGTTCCTCAAGGAAGCATCTTGGGCCCACTTCTTTTTAGCATATATACGAACGATCTTCCATTGATCCCACAGAAATGCAGCACCCAGAGTTATGTAGATGATACGAAACTCATCACTTCCTTCGAGCTTAAAGCCAACTTGGATGCAATTGCTGATTTGGAAGACGACCTGTTTAAAATAGGGGAATGGTGTTCCAACAATCAATTGTTACTAAACCCTGGCAAAACCAAGTTGATGATATTTGGCAGCAGGCAGATGCGTGCAAAATTCCAATTTCGTTACCTTTCCTTTATGGGTAAGGACATTGTCCCTACAGACACCGCCAAAGACCTTGGTGTGACTTTGGATTCTAATTTAACTTACGATGAACATATAATTAAAACCGCTTCCTCGTGCATGTCCCGCCTTGGCCAGATAAACCGTGTCAAGCATGTCTTCGACAAACGTACACTTTTGATGATTATTAATTCCTTGGTTTTTAGCAGGTTATTTTATTGCTCCAATGTTTGGTCAAATACCTCAAAATGTAATGTCAACAAGTTACAGGCAGTGCAGAACTTCGCATGCCGCATTGTTAGCGGCGCGCGTAAATTTGACCATGTTACACCAATTCGCAAGGAGCTAAATTGGCTTTCAGTTCCCAGTCAGCTTTATTACCGGAACGCTACAATGGCTTTTAAATGTATGACCGGTCAAGCCCCTGAATACCTTACATCAAAATTCATAAAGCGAGCAGAGGTTAGCCGACGTAGCACCAGAAATTCACAGCTTTTACAAATCCCCTTTTTTAGAACAGCTGCCGGTCAGAGAACATTTTTCTATAGAACTGTGAACTTATGGAACTCCTTAGACAATTCCTTTAAACTGTGTAACTCGATTGATGTTTTTTTTTTTTTTTTAAAACTCGTTTACGTACTAAATTACTTAAAGAATTGTAATTTTATATATATTTTAAAACATTTTTAATTGTAAATAGGATCATGTATTGTCTTTGAAAAGCCCCTTGGGAAAGTCAATAAAGTATGTATGTATGTATGTATGTATGTATGTAAAATGTCCTGTGGAAAAGGCAGGAATTGGCATTTCCGAGATCCTAAATTTAAAAATTTTCTGGGACAGCAGTCTAAAAACTTTTCTTTTGTGCGTGCAACTTCAAAATCTTACGCTACGCCCCTGATTTGTTGGACAAGAAACTGTGATTTTTTCATTTACAATTTATTCGTTTACGTTAAAAACGGTTCCGTAGCACAGAAATGAGGCGTAATTGAGAATGTCAACAAATTGCACCAGGCAACCATGAAACTGCGCCTCGTTAAAATATTAGAGATCCTGGGCCAAGGGGCCTCGTATCGTAGTTAAGAGTTCAAGCATTCTCTGTAGCTGACGTCAACAGGACTCTTAACAGGTGCATGAAGATGGTAGCAAGTTTAAATGAATTAAATAAATGAAATGTCGTGGATGAGACGGGATAACAGACATACTCTCTTTACATTATCTTATCATATTAACATTCTATATGATGTTAACAGTAAGCTCGAACGTCAACATACACTGGCAGCCGTTATCAGTCCAGTTATGAGCTCACTGAAACCCACCCAGCCCATGATATGAGGTAGACCACACCACCGGGAAAACATCCCTACTCTTTCGAACAGTAGACTAGTTTGGATTCTTTTACGTCTCCTTCGATTTGACCAGTGAAGGAAACATAAAGGAGACAAGGCCGACGACTTAAAGTCACCGCCAAATGATGCGAACATCTGAAAAGAGACAAGATTCTCAGTAGCCACAGCCATGCATGATCCTAAACAGTTTTTTTAAAAGACCCTGGTTTTTGGTCAAAGGAACCCACGACCAACCGCGCGGCAGATGAGTGCTCGCCCAACTGAGCTAACCAGACGGCATTTAATTCAGTGCAGTTGTATTCAGTACTAAAAAGATAGACTACCTGCATGAAGAGTAACGCAAATGTAGACTGCTGACGTTGAAAAATGGAAATGTTTGCTTCTCCAGCGAAACAGTCATGTTGTTCTCGTCACATGCAACTGAAACGCCGGGTTCTGAAATAAGCGAAGTATCAATAATCAGTTTTGCAGAAAATATCTTATCAAAATACTTTAATTTGCACTTTATCCTTGGCTTCGATCAGAATTTATTTTGCAGGTTATGAAAGGCAACCACACTTACCAACACAAGTCAAATTATTGCTGGTCATTGTTGTACCTTCCGGGCATCCACAATAAAATGATCCAGGAATATTGTAGCAATGATGGCTACAGCCACCATTGTTGGTTGAACATTCGTCAATATCTATGAAAAGTATGTAAATGTGAAGCTAAAGCTCAACTAAAAAGCAATAAATGTGAAATAGAGTGCTTTTTTTTAAATAAGTACCATGCAGGCAAAAATGTACAAGAAGAACAAAGAACTAAAGTCATTTTTTCGTGAAAACTATTTCGTGAAGTTGTGCAACCAAATTTTTGTTTGTCATTTAATATTTTCCTTTAAAATCTTAGTTGGCACATTCAAATCGTAGGTAGTACTGACTACTAGTTTCTATTGGAACAATTAGCCTACTCGTTCTCGTTTTCTTAGTAAGGACTTTAAGATCCAACGACGCGACGGCGACCAGAGCGTCGCTTAAAAAGCGAATTTGCATTCTTTCAGTCTTTTTAGCGATTATTCCTACCCACTTAATTACTTTGTCAATTGTAGGCGAACCCTCCTAAAGCTGAATTTCAAGGGACCGTATTCAAGCTCAGAAAGAGAAATAAAATTTCGTCGTTGCTTGTTTACGTCCTCCATAAAACGCGAAATTCGGCATTTTCACGTCATAGTCGTGCAAAAACGGGAAAGAAATGTACAAAAAAGAGTGATGCACCTCCGAAGTTGTTGTTTTGCTTATTAAACCTATTGTTGTTTTGGCGTTCTTGTTGTCTTCCGCGTCGTTGGATCTAAAAGTATCTAATCTCAAATAGTAAACTCGATGCTTCGCGTCTCGTTGACTAATTGGACAGCTGAAAACGTTTTTGAGCGACGCACGTTGGTCTGGAATCGGGTGTGGTTTTTGAAAGAACTACGAGAGTGTGTGAACGTATTTATCGTTTCAATTCCAAATGAGTAAGAAAGAAAGAGAAATACGCGAATTCGAAATGGATTTGAAGAATTTTTTGTTTGCGCTCTAATCTAAGTAATGATAACATGACTTCTGCCTAAAGGCCAGGTCTGATAACGGGCATGGATATTAGAGGTCTGGTCTGAAAACGGGTGTGGAAAATTACATTTTGGTCTGAAATGGAGTCAGGATTTGGAGAACCGGGTGGCACACCCCCACCAAGAATTCCCAGGAATACCCCCCCCCCCCCCGGGGATTCAGTACGTTGTATAAATTAGTTGTTCGCCAGTTATCACACCCACACACGTCTACTGGGTTCATTGAGTACTTCGGATGATCTAAGCTGACTTCCATTCTAACTTGGGACCTCACCTAAACAGGATTTTCCATCAGAGGACAGTCGATAACCACTGACACAAGAACAGCTATAGCTGCCTTGAGTGTTGGTGCAGACTTGATCGCAATCCGCTGGCACATGAAACTGGAAGTCCAAAGGAGGTGGAAGCGCATACGAACTGGATGGTACATAATATTCAGACGATGAAGAAGGGGCAATTTGCCCAGCTGTGCAAAAACGAATTGGCAAATATTAGCTTAATTTCCTTAAGAAGTGTTTGACCCTTGGAAATAGTCTAAAAAGTGGGGAAAGGAGAAAAATACAGCAGGTATGAATTTTGTAGCCTAATTTTCCCTTTCCCATTAACTAGCAGAAACATTTAATCCTCATACGCACGATATCGATTTCTTCCCAGTACAAGACAACCAAGTAGAGATACGTGGTGGAATACGTACAGAACGTAAATAAATAAATGTGGACTTAAAACTTAGGTAACACAACACTTCTTTTCTTCATTTTTCGGACCATCTCTCGTGATGTTGTATAAACCGTCTGTTGGCGTTGTTTCCATGACTGACCCATCCTGGGGAGCTTAATTTTGCACATGTTACTTGGAATGGAAAGAACGAAAGTTTAGCATTACTGTGTAAACCGTTGCAGAATGTTCAGTATTCACCACGAATCTGAATAAAAAATCCTCTCATATATTTGCAATATGAATGCAGTCAAACGTTTTCCATAGTGTACGGATTAATTATAAGTTAAGCATAGAACATCGTCAAACTACTTACCGCTACCACTTGGGACGGAGCTAGAAACTGTCCTTGCTGAGATTTCTGCCACGAGTACAAAATAAAATGTGTTTGTTACAATTCCAATTAATTGAAACTGAATGCAGGAAAATCAAAAAGGAAGTTTTCTGTTACCTGATGTTGGTGAAACAGTTGTAGGTATTGAAGATGCATTAGCTATAGAGTAAAAGGTAAATGCATAGAGTTAAATAAAAGTATTTATGAAAAGAAACAAACTAGTAGGTATTTAAGGTAGGTAGTTTTTTCTCCAGTGTTTTGCACCTCTACTAGCTATAGGCCTTAATATTACCTTGTTTTTGTGCGTACTGAATAACGCATATGAAGCCACACTGGTGTCATATATGCATAGATTGTTTAGGTTGTACTCACTTGAACAAATCACCGATGCATCTTCACTGTGAGCGCAGTTTTCTACACCCCATCCTCTGTGCCCACAATCTACAATAGACCTTTCATTTCCCGAGCAAAATACATCGTCCAACCAAATTGGACCACTTCCTTGACCGAAGCGTGCACTGTGTGGAGCACTAACTGCGTCTGGATATCCAAGTTCACGGCAAACAACTCTCGCGTCGCTTATATCCCAGTAGTCATCACAAACAGTTCCCCAGTAACCGTTGTACAAAACCTCTACTCTTCCCTCTCCTTTCCAGTATCCTCCAACTAACCGCAAACCTAAAATAAAGCGACAATATCAAGTATAGTAAAAATCCTTTATACAGTCTAAATAATCGCACATTCTTTCCGTATTGCTTCCAATATTCAGTAAATATAATCAATTATATATCAGTTAGGCTACGAGCCCGGGGGAGTGGGGGAGAGGGGGGGGAGGTACTCCCTATGATGGCCTGTAAGCGGAGACTCCGCCCGAAAGGGACATCTTTTTCAGGCCTCAGGTATAATATGAAAGAATAGGGATTTTACTCGTAGGAGTATGTAAAAGGGTAGGGAAATCTGTCGCTTGGGTCTGTGAAAGAGCCCAAAAGGGCTAACAGATGGATTTTATGGCTTTATAAAGTCGAGAAAACGTTCAATTGTTGTGATTGATTCCTTTTTAAAAGAACAGGGCATTTACAGCAGTTAAAAGGGATGCAAAGTTCTAAACAAAGTGTGTGAAAGGGGTACCATTTGTCAATAACGGAAGGTATACAATAGGGGTACTTTTTTGTGAAAAATGGTATATAAAAGGGTAAGGGGTTGGACCTCGGAGCGGAGCCTCCCCGTGTAAACATTTGTTGATTACCCCCCTCCCCCCTAGCTTTCCATGAGTGAAATTAAAGTCGTGTCTGCGCTACTTGCCTCGGTGACTAGCTATTAATTCATTTTTTGGAAAATGAGAATGAGTAGTCCAATTGTCTCAGTAGAAGCCAACTGGCATACTACCTTCGATTCGGCTATACAAAGTTTTGACCACAGGCAAAAAAGCCTTTGTTTACACAACTTAAGTTCACATCTAAGTCGCTTAATTTGTTTGTCACAAAGATACAACCTAAGATTTGTACTGTTTATATCAAAAACCATTCCCTGTTTTGTGGACGCTGTCATTAGTCTATTGGTTTATTTATTTCTCTCTCAGAATTATGAATCACATAATGATATTAAAAACAATAATAATAATATTATTATTATTATCATTATTATTATACCAAAAATACCTAATACAAGCTCTGGATGCGCTAAAAGATACGCGTTAAGGTGTAATATTGGAGCCACCTAATTTTCTTACCAAAGGAAGAGACTGAGGAAGAAGCTGCAACTGTTGGAGATATTGCTGTAAGTTAAAGAGAAACACTCAAATAGGTACGTGAGCAAGAAAGTTGTAACTACTTTGGTCTTAAAATGAGTAACTTTCAATATGTGGACTCATACCCTACTGGCCTCACAGGTTAGTTACTCTATTAAAACTTGGGTCATGTTTCCATATTAAACAGTGAATATTGAATACCTGGGGTCGGTGAAATCCTGTCAAGACTTGAACTAGTTGAATTATGAGCTGTCAAAGCAATTAAACAGAGATTCTTAGTTAGAAAAAAATGGACGTTAAACTTTTCTATCCTGAGTGATAGACGCAAAAATGAACGGGAGGGAGGGAAAAGAGAGAGGGGATTGGGAGAGATGGAAAGGGAACCTTTGCTTGCGCCTGCCACACAGGCCATACCTTTACGGTTTGTTGTAAAAGATGCAACATACCTCCTCCGTTTCCACAGTAACGTAACCAGCATGCTGGAGGTGGTCTAAGCTCATACACGTAAAACCCGCTACAGTTACGAACACGTATATTCGTCGACCAGTGACAGCAACCATAGTCCCAATGGAAGCACACTGTACCACTGACAATCCCATCAGCCTCTGAAGGGTGCGGGGTACTTAACCATCCCGGCGCATGCGAACTGCAGCGATTTTTACCAACACAACTAGTGGCTATTTGAGATCCTGCTGACCCACCAAATCGGTACCATCCAAAAGGAAGGTTATTATCGCATTGATAATAGCCATAGTATCCGTTGTAGAAGCCTTGTGCTCTAACCGAGTCATTCAGGTAGCTGTAGCTGTAGCATTCTAGGGGTAATTGGAATGAGTAAAAACAAGATAAACTGAAGAGGAAAAAAATAACAATTATCGTTCTAGCGTTTCCTTTACCCTTTTTTAGTAGATTATACAGCACCATTAATAACAACTACAGTTTCCTACACACGGTCTGCAAGAAGTTATCGGCGAATCGTATTCTATCAGCTCCCTTTTTTGAAAAGCTGGAAAAATAATTGAGGTGTCGATGAAAAACAACCATTCGCTATTTTCTCATAGACCATAAAGTACCTTGTTTACCGACCAAAATTTTGCATAGCCGTTGTCTTTGTTTTCTCTTGTGATGACTATAGACTAATACTCAAGAGAAATTGGAAACAATGCTTATGCAAACTTTTGGGGGGTAAACACGGTGCATTATGGTGTATATAAAAATGATGACTGAACCGTACGATCAAACGTTAAAAAAATCCATAAATTGCTTAATAATGTTTTTCCTCAATTTTTTTTGTTGCGAGAATATCTTTTTTAAAGTACCTGCAAGTTTGTTTTATCTTAGTCAGTAATATGGTATCGACGTCACTTTTAATTAGTATTTTCTCACCAGGTCAAGCCACTGTAAATCTTTTTAGACCATTGGGGTCTTCAAAGTGGGGAAAACTGAGGATTTGCCTATAATCTTCTTTCCCCCCCTGCGTGATGCCAATAGCATACTGAAGGTTTGTAAAGTATAACTTATGTTACTGTAGAGACAAGTATCTTTCAAATTTTGTCTTATTTACGTGGTACCCCTTAATTCAGGGGAAAAACTCACGTGGCCTACTTTAGGAAAACAAACCTCACTCAAGCCAAGTAGACCTGAAAGTGCAAGCCTTCTTGAATTTAACTCTAAAGGCAAAAAAGGTTTTTATCTACTTACCAGAATTGGATATACTAAATGGCATAAAAGAAGAACTTTTTGTTGGTGAAGTTGCTGAAAATAATATAAAGTTACGAAAATAAATTAGCAGTGTACATTTCATAGGTAATAAGTTCATAGAAGTTTGATTCTCTTCAAAGTAGCCTCCCACACAGACGCGAGACGAACCCCCTAAGAACATCTAACCTCAAACTTAATTAAATTGAAGCGACAATATCAAGTAGGGTTAAAATCCTTTATACAGTTTAAATAATCGCACATCCTTCTCGTATCGCTTCCAATACTCAGTAAAAAAAAATAATCAATTATATATCAGTTAGGCTACGAGCCCGGAGGAGTGGGGGGGGGGGGGGGGGGAACTCGCTATGATGGCCTATACGGGGAGGCTCCGCCCGACAAGTATATCTTTTTCAGACCTCAGGTATATGAAAGGGTAGGAATTTTACTCGTAGAAGTATACGAAAGGGTAGGGAAATCTGTCATATTTGGGTCTGCGAAAGGGCTAACAGATGAATTTTATGGCTTTATATGATTCTTTTTTAAAAGAACAGTGCATTTACAGCAGTTAAAAGGGATGCAAGGTTTCAAACAAAGTATGTGAAAGAGGTACCAGTTGTCAATAACGGAAGGTAAACAAAAGAGGTACTTTTTTGTGAAAAATAGTATATAAAAGGGTAAGGGGTTGGACCTCGGAACGGATCCTTCCCCTGTAAACATTTGTTGAGTACCCCCCTCCTCTTGGGGGGGCTACGAGTTGGAGTTTTCCATAAGTGACATTAAAGTCGTATCTGCGCTACTTGCCTCGGCGACTAGCTATTAATTTACTTTTAGAAAATGAGAATGAGTAGTCCAATTGTCTCAGTACAAGCCAACTGGCATACTACCTTCGATTCGGCTATACAAAGTTTTGACCACAGGCAAAAAAGCCTTTGTTTACACAACTTAAGTTCACATCTACGTCGCTTAATTTGTTTGTCACAAAGATACAACGTAAGATAACATAAGATAACATAACTTTATTATTTATATAGCGCAAAATACATTGGTATATGACCTAATGCGCTTCTTTATATCAAAAATCTTTCTCTATTTTGTGGACGCTATCATTAGTTTATTAGTTCATCTATTTCTCTCTCAGAATTATGAATCATAAAATGATATTAATAAAATAAAATAAAATAATAATAATAATAATAATTTTATTTTTGTTATCATCGTCATTATTATTTTACTTAAAATACCTAATACAAGCTCTGGATGCGCTACAAAGATACGCGTCAAGGCGTAATATTGAAGCCACCTAATTTTCTTACCAAAGGAAGAGACTGAGGAAGAAGCTGCAACTGTTGGAGATATTGCTGCAAGTTAAAGAGAAACAGTCAAGTAGGTGAGCGAGAAAGTTGTATCTACTTTGGTCTTAAAATGAGTAACTTTTAATATGTGGACTCATACCCTACTGACCTCGCGGATTCGTTACTCTAAACTTGGGTCATGTTTCCATATTAAACAGTGAATATTAAATACCTGGGGTCGGTGATATCCTGTCAAGACTTGAAGTTGAATTATAAGCTGTCAAAGCAATTTAACAGAGATTCTCGGTTAGAAAAAAAATGGTTGTTATCAGGGTTTGCAAATTTTATTGATGAGTGGAGTCAGTGTGGCTTCTACTTCACAAATTTAGGAGTCATTTTGGAATATTTGGAGTCAAGTATCAGACTTTCTAGCTCTTTCTAGCACGTAGTCCTGCATGGCATGTATACACTATCGTGAGGGATACACGAAGTAGCTGTGGCGGTCCGCTGGCCTGGAAAGCTCAAATCCATGATGGCGGTCATCGAGTAAACTTTGATCGTAATTTACCTGACCCTCTTCCCGTTTTGTCATGCAGTATAATTCTTTAATTTCGATGAGTTAATTAAGGTTTAGAACGTTAACAATTAACGTAAATTGTATTTGTTGCGAAAAAGGTAAGGACAAAACTGTGTTTGTTACCGAAAATTTTTGGAGTCGAAGTGACTCCCTCAGTAACCTCAGTGGAGTCATCTGAACAATTTTGGTGTAAAATACGCCAAATTTGGGGTATTTGCGAACCCTGGTTGTTATACTTTTCTAGCCTGCGTGACAGGCGCAAAAATGGGGAAGGGAAGGGAGGGAAAAGGGAGAGGGGATTTGGGAGAGAAGGAAAGGGACCCTTTGTTTCCGCCTGCTACACAGACCATACCTTTAAGGTTTGTTGTAAAAGATGCAACATACCTCCTCCGTTTCCACAGTAACGTAACCAGCATGTTGGGGGTGGTCCAAGCTCATACACGTAAAACCCGCTACAGTTTCGAACACGTATATTCCTCGACCAGTGACAGCAACCACTGTCCCAGTGGAAGCACACTGTACCACTGACTATCCCATCATCCTTTGAAGGATGCGGGGTACTTAGCCATCCCGGCGCGTGCGAACTGCAGCGATTTTTGCCAACACAACTAGTGGCCATTTGAGATCCTGCTGACCCACTAAATCGATACCATCCAAATGGAAGGTTACTATCGCATTGGTAATAGCCATAGTATCCGTTGTAGAAGCCTTGTGCTCTAACCGAGTCATTCAGGTAGCTGTAGCTGTAGCATTCTAGGGGTAATTGGAATGAGTAAAAACAAGATAAACTGAAGAGGAAAAAATAAAAATTATCGTCCCAGCGTTTCGTTTACCTTTTTTATATAGATTATACAGCACCATTAATAACAACTACAGTTTCCAATACACGTTCTACAAGAAGTTATCGGCGTATCCTATTCTATCAGCTCCCTTTGTTGAAAAGCTTGAAAGGTAATTGAGGTGTCGATGAAAAACAACCATTCGCTATTTTCACATAGACCATAAGGTACCTTGTTTACCGACCAAAATTTTGCATAGCCGTTGTCTTCGTTTTCTCTTGTGATGACTATAGACTAATACTCAGGAGAAATTGGAAACAATGCTTATGTAAACTTTTGGGGGGTAAACACGGTGCATTATGGTGTATATAAAAATGATGACTGAACTGTACGATCAAACGTTAAAAAAATCCATAAATTGCTTAATAATGTTTTTCCTCAATTTTTTTTGTTGCGAGAATATCTTTTTTAAAGTACCTGCAAGTTTGTTTTATCTTAGTCAGTAATATGGTATCGACGTCACTTTTAATTAGTATTTTCTCACCAGGTCAAGCCACTGTAAATCTTTTTAGACCATTGGGGTCTTCAAAGTGGGGAAAACTGAGGATTTGCCTATAATCTTCTTTCCCCCCCTGCGTGATGCCAATAGCATACTGAAGGTTTGTAAAGTATAACTTATGTTACTGTAGAGACAAGTATCTTTCAAATTTTGTCTTATTTACGTGGTACCCCTTAATTCAGGGGAAAAACTCACGTGGCCTACTTTAGGAAAACAAACCTCACTCAAGCCAAGTAGACCTGAAAGTGCAAGCCTTCTTGAATTTAACTCTAAAGGCAAAAAAGGTTTTTATCTACTTACCAGAATTGGATATACTAAATGGCATAAAAGAAGAACTTTTTGTTGGTGAAGTTGCTGAAAATAATATAAAGTTACGAAAATAAATTAGCAGTGTACATTTCATAGGTAATAAGTTCATAGAAGTTTGATTCTCTTCAAAGTAGCCTCCCACACAGACGCGTGACGAACCCCCTAAGAACGTCTAACCTCAAACTTAATTAAATTGAAGCGACAATATCAAGTAGGGTTAAAATCCTTTATACAGTTTAAATAATCGCACATCCTTCCCGTATCGCTTCCAATACTCAGTAAAAAAAAATAATCAATTATATATCAGTTAGGCTACGAGCCCGGAGGAGTGGGGGAGGGGGGGGGGGGGGGTACTCGCTATGATGGCCTATACGGGGAGGCTCCGCCCGACAAGTATATCTTTTTCAGACCTCAGGTATATGAAAGGGTAGGAATTTTACTCGTAGAAGTATACGAAAGGGTAGGGAAATCTGTCATATTTGGGTCTGCGAAAGGGCTAACAGATGAATTTTATGGCTTTATATGATTCTTTTTTAAAAGAACAGTGCATTTACAGCAGTTAAAAGGGATGCAAGGTTTCAAACAAAGTATGTGAAAGAGGTACCAGTTGTCAATAACGGAAGGTAAACAAAAGAGGTACTTTTTTGTGAAAAATAGTATATAAAAGGGTAAGGGGTTGGACCTCGGAACGGATCCTTCCCCTGTAAACATTTGTTGAGTACCCCCCTCCTCTTGGGGGGGCTACGAGTTGGAGTTTTCCATAAGTGACATTAAAGTCGTATCTGCGCTACTTGCCTCGGCGACTAGCTATTAATTTACTTTTAGAAAATGAGAATGAGTAGTCCAATTGTCTCAGTACAAGCCAACTGGCATACTACCTTCGATTCGGCTATACAAAGTTTTAACCACAGGCAAAAAAGCCTTTGTTTACACAACTTAAGTTCACATCTACGTCGCTTAATTTGTTTGTCACAAAGATACAACGTAAGATAACATAAGATAACATAACTTTATTATTTATATAGCGCAAAATACATTGGTATATGACCTAATGCGCTTCTTTATATCAAAAATCTTTCTCTATTTTGTGGACGCTATCATTAGTTTATTAGTTCATCTATTTCTCTCTCAGAATTATGAATCATAAAATGATATTAATAAAATAAAATAAAATAATAATAATAATAATAATTTTATTGTTGTTATCATCGTCATTATTATTTTACTTAAAATACCTAATACAAGCTCTGGATGCGCTACAAAGATACGCGTCAAGGTGTAATATTGAAGCCACCTAATTTTCTTACCAAAGGAAGAGACTGAGGAAGAAGCTGCAACTGTTGGAGATATTGCTGCAAGTTAAAGAGAAACAGTCAAGTAGGTGAGCAAGAAAGTTGTATCTACTTTGGTCTTAAAATGAGTAACTTTTAATATGTGGACTCATACCCTACTGACCTCGCGGATTCGTTACTCTAAACTTGGGTCATGTTTCCCTATTAAACAGTGAATATTAAATACCTGGGGTCGGTGATATCCTGTCAAGACTTGAAGTTGAATTATAAGCTGTCAAAGCAATTTAACAGAGATTCTCGGTTAGAAAAAAAATGGTTGTTATCAGGGTTTGCAAATTTTATTGATGAGTGGAGTCAGTGTGGCTTCTACTTCACAAATTTAGGAGTCATTTTGGAATATTTGGAGTCAAGTATCAGACTTTCTAGCACGTAGTCCTGCATGGCATGTATACACTATCGTGAGGGATACACGAAGTAGCTGTGGCGGTCCGCTGGCCTGGAAAGCTCAAATCCATGATGGCGGTCATCGAGTAAACTTTGATCGTAATTTACCTGACCCTCTTCCCGTTTTGTCATGCAGTATAATTCTTTAATTTCGATGAGTTAATTAAGGTTTAGAACGTTAACAATTAACGTAAATTGTATTTGTTGCGAAAAAGGTAAGGACAAAACCGTGTTTGTTACCGAAAATTTTTGGAGTCGAAGTGACTCCCTCAGTAACCTCAGTGGAGTCATCTGAACAATTTTGGCGTAAAATACGCCAAATTTGGGGTATTTGCGAACCCTGGTTGTTATACTTTTCTAGCCTGCGTGACAGGCGCAAAAATGGGGAAGGGAAGGGAGGGAAAAGGGAGAGGGGATTTGGGAGAGAAGGAAAGGGACCCTTTGTTTCCGCCTGCTACACAGACCATACCTTTAAGGTTTGTTGTAAAAGATGCAACATACCTCCTCCGTTTCCACAGTAACGTAACCAGCATGTTGGGGGTGGTCCAAGCTCATACACGTAAAACCCGCTACAGTTTCGAACACGTATATTCCTCGACCAGTGACAGCAACCACTGTCCCAGTGGAAGCACACTGTACCACTGACTATCCCATCATCCTTTGAAGGATGCGGGGTACTTAGCCATCCCGGCGCGTGCGAACTGCAGCGATTTTTGCCAACACAACTAGTGGCCATTTGAGATCCTGCTGACCCACTAAATCGATACCATCCAAATGGAAGGTTACTATCGCATTGGTAATAGCCATAGTATCCGTTGTAGAAGCCTTGTGCTCTAACCGAGTCATTCAGGTAGCTGTAGCTGTAGCATTCTAGGGGTAATTGGAATGAGTAAAAACAAGATAAACTGAAGAGGAAAAAATAAAAATTATCGTCCCAGCGTTTCGTTTACCTTTTTTATATAGATTATACAGCACCATTAATAACAACTACAGTTTCCAATACACGTTCTACAAGAAGTTATCGGCGTATCCTATTCTATCAGCTCCCTTTGTTGAAAAGCTTGAAAGGTAATTGAGGTGTCAATGAAAAACAACCATTCGCTATTTTCACATAGACCATAAGGTACCTTGTTTACCGACCAAAATTTTGCATAGCCGTTGTCTTCGTTTTCTCTTGTGATGACTATAGACTAATACTCAGGAGAAATTGGAAACAATGCTTATGCAAACTTTTGGGGGATAAACACGGTGCATTATGGTCTATATAAAAATGATGAGTGAACTGTACGATCCAACGTTAAAAAAAATCCATAAATTGCTTAATGGCAAAAGGCACCTTAATTTTTTTTTTCAAACACGTAAGTTTGATATAGTACTTTTAAGTATTAATTTGACTCGCTCTATTTTTTTGAATTAAGTTAACCATCGGTGAGTGTAAAGAAAGTTTCAAGTCGTTTCGAACACCTTTAAGCCTCTGATTCAAATAAAGTTTACATGAAATCGTTATTTTACTTCAATATCCACTGGAAGTGTTTATTGTCCTTCTTTTTTCTTAACGACGGCTTTAAACTGTCCATCAGAGGTTAACAAAGCGCATTAGAACACGGAATTACGTAAAGAAAAAACATTTTTTTGTTCACTTCTCAGTAAAAGATCTCGTTAACTTTGGTAAAAACAGTAAGGATACGGGACCTACATAGGTCTCGTAAATTTACGTGCTATTTTTCCCGTAAAAAACGTTTTATGCAACACCCGCAATTTCTGTTGCATAAAAGACACTTAAGTGAACACTTACAAAAATCGTAAGTGCAACCACTTAAGTGAATTCCCTAAGTGGACCACTTAAGTGATTTAATGCAACTCACTTAAGTTACGAGTGCACGTACGTATACCTGTAGTTGTTACGGGCGTTTTATGCAACCGGGCCCTGGGCCCGGTTGCATAAAACCTGCACTTAAGTGCTCACTTAAGTAGGTCACTTACGAATCCGTTATGGGGACACTTACGGGTGTTGCATGGAACGCACTTAGCACTCTCGTAAGTTTCTGTTTTACGTGGTAACTTACGGGCTCACTTAAGGGCACAGGTAACTTTGATATAGTACCTTATCAGTGACCCACTCTATTTCTTTTAAGCTAACCATCGATGGGTGTAAAGAAATTAGCTGGTCGTTTCGAACACTCTTGAGCCTCTGTTAGATGATAAATTCAGCCGGTTGAGATAACGTTTTATATAGACAGAAAAAAGTGTGTCATCATTTAACCAAAAAAAACTTATTCGACCGAGAAGTTTCGACATAATAAAAAATAGTTTATTAATGTAATTTCTGCACAGGTTCTAAACTACTTGTTAATGTTAAGTTTTCGTCTAAACAACTGCAACTTAAGATCAAGCCGCTGTTCCTTCTTTTTTAGAATTCTCATTTTGACATCATGCTCTCCTTTTAAAGGCTCTTCATATATCTTCTTAATGTTCCTTTCTCTATGTCCTTGTTCCCTAACAGAGTCGGAATCAGGTACAGTTTGGTTATTTTGTTTGTTCTTCCGTTAAATATGGTTGTGACTGAGAGTATAGGATAGGCTCGTCTATTGTATAGGATCTTCTAGACTCCGTCTTTCGCCACGTTAGATGCTGTTCGTTCACAGCATCAGCATACCCCTAAATTTAGACCTTTTAAAGTATTCAACAGGGCCACTCTTAGTATTATTGACACCTGGATTATACAATGTCCTTTGTCTGAAAGCTGTAAACACCAGTTAGTCTAGTGATTACCCACATTTATTTAACACTGAGTCAAATTTGACGACTGGAATGAAGTTCTCTGATTCGTTTCTATTAAAATAATTAATACAAGAAATTTTTCCAGCTTTACTTTTAGCCTGAGACCAGGCTCCGCAGTAGGAAGAAAAGGCAAAAAAAGGGGTCAAATAGGAAATAGCCTGGAAAACATCCGTTTCTCCTCGCTCTTCGCCGCTGAGGACGTTTCGCGAGGAATAACGTCTGCGACTCAGCGACAGAAATGCCATGCTGATGACGTAAACTCTGTCCGGAATCCGGTCAGAGGCGCTGATTGGTGGACGGAGTACAGTCGACTCCCGATAACTCGAACCCTCACTAACTCGAACCTCGCGCTAACTCGAACCAAACTCGATTTCCCCTGGATTTCTGTCATACATTCACTGTAATTTTTGCCCTCGATAACTCGAGCCCTCGATAACTCGAACTCCTGCTAACTCGAATCAATTTTCGTTTCCCGTCAGGTCATTTTCTATATAATTTTACCATCGATAACTCGAACTGTGTTTTGAGCCCTTAAAAAGTCGGGAAAAAAGCCGTCTACTGGCGTCCGAAACATTGAATTTTGGATTTTCTATTGACGTGTCGTAGGAATATAGTTTACTAGTGGAGGCTGATGTTGATTGTCACAGGCTAACGTGAGCAGCTTTTCTTCTCAAAACAGTAAAACGCATGCTCTATTTAGGCTACGTTCTGATTTCTAATCTAGAAGTATCTTTTATACTTTTTTTTAAAAGGAGGTTGAATTTGATCGTCCGGGTAAACGTAGTCCTGAATTAATAGGACTATTGTTGATGACAGTGACTGACGTTTCGACAACCTGTGCGGTAGTCATCTTCGGAGTCAAAGTGAGTTGTATCACGTCAGTTGATGGTATTATACTCTGGCTATTGATCTGATTGGTCAATTACGTCGCGATAATAATAGTAATAATAATAATAATAATAATAATAATAATAACTTTATTAATCTCCTCAAAAAGGCTTTTCAGCTTAATTTACAATGTCAAATATCTAAAACTTAGTTTTCCAAAAATATCCTTAAAAAATGCTGTTTTATTTTAACCTTAAATACATATAAATTAGTGATAGACTGAAACTCGTCTATTCCACAGCCTTTGGCCTCTGAAGGTAAACGCGCGCTGACCTGCAGCCGTCCTACAGAGTGGTATATGTAGGCGGTCCCTATTCCTAGTGTTGCAGTAGTGCACTTCCGATCTGGTTTTAAACTTCTGACAAAGATATGGAGGTGCAAGTCCATTTAAGCATTTAAATACCATGGTAGCATCCCTAACCTCAAGTTGTTTAAAAATTGGCAGCCACTGTAACTGCTTAAGAATAGGTGTAACATGATCAAATTTCCTCGTTCCAGAAACTATCCGGGCTGCAAAATTTTGCACTGTCTGTAATAGCTCGATGTTTTTCTTGGTGGTATTAGCCCATACTGATGAACAATACAATAATTTACTGAATACGAGAGAATTAATTATAGTGATCAACGTACGCCTATCAAACAGGTATTTTACGCGATTTATTTGACAAAGGCTACCTATATATTTCGAAGTTAATTGAGTTATATGTTCGTCGTACGTTACATTACAGTCCTTTGTAACCCCCAGGTTTTTCGCAGACTTAGATGATGTAATCTCCTTGCTGAGTATTGTAATGCTTAGGTCATCTGGTATCTTCATCAGCAACTGCGGAGTCCCCAGAACCAGAAGTTTTGTTTTTTTCCGGGTTAATGAGTAGACTGCTTTTACAACACCATGTGGCTATGTTCCCATGATCTTCTGTCAGCTGAGCTGCGGCTAAGGTGCGATGTTATTATTGGTCGTCTGTCAGTTAAGCCGTGATGTTATTGGCTATGAATACTCGTAATCAGTAATTGGTGCGTTTTGATCTGTCTGTTGTCACAGTTAAACAGTCGTCTATTGTTAGTCAAATTGTCAGTTCTCCAGTCGTTCTCTCGTAGTTAGTTTTGCTTGATCTCGTCAATAAGTCGTTTGTACGGCGCTGGTAACTGTTGGCTACGATTCAGTGGCGTTTGTTCTAAGTTATATTAGTAAACCAGCTTTCTAAAGTGAGACGTTGATAGTACTCTGTAGAATACGTTATGCATGTCGCAGAGTCCCAGTCAATTTGATGTTTCGATGACTCCTGGGTTCAAACCTTTCACAGTCATACATTTTTCACTTGACATTTCTACAATTAAATGTGATTACAATGTTCACCGTGCAGTAAAGACTGTTTTTTACCTTACTCTCGGCTACTTTCTTCGAACTCCCTATAACTCGAACCTTTTTTCGATTTCCCTTGAAGGTTCGAGTTATGGGGAGTCTACTGTAGTTACATTGTTTTAGCCATTGTTTATGAATGATAGACAAAAGCATAATACAAAAGGCCACGAAGTTCAAATGTAAACTCGATGTATCTTTAACAAAACAGTCAAAATTGGTGGAATATATTCTTTTCAGTCTCTAGAAGAAGCATTAAAGTTTTGCTGGAGCTCGTTCGCAGATGAACACAACACTTCAGTAAAATCGACCAGGAGAAACGTAAAATTGAAAAAGCTTGGATGTGGAAGCCCATGACTACCGGATATATTATGTAAACATTGATTTACGTCACCAATATGGAATTTCTGTCGCTGCGCAGACCTACGTTCCTCCGCGCGAAACGTCCCCAGCGGCGATGAGCGCGGAGAAACAGCTTTTATCGCAGGCTAAATAGGAAAATATCGTCGAGCGAAGCGAGCTGAGTGGTTGCCTGGGGAGGTAGAAAGGGCGGCGGAGCCTAAAGACATGCCTTTGATGCGGCCGTTCCATGATACCAGGTTCTGGTATCATGTTCTGATTGGTCAAATGTCTTCATGTTGACAGATTCGCGGTGCTGTTGATAGTATCGAGCTGTTTCAATGTCACGCTCCTACAAGTCGGGAAAAGATTTTATAAAACACGGATTTCGAGTTCACAAACCAAATACGCTACTGAAAAGCGAGGCGAACGACTTCGTAAACGCTAAAAGCCATGCATGCAAGAGAGCAAGCTAGCACAAAAGATAACAGCGGTTGAGGAAAATCAGGGAAATAATCATTACTGACTTTTACAGGATTTTGAGCAGACATACCTTATAAAATGGACAACAAATTCAACAGGAATAGTCTGTCGCATAAGGTGCCAAACTTGCACAATTTCCTCCGCGGAATCTAAACTCAATAGCAATATTATTGTTTTTTTTTTTTTACAAAAGCGACACAATAAGCTCACGGTGACACCGGTGATTTGTGACGTATTGACATTTCAATGACAAGTTAATTGCTGGAGGACGGATGGGCAGCATCAAAGGCATGTCTCCAGGCTCCGCTACCCTTTACCCTCCCCAGACTACCTCTCGGCTCGCTTCGCTCGCCAATTGTTTTTTTTTTTTTCACCCACCCTGACTTTTTTCCCCTTTTTCCCGCAATGCCGAGCCTGGTCCCAGGCGATTTTTTCTCAGCATTGAAATAAACTGCATTAAGTGCCCTGAAAAGCGATTTAAAACTTGTACTGAATTCCTTTCATTCACTGACCTGCTACAAAAGACTCACCTACGCTGACGGAAGCTGAAACACTTGCGCTAGTGGAAGGTGACATAGAAGCAGACGTACTTTGTGAAGCTGAGACGGATTCACGTATGGACACTGACGGACTTGTAGAAATGCTCGTCGAAGCTGAAAGTGAATTATTATTATATTCCTTTGGTATGAAGTACAAAAAATAAAAGGATTTAATTACCTTCTGAACCCCCCTAAAATGAAACTCTATCTATACAAATACAATTAAACTTGTCGCCTCGACTCCTGACAATTCCGATTCCCTCGACTACGTACATTTCGAGTTAACTTTTACCTTTTCCCTTTAACTGTTCTCCCCCACACCCTCCCCTTGTTTGTGCCTGCCACATAGGCCATCTCTTTCCGGTTCATTGGAGAAAATACACCATACCTCCTCCATTTCCACAGTAACGCAAAGAGCATCCTGCTGTAGGCGGTCTAAGCTCATACACGTAAAATCTGCCACAGTTACGAATACGTATATTCGTCGACCATAAACAACAGTTACCGACCCAGTTGAAGCACACTGTACCACTGACGATCCCATCGTTCTCTGAAGGGTGCGGGGTACTTAACCATCCCGGAGCATGCGTCATGCATCGATTTTCTGCAACACAGCTAGAGGCCATTTGAGATCCTGCTGCCCCACCAAATCGATACCATCCAAATTGAAGGTTATTATCGCATTGGACATAGCCATTGTAGAAGCTTTGTGCTCTTGTGAAGTCATCCAGGTAACCGTAACTGTAGCATTCTGGGAGTAATTCGAGGAAAGGGGGAAGAATTAAAAATAATAATAATAACTGTCTTAGAGTTTCATTCGACCCTTCATTCTGAATTATACAGCATCATCAACACACACTTCTTTCCTACACATGCTTATTTTCAAGAAACACAGATTTCATCTATTGTATAGGATCTTCTAGACTCGGTCTTTCGCCATGTTAGATGCCGTCTGTTCACAGCATCGGTATATACCCTTAAATGTAGACCTTTTAAAATATACAACAGGGCCACTCATAGTATTATTGACACCTGGATTATACAATGTCCTTTGTCTGAAAGCTGTAAACACCAGTTAGTCTAGTGATTACTCACATTTATTAAACACTGAGTCAAATTTGACAACTGGAATGAAGTTCTCTGATTCGTTTCTATTAAAATAATTAACCCAAGAAATTTTTCCAGCTTTACTTTTAGCCTGAGACCAGCTCCGCAGTAGGGAAGAAAGGCAAAAAAAGGGGTCAAATAGGAAATAGCCTGCGAAAACATCTGTTTGTCCTCGCTCTTTGCCGCTGAGGACGTTTCGCGAGGAATAACGTCTGCTACTCAGCGACAGAAATTCCATGCTGATGACGTAAAATCTGTCCGGAATCCGGTCAGAAGCGCTGATTGGTGGACGGAATACAGTCGACTCCCGATAACTCGAACCCTCACTAACTCGAACCTCGCGCTAACTCGAACCAAAATCGATTTCCCCTGGATTTCTGTCATACATTCACTGTAATTTTTGCCCTCGGTAACTCGAGCCCTCGATATCTCGAACTCCTGCTAACTCGAACCAATTTTCGTTTCCCGTCAGGTCATTTTCTATATAATTTTACCCTCGATAACTCAACTGTGTTTTGAGCCCTTAAAAAGCTGGGAAAAAAGCCGTCTACTGGCGTCCGAAACATTGAATTTTGGATCTCCTATTGACGTGTCGTAGGAGTATAGTTTACTTACTAGTGGTGGCTGATGTTGATTGTCACAGGCTAACGTGAAGCAGCTTTTCTTCTCAAAACAGTAAAACGCATGCTCTGTTTAGGCTATGTTCTGATTTCTAATCTAGAAGTATCTTTTATACATTTTTCAAAAGTAGGTTGAGTTTGATCGTCCGGTAAACGTAGTCCAGAATAGGACTATTGTTGTTGACAGTGACTGACGTTTCGACAACCTGTGCGGTAGTCATCTTCAGAGTCAAAGTGAGTTGTATCACGTCAGTTGATGGTATTATACTCTGGTTATTGATCTGATTGGTCAATTACGTCGCGATGTTATTATTGGTCGTCTTTCAGTTAAGCCGTGATGTTATTGGCTATGAAGACTCGTAATCAGTAATTGGTGCGTTTCGATCCGTCTATTTTCACAGTTAAACATTCGTATATTGTTAGTCAAATTGTAAGTTCTCCAGTCGTTTTCTCGTAGTTAGTTTTGCTTGATCTCGTCAATAAGTCGTTTGTACGGCGCTGGTAACTGTTGGCTACGATGCAGTGGCGTTTGTTCTAAGTTATATTAGTAAACCAGCTTTCTAAAGTAAGACGTTGATAGTAGTCTGTAGAATACGTTATGCATGTCGCAGAGTCCCAGTCAATTTGATGTTTCGTCTGTAAATGGTGCTCAGCAATGTGATTGTTGACGTCAACAACAGTCCTATTCAGGACTACGTTCACCCGGACGATCAAACTCAAATGACTCAAATGACTCCTGGGTTCAAACCTTTCACAGTCATACATTTTTCACTTGACATTTCTACAATTAAAGGTGATTACAATGTTCACTGTGCAGTAAAGACTGTTTTTTACCTTACTCTCGGCTAGTTTCCTCGAACTCCCGATAACTCGAACCTTTTTTCGATTTCCCTTGAAGGTTCGAGTTATGGGGAGTCTACTGTAGTTACATTGTTTTAGCCATTGTTTATGAATGATAGACAAAAGACAAAAGGCCACGAAGTTCAAATGTAAACTCGATGTATCTTTAACAAAACAGTCAAAATTGGTGGAATATATTCTTCTCTAGAAGAAGCATTTAAGTTTTGCTGGAGCTCGTTCGCAGATGAACACAACACTTCAGTAAAATCGACCAGGAGAAACGTAAAATTGAACAAGCTTGGATGTGGAAGCCCTTGACTACCGGATATATTATGTAAACATTGATTTACGTCACCAATATGGAATTTCTGATCGCTGCGCAGACGTTCCTCCGCGCGAAACGTCCCCAGCGGCGATGAGCGCGGAGATACGGCTTTTATTGCAGGCTAAATAGGAAAATATCGTCGAGCGAAGCGAGCTGAGTGGTTGCCTGGGGAGGTAGAAAGGGCGGCGGAGCCTAAAGACATGCCTTTGATGCCGCCGTTCCATGATACCAGATTCTGGTATCATGCTCTGATTGGTCAAATGTCTTCATGTTGACAGATTCGCGGTACTGTTGATAGTATCGCGCTGTTTCTATATCACGCTCCTATAAGTCGGGAAAAGATTTTATAAAACACGGATTTCGAGTTCACAAACCAAATACGCTACTGAAAAGCGAGGCGAACGACTTCGTAAACGCTAAAAGCCATGCATGCAAGAGAGCAATCTCGCACAAGAGAGAACAGCGGTTGAGGAAAATCAGGGAAAATAATCGTTACTGAATTTTACAGGATTTTGAGCAGACATACCTTATAAAATGGACAAAAAATTCAACAGGAATAGTCTGTCGCATAAGGTGCTAAACTTGCACATTTTTCCTCAACGGAATCTAAACTCAATAGCAATCTTGAGTTTAGATTCTACGTACAGGGGGCGTCAGTGGGGCTGATATTCTTGTTATCTACGTCGCTCTCGTACTAGAGTTCCGTCCTAGAGTGCTGTTGCGTGGTTTGGCATAACGCCCTTCCCGCCTACCTGTCTAGTGCAATAGAGCGGGTCCAAATGCGAGCTTTAAGGATAATATGCCCTCTATCCTCATACCAGGAAGCCTTACACTGGCTAAAATCGCTAGACTTGAAGACAGGCGCAATGAACTCTGTATGAGGGCTTTTGATAAAATTACCAAAGGCGGACCCTGGTCAAAACATCTAACCCCGATAAGGTCTATTGCCCATGACTACTCCCTTAGAAACTCTAACTCTTGGACGTCTTTTAAATGTAAAACCAAGCGTTTTAGGCCAAGTTTTTCCCCTAGTACTGTCCTAATGGCAAACGCAACATCCTTCAAAAATTAACTGTTAAATGTTAAAATTTTAAAAATTAAATTCTTAGTGTAACTTTTTTTAGTAGCTATGATTGAAAGTTATGTATCTATTGTAGGTTTTACTATTTTTTATTATTTTGTAAACCCAGTCCCAATTAGGTTTTTGTAATTTCCCGAACCTTGTAAACACATTGTAATTCATTTTTAATGCGAGAATATGTCGATTAACAGCTTTATTATTATTATTTCGTC
>OZ037779.1:49270495-49282995 GCA_964035525.1 Porites cylindrica | reverse complement strand
TTTATTTTTATACATGTCTCTTTCTCAAAATGATTAAGAGAAGTTTAATCCAACAGGCATTCTTCAAATAGCAGTCGCGGCTCATCCGTTGAGTTGGTTTTTCGCGAAACGTGTGAAATTTCCGCAAATTTCTCCAGAAACAACTGAGCTTAGTACGCAACCTATTCCCAAGAGCTTCTCAGCTGCCCTCCCTTTTTCTTGCGAGAGCCTGTACTTTTGACGTCCGTACCCAATATTGTAAAAGGAGAATTAGCCGGGGAATCTGAGCCAATAAGAAACGTAGAAATATTTTGAATAAATAATGATGTGTAATCAGGAAAAAGCTAACAATACGTACCAACACAGTTGGAAAATTCTGGTGGAGCAAGGGTATATCCGACAGGACAAAAACCAGAAGTAAACTCCCAGTCACTTGTGTTAGTTATTCCTGGTGTAGGTGGTCCGTCATACGAACAACCTTGTCCAACTACTGCTCCACGATCCATCAAAATAGCGTACGAGCCGTTCATACTTAATGCAGCATAAGGCATTGCGAACCACAGGGTGGTAAGATCACTGTTGATTATGGCAAACTGAGAGAGTGTGTCCACTTTATAAACTGTGTGACCACTGGGAAGAAGAACGAGCCGGATGTAGGAAGAAGTGCGAGGCTTCTTTATCTGTATTTTTCACAAAACTTACGTTAACAGCTGGCTTTGTTATGACTCCGCGAGATTAAGATTATTAATAAGCGAATCTGTTTTCGAATTGGCCTCGAGCAGGTGAGATAGACACTCGTTTGGAATTGCTCGTTTTATTTTTTTCCTGAAAGGGCCGTTAATTATACGTAATAAACCCTTTACAGACCACACTGATCAAACTTGCTCACATATATGGCCTAAAACTTGGCCAAATTGATTCAGATTTACACGTGGTGCCTAGTCAATATCATGGACATTTGATTTCAAGCTTCGCGTTGTACCAAGTTATAGATGACCCTGGGGAGGGTCTCCAAGGAAATCGGTGGTTCAGTCCGCCTGCCAGTATGACATCACGTCCCGCGTCAGTGACTTTCAAAATGGCGAGCAAAGTATTCATCGAAGAGACCAATAAAAATTTCGAACTTATCACGGAAATACTGTTCCGATTTCTTGGATTTAGAGATTTTAAGAGATCCCTGTTGTCGTAGAAAACCAGACTTTGGTACTTTTTTGGAATGAAACGTCCACTCGTGTAATGAATTTTAAAGATTCCTTTCTATCGACGAGCAAATTTTACGGGCAATACTACTGACCGGTCACAATTTTGAGGGCCAGTGCACAGCAAGATTAAGGAATTTAGACACAGCAATAGGAGGTTCATCAAAGGATGTATTATACTTTACATTGTGGGTATTTTCTGCTCTTCAGAGCTAGTGGAACCCCATATGAGTCCTTTCAAAGTTCGCTTAGCTCTAGCGTTGAATGAGGAAGCTAAATGCAAGCAGGTATTTGTGAGAGACTGTGAGCTTTGAATCTTGTTGCTTTACCGCATTTTTTAAAATACTGTACTGGGCATACACCTGTAATTCTGTTAAGCAATTAAATCCCGAAATTCAACAGGAAGGTTTCGTTCGCTTATTGTTGGTCAAACCCCAGTGGAGATTTTATGTTAATAATATTGTTATTGTTGTTGCCATGGAAAGGGAAGTTTAAATTGCGCCAGTGGGTGTTAACGTTGTAAATTAGTACAGTTTGTGCGGGTATACTGGTGTGTGTTGTTTGTCAACGTATCTAACGTACAGCTATTTCAGAGGAATTCAGAGAAGGGAAATGTCTTGACAGCTTATGGTTTTTTCTGGCCGTATATTAAGCTTGGCCAGTATGCAGATCAAGAGCTCTTGAAATCCCTTTTCCAAAATAAAACTCCGGACTAATGCTGAAAATATATAATGATCCAAGTGCATGATCAGCAGGGTTAGCACTAACTGAGTAAGAATTAATAAAGGAAAACATTCCGAAAGGAAAAATAGCATTAAAAAACAAGGACTAAAGAGAAAAAAAAAACGGTTCAAAGAAACAGAAAACAGCGTCACCGGGATTGGCACGTTTAAGCAACCCCTTGACCACTGCACCACAGTATAATTTTGTTATATCAAAGCCATTTTTCTCTTCCATAGACGCCGTTTGAAGTTGGTGGAGTTGTATTTATCATGAATTCAAATATACATTTGAGGAAAATTAGCTTAAGGGCGTATTTCAAAGCTATTTCGCATTAGTTTGGGTTCAACGGGTGGATCGACGTAGACAATCCATCAAACTAGAGTTTACTGAATTTGGTGGCGAATTTATTTAGGAAATCAACAGAGGCCCATACTCGAAAAAATTGATATGAAGCAAGACCGGTTTAATCAGCAAAAGAGTAGATGAAATAAAACATGTGTGATCTGTGAATGGAACCTAGAACTTGCCTATTTTAGAGAAAAAAAGGATTTAAATTTTGATGACCTTGCTGGTCCTGTGAAAAAGATGGCGATCCCGCAACACGGCCCGCAAAACAACTTAACAAAATTATTCAATTACGGACACAAAATATCAAAACGGTTTATACAAGCAGATTATAGCAACAACAAAGCTCACATACTTGCGATCAAATTAGCCACTGATAGAGCGATATTTACTTGCTTTTTAGCTTTTCCTCAACCTCGCCCGTGCTAATAACTGTGGTATCCCTTGCTGATTTGCACAAGCGACCCGAAGCTCTTGCCCTTTACTATGTGACGTCACACTGGTAAGCGAAGTGGATCAAGAAACGAAGGTGGAAAACAATAGAGTAACCTTCCCCTCTCTCCCCTCCCCCCTGTAGATGACCTAACGTAGATTTCGTACATAGGGTAGTAAACAATTGTGATAATTACTAAGGACTAAATTTAAACATGTTTATTTTGTGCTAGATGAAAGAATTGAAAAAACTGAATCACCTATAAAAGGAGGTCGAGGGAAACGGAAAAAGAACGAAAGAAGAGAGAGAGAAAAGTAGACATTCGCTGTTTATGAAACTGAAAGAGGACACTGATACTCGCGGTAAAATAAAGTAAAAGAGGACTACTCTAAGCTTATTTCAACCAACAATTTAGACAATTGTACTTACCACGCGATCAAACTGTATGCTCCACCATACATAACCCGGTCCGCTGTTACTGGAGGGACTTTGTGGAGTCTGGCTTCCCCAAACTACTCGAGGTGTACTACCTACAATTCGAAAATAGTTTAACTCTTTTTAAAATAATAGTGAAATAAACTCAACGGCAAAATTCGTGCGTCAGCAATAGCAATAAAAAATCTCAGCAAATTAATGCTATGTGTAAAACACAGAACTGTTCTAGACGTTTCTCACCATCGCCATCTATAATCAGCCGTTAGATAACATTTGCGTTATCTGAAGCAGCGTTCGCACTTGGTGCCTGGCACAGTGCCAACGGTACTCGCTGGGCACTAAAATTAATGTAAACACGCCCTTTTTTCAAGTACCCCGCTAGAATTAGAGCACTGTACAGGTGCCCGAGTACGAGATCGAGATCTTGTCCTCGAGCACAAAAGTAGGCACCGTCCTTATGTGCACAAAGTTTTTGTTAGTTCAGGGGCAGTCCACAGTTTTGTTTTGTACTCGCTGCTAAGCTCATGTTTCAAAATGGCGTCTGAAAAGGCGAAATGGAGTGACTATCTACACAGCTACATATCGGGTACTCAAGGCGTGAACACAACACCATGTTGTGTTGTAAATACTCCGGCACTGCATGGTTCCAGGGAATCAAGTGCGGACACTGCCCCTAAAATAGAACCTCACTATAAGCAATCTCTTAGCATTGCTCCCGCTTTTGTACCATGGTTTTTCAGGTTTGATTTACTTTTACGACCGACGATTAAAACTTTACTTACTTATTCCCACGAGAATGGTAACGCAGCGCCATTCAGTTCCCATGCTACGAGAAAGAGAGAAAAAAGAATAAGCATTCCTTAACGTAAAAATTGTATCCTGATCGTGCAACGTTTGCAACATTGTGAAAGGTTTGAAGCCAGAAGTCATTTCATAAGTAGGTGAAGCATGATCGTCGAAACGTCAGCCATTGTCAACAGCAGTCCTGTTACAGGACTATGCCCCACCACCTTATTGAGTCAGAAAAGTACAAAAACTGGGCCAAACCGAAACGTCAGAAACGTAGTCGATATTGTATTGCTGCTCATGTGGTGTTGCAAACTCATAACAAAGTAAAAACATTTCCGGAGACCAAACTGAATGTTTAAGCTAACTGTTATAAACAAAACGCTGCATGCCAGAGTATGAGCCTTAAATAAGATGATCTTCACAAAGAAGATCATAAAGTGAATAACCAGTAATACTAAAAGTGATATGCTCATTTAGAAGAAATCTATTCCAATTCTTATTGAATTTTCTAGAGATTTCCGAATTTCATCCAAGGCTTGAAATTTAGAATCATATTCATATATCATATGTTATGTTCCGGGCATAAAATATCAGTTCTAAGCCTTTATACTTTCCTGCATTGATACCGTACACTGGATAAATTTACTGGGAAATCGCGCGCAAAAACCAAATGTTATTCTAAATGTATTCTATTATCTATTCGCCCTTTTTCGGTCAAGTAACTGTTTCTTCGCCATCTCACCCCGAGGAGTCAACTGCTTTGAAGCAAAACGACTGCTGTCCTACTTGGTATTGGTTAGGATACCACGTGACATTTCTGTAATAGACTCCTCCACGGAACCTTAAAGAAGTAAATTGCATTCCAGGTGGAGACGACGTCACTATCTCCACAACGCTGAAATTTCAAAATGAAATACGAGTTAAAGATTTACAACAACACGTTATTGGAACTTTATATCCTTCAATTCATGTGTTGATTAGTTTCTGATAGTGATAACCTGAACGACAATCTTTCTATATTTCAATTAGTTTAAATATATCTGCATCAATTTAGGAGCTCTTCGGGCCCACAGACAGTCAGAGTACTATCAGCTGAATGTTGGTAGTTTCGTCCGGTTAGCTCAGTTAGATATGCGTTGATCTGCCGAGCGGGAGGCTGCTGGTTCAAACTCCGGTTGGACCAACACTCAGGGTCTTTATTTAAATGACGGAGGAGAAAATGTTGCCTTTGTAAACACATGTCACAAACGGTTAGACTTTCTAGTCTTCTTTGATAAGGGCGATAAGCCGTAGGCCCCGTGTCCCAACCCTTACCTACACAAATTCTGTGAGACGTTAATGAACCCATGTACACACTGTTCGTAAAGAGTAGGGGACGTGGTCCCGGTGTGGTAGTCTATCTCTTATAGGGAGAAGGACTGTTACTGTCCTTGCGCAGTAATTGGCGTTATGCTATTGTGGTGACCCCGTCAAGAATTGGCGAATCTAATATAATAAAATAACAAAATCGATAACAAAAGCCAAGTTTGAATACATTAAGACTGGCTTCTTTGCAATCTAGAGGGGTACAAAAACCTTAATTGCTTCACCGGCATGACGGGTTTGAGTTATGGACACAAAGAGATAACTCTAGCTGTTATTGTCATTCGTTTTTAACGCATACCATTACTTTAATTCAGTTATAATAATTTACCCAAATAAAGTAAAATAGTAAAATTTAGTGACCTTTTTGAATAGTCTGCAAGTGTAGCTTCAATAACAACTCTGTATAATGAACCAGTCTGTACTTCGGTACATTCTCCATCGTTAGGAGTTGAAGGAGTAAATACGGGAACATTGTTACAAGAACCAGAATGGCTGCTTATTATGACAAGAAACTGCAGCCCCACAGCACTGAATGGAGTAATGCTGTCAAAGTTTGTAGTTCCTGCTGGAAAGTCCTCTATGGTTAGAGCTACAGCGTAAGTACCAGCCGTTCCATACTTGCCATTATACGTCAGCAAACACGTTTTCTGCAAAAGGGAAAAAACTTAGATGAAGTTCACTTGAATTATATTTCAATAAAGGTAAATCCAAATATGAAGAGTGGTAGAGAGTAAGTATAATGTTACTCTCTCTGGTTAGAAGGTCCAGAAGAGGGCGGATCAGTGGAAAATTGAACGATATTGTTACGAGAAATGGCATCATTAAAGTTGCAAGGGTTCAACAATCAAAACCGACGACGGTCATAAGAGAACTCCCCCGACGTAACTTTACATTCGCGGTCAGACCGGTGATGTTGAATTCTTTTTTTATCATCTATCATTTAATATTTCTGAATTCTCATCTGATCTGCGAATTCGGAGGAAGAAACCCATCAACAACACAGACGTAACTAATCGATGATGAATGACATTAATGAGTAATCGATGAGTAATCATTGGGTAATCAACTGATTAGGCATTATTCACTATAATTAATGGGTAATCGATGACCAATCGATGGCCAAAAATTTTGTGGCCTATCGATTACTCATCGATGATATCAATTACTCCGTTGATGCCATCGATGGGTAGTTGATGCGTTCGATTACTCATCGCGATCGATTATTTAACAATTAATGAAAGAGGCTGAGTATCTGGTGAAGAATTATGGAGATCGAGGAGGGTGTTATCCGAGGCGGATAACACCCTCCGATATCTCCATAATTCTTCATACGATACGAAAGCCGAATTCAACAATTGTTTTATTATTCATTCAAAATAATTCCTAGTTTAAAAACAAAGCTAAAACATGCTTACCTCCATCGATGTTAAGTTCACCTTCGATAGTGCACGTTTAGGGTTGTTCAGCTCCGCAAATATTCTCAAAATAGCAGATGCCGCCCTTCGAGTTGTTTTCTTGCTGCTCTTGTCATGTTTTTAGCTATAATTTTGCCTAGTTCTTACTCTTGAAACGATTGAAGTGTCTGCCATTTTAGATTTCACAACCAAAACAACTCAACCTCGTCCCCAGGTCTTCTCGGTTAACGGTGCATTAACCTGTAGAAGGCTGCATTTTTGACGTCATTTCCTCGTTAAACACAAAATTCTTCCAAATTTGGTCATCAATAACTGGTTGTGGTGACTTATGCGTGTGCTTTTAGCCAATCAGAATTGGGGAAATATTTTGAATGAATAATAACTAATGATTATCCATCGATTAGTCATCAATTACACATCTCATGCAAGATGTAGCAGTTTTTTTTTTCATTACATATTTCCGGTGATAAAAATTTAGGTTAACGGTTCTTGATGATAATAATAGCCAAATAGGAATTGAATTTGCTTGTAAATAAAATTCATTTATTGGACAGTAACTGACATATCAGTAACGAAGGTCGAGTTATCTACTCTCTTGGCTATTAAAGTCTTTATCTTTGTTAAGAAACAGCCACCGCAGAGTGCCTACCAGGTAAAAAGATTTCAGTGTCTGTAAGGTGATTGTTTCGATTTATCCAGATTTCAGTAGAAACTAAATGTCTGAGTAAATTTGATCTAGGGAAATATTAACGAATGGTACTGCTAACAAATGGATCTCACTTCGATTCTTAACTAACAGGAGAACAGTAATGACCTAACTTCACATTAGCAAAGGAATAATCCAGATGGTTGGAAATACCATGCAGTGGCTGTTTCTCAACAAAGAACTGCTGCTTGCTGCTGCTTCGGCTTAGGAAGGCTTCCGTCATAAGCAGCAGAATTAAGCAAGGTACCAAGCTTTTAAACAAAAATCCACTTTTCAGAATTAAACAACCAAATTTGGCCGTTTAATGTAAAATCAGGTGAAAAAAATCGGTTAAAGGCGATTTTCAGGTTTTTTGGTAAACGTACAAAGCTACAGTGGCTAAAACAATTACTCTGCTAGCCGTTATGTTGTTCGTCCTGATGGTTCCGGATTTGGTCTGGTTTGCGCACCCGCGAGGTTATTCGATACTGCTAATATAGTCAATGACTAATCGATGACTAAAAATTTTGTGGGCTATCGATTATTCATCGATTACTCATTGAATATCGGATATAATCAATGACTAATCAACTGATTACCCATCGATTGCTTATTGATTATTCATTGATTTCATTGATGTCCTTGATGTCATCGATTAGTTGCTGACAACAAACAACCATACCGCAGGTAGAAACAAGTTGTACAGACAATTAACACAGAAATGACTAATTACCTCATCAAACGTGCCATAAGGAAAACTATCGTTGTTAAAGTAGGACTCGGAGTATTTTGCATAGCGGCATTTAACCACATCTCCGTCGGCGTCTTCTACAGGGATCCTTAGAGACTGACTGGGACAACCTTCAGACCACCGAACAATAGCCGGGCTTCTTGATACAGGAGACGAGTTAATTCTCCCATTATCTGACCTTCTGGTTAGATTAACGGTGGTCGATATAAACCAATTGCCATCCCCATACCGGGACAAGGATATCCAACAACAGCTACTATAGCTACAACAAAATACAGCATATCAGACAAAATGTCATGGTCCTGCACATTTTTTTTATGAAAATGGTGATTGTATCAGTCATATTTATGATTTTGAAATTGAGGACGTATGATAAAATAACGTAGTACTAAATAGAGGAATGTACCTTACAACCCATCTATCGTGGGATGAAAAAGTGTAGTTGAAGTTATTTTCACCCACTGCCCAATCCTCGTTGCTACTGTAGTCTGTACAGTGAAAACCAGTGCTTGCAATAGTGGTTGATGAGCAATAATTGCACTTGGCATACCAGGAACCTCCTGATCCAAGAAGACTTCCACTGCGTATCGTATTTTGATCACAGTAATAGGAGGACGAGAATGATCTTCGAAAAGCCAAACGAAACGTGAAACGAAGCTGATGGGCATGTAAAAGAGAAAAAAATAAGAAGAAACGTAAAGTTTAACTAGATATTCTCAGCCCATAGAATTATCCCTATGGACCAATCTTCAACAGTGCTGTAGTCAGTACAGTGGAAGCCAGCATCAGTGATCGATGACTGGCTGCAAGATGGATTGCCACAGTTTGCTGTCCATGAATCTCCGTAGCCAATTCTACTACCACAATAAATTGTCAGTGAATTGTACTTTGATCACAATTATACAAGGCCGAATACGATCTTCGGAAAGCCAGACGAAAGGTAAAATGAATCTGGTAATAAAGAAGGAAACTAACATGTTAATTTTACTATTTGTACTGAAAAGAACACGATACGTCCCTCTGTTATATAGTAGAATAATAACTACTAACAATGATTTAAAAATATCAGTTGTATAATACCGTATATTTATCTAATGACCCAGTGAATATGCAGTTTTAAAAGCCGCATTGTAATAGGGGAAAAAAGAGTTCCTTTTACATGATAGAACAGATTTTCATGGCTGAAGGTTAGCCAAGGTTTAAGTGCAACAAACAAAAATAAGTTGTACAATTTTAAGCTTGAAAAATACTCTTCTTGTGGAATCTCCAGAATGGGTCGTCTTCACAATTTTTACTGCTAATAAATATTCTTGACTACTAAAACCATTTTTTTGAAGGCCATCTACTCTGTATTTGAGTTTCAGATGGGTTAATTGGTGATTTTGATTGGTGACCAAAGTACAAAAGGCATAATATTGTCATTGTGTCCTTATCGCCATGATTCCTTTAGAACCAAATAAGGTTCAAACGTCATTGGTATGTTTTTGGGCCGAGATGCCAAAAGGTTGGTTTCTTGCTCATGCGCTTGTTTTCATCCAGGCCTGCGATCATTTCAATCAAAGCCGCTGATCGAGAGCTCTGGCTGTGATCACCGAATGGCGGATGGTTGTTCTGCCTAGGCTTAGTAGGCAAATAATACTAATAATGGAAACTTTATTTGTCTTTTTGACTCCCCCCCCCCCCCCCCCACATGTTTTCATTTTCTAAGCAAATTTGAGTGGTCTCCCCCCTCTGAATCCTTTCAAAGTTTTCAGTGTTCCCCCTTTTGTTCTCCCAAAAATTAAGTGATTGCCCCTTAAAATCCTCCGCCTCCTTACGCGATAAACTGAATGACCGGTCCCTTTTTAAAAAATCAAAATTTCATTAATTTTGGGCTATCCCAATTCCTATTTTTACAACAAAAGATGTAACATGTTGCTCTAATGGCTGTATTTATCATTTTTTTGATTATATAATGTTCCTGCCTTTTGTCAAAGCCAATGTCATTCATCATGTCTAAGACCGTGGAGCATTCGTCGGAGAAAACGCCAAGGAAGCTGAGCTCATGGATAGGTTTACACACATCTGTAATTTCTACTCATTACTTTGATCAAGTTCAGATATTTTTCTTTTTTACGCACTGCATTGTTCATAAAGTTAGACTCGAAACCAACTGTTAAAGTAATAATAATAATTTTAATAATAATAACAACATTACTAGCCCCAAATACGAGTGCACTGCAGGCTAATTTTGAATGCCCATCAACCCGATAGACAAGTGCCTGTATTACACTGTACTACTATTAAGGTGTTAACCTTGGGGAAGTTTATAGCTTAAGGGCAGCTAGTCGCTCCTGGCATCCAGAATTGAAAAGGGTCATTTTAAATTTGATTTGTTCACTCCATTTGGATGGTTACTTATATGCAAATTGCGAAAAAAAAACAAAAAAACAAAAAAAAACACAGACGTGATTATATCTTAAATAAAAGACACCGTTATGACGGCATCCTAATAGGATTTTATAGCAACGCATTGTTCAGATAACGGTTTGCAGGCTAAGGAGGTGGCCTACAAGCCTTTCTTATTTCCAGCCAATCAGAATTTAGGGTGTTCCGGACGATATCCCTCTTGAGCCCGCTTTACCATGCGCTCGCCCCTTTCGATCACTCACCATCACGCTGTTCACATCGCTTGTTTGAACTGAATTTTCAGCATTTTCCACCACCTCCCCTTCCGCTTGCCTGCGAATCAATTCCTAGTTTGTTTCTCTTTATTGTCTTAGTGGGTGGCAGTTGTTTTCCCCCACCTTTGCTGACGGTGAGGGTAAAAGGCGGAATGAGTTTGCGGAATGGCATGTGGCATGGCTTGCGGAATGACATAAT
Organism: Porites cylindrica; assembly: GCA_964035525.1. Classification (NCBI taxonomy): domain Eukaryota; kingdom Metazoa; phylum Cnidaria; class Anthozoa; order Scleractinia; family Poritidae; genus Porites; species Porites cylindrica. Next base: position 49,272,014 of record OZ037779.1, on the reverse strand, counting down.
TATGCAGAATGTAAAATATGGAAAATAGGGCAAAGAAATAAATTAAACTGAAAAGCATGCGCGCGTTATGCCCGCGTCCTTGCCGTGCCTTGTTTTGGCGCCAATTTGAGTGAGCAACTTTTTTGCTGGTCCATTTATTACTGCTAGCTTAAACCAACAAGGCAGAGCAGAAAGTAAGATAAGCTTTACTGCATTCTTGTCCATGTAATACTTAATTAATACTTAATTTATTTTTGTTGCTTTCGACAATACTTTCTCTCTTTCTGCCCACCATTATTAATAAAGTCAAATGTCAAAACGCTAGAGGGAAAAAAACGCTTGTTGAACGGGAAGTCGGGCTTGCTACAATTCTAGAGATTATTAATTAATACGGTGGACTGATCAGATCATTTTTGAGACTATATGAACGCCTCGAGTCAGACATTAATCTGTAATCCAGAAACCTCTCGGCCTTTCCGCATGTCTTCGCACCTTCCTTGTTTGTGTGAGTGCATGTGTGCGTTTGATCGTGAAATAATGCTAAAGCGGTAGGAAGGGGAAAAAAAGAAAAAAAGACACGCACACACTCAACTGCCAGGATTCGGACGCGCCCTTCTCCGCCAGCTGTTAGCTTCGCGTGCCGGAAACTTAATCAAGCAGCTAACAAAATGCAAGATCCGTTTCATCTCTGAATATTATGTCACGATCACGTAACCCACCGCTTCAAAAAGAAACACTTCTCACGCGGTTGCAAATACAAATATAGGTAAAAAGAAACTGTAGAGTTAATCGTGCAAACATTTTTGCAGAAAAAAGTAGAAAGGAGCGTGACACTCAATTATGGTCGACTTTCGTGCTGTAGTATCGGTGCTGCCATGCAGCCCGACTAATAAAGGCAAGAAGAATCTTTGTGGCTGTGCGGAAAAGGCTGATCGACAATGAACTTTCTTGGCTTTTTGATTGTCGTAGTATGTCAACTTTAAAACAGCGGCCGCGTTTACAAATTGAGTGGCGCCAAAAAAGGGCGCACTTTTCAGTTTAATTTATTTCTTTGGGTCATTCTGCGAATACTACATTCCACATATTTATGTCATTCCGCAAGCCATGCCACATGCCATTCCGCAAACTCATTCCGTCTTTTACCCTCACCGCTTTGCTGAAGAGATATTTCAGTGTTTATTATATATTGGCAGATCTTGAAAATAAAGTTCGTCAACTTTGGTGGCCAACTTTCCTCCAACTTAATTCGACTCTTTGTTTAATGTCTGGCCTCCGCAGCAAACGAGTGCCCGCCACGCGGAGCACTTGGTCATGCAAAGCTTTTAGCGTCCTTCTCATGGCAAAAATGCCTTGATATAAAAGGCATTTTTTATTAGAATTTAACACATCTGAACTACGCAGGTTTTAAATTCCTTTAAAAACCTGCCATACATCGAAGCGCGAAATGAATAAATTCCAAAGCAGGAAATAACTCAGGTGCACCTAAAGATCAGTTCCGTCAGAATAAAAATGAAAAGCGTTTAATTATTTTTTTATCTCA
>OZ037779.1:49190495-49257995 GCA_964035525.1 Porites cylindrica | reverse complement strand
TATTTTCGAAAATTGTACGTGCCAGCAAGTTAACAAGGCAAAGGACAATACAGATACACAACGCTCACCTCGATAGTAGCCGCTGTTGACAGTATTTTCACGAAGCGATGAAAAAAAAAAATTACTCATTTACGGTGAGTTGACAGTTGTAATTTTATTTGTGGACGTGTTCTTTTAAACTATTGATGCTAAAGCTTACAGATTAAAACCGTTTTAGTCATAGGCTGTGATTTGCCATGTTTGAAAATACTGTAAAGATCTAACGTTTGCGCATCTACTGTTTACGGTTACGTCCTTGCATGATTAACTGGTGAACCAAACTAATCGTTTTTTCAATGGTTTCCTTTCTAATTCTGTTGAGATCACGTCGTGTGTACATGTGTACATACTAAATCTAGTGGTCTTCTTAAAACTTCTGTGTCTCTTATTAGGATGTGTGGGCGCAATTTGCGGACACTTAGCTCTGCTCCCTTTCTTGATGGTATTCAGAAGGAAGTTAATTAGGCTGATTTACTAAGGAAACTAGCGTGTATATGCGCTAGCTTTTGCCACGTTACGTGAAAACAATCAAAGAATCAGTTACATTGCCTATTACACCAATTATTCTTCAAGAATACACTTCAATGAGTTGTAAAAGTTATAAGTGCGCATGCGTGTTTAACTAATAACCCAGATGTCTTGTCGACAAGGGTTCTGGGTACGAGATAAGTGCTCAACGTAAGGATTCAATTTGAAAGGAGTCTTCCTTTTCGATCATGTCATCTCTCTTGGATGTAGGCATTTCGTCGACTCATCTTTTCATCTTGGGTAGTGTACAAGCTTAAGTCTCGACCTTGTTCCTGTTCATGAATATTTGTGCAATACGGTATTTAACAGCTAAAACAGCCAAGGCTATGATAGCAATCAGGGCCAGTCCTCCCGCGGCCGCTGCACCACCAATTAAAGCAAAGCAGTTTGTTGGCTTTTTCCAGTATCTACCACAAAGGAAACATAGACTTCGATTATTAGATAAGTCTAAAACCAATACGAAAGAAAAGGAAAAACTATAGACTGTTTTTAATCACGGCCGGGTTGTTCAAAGCTGGTTAAGATAACCCCGGTGCCAAATTTGAATTCAGATATGAAGGCTTAAAAAGTCAATTCAGTTTAATTCTTTTTGTCCGCAAGTCTAGATTGGATGCTCTTAAACATAACAGAGAAAATTGTCCGAGAAAATGCGCAACAAAAGAAAAAGAAACCCGGGTTAAATTTAATCCTAGGTTAAGCGCTGATCGTCCTTCGAAGAACTGGGCCCAGGTGACCAGCAGCTATGCAAATTTAGGATCTATATACGTTTTTGGGAAACTGCCCACCTACCCCTCCCCTAAACCAACATTAGGGCCGTTTATACGAGGAAAAATAAGACGCAAACTTTTCGTATAAACGGCTTCTTATTTTAGAACAGCCCTTAACACCTGTTTTTAGATAAGACGCGTCTTAGCTAAGACGAGAAAAACTTCGTATAAATGACCTTAGCGTCTTACATAAGACGCGAACACATACTACGCATGCGTTAATTTTTGACGCGCCACGTTGGACTGCCGATGCTATGGGAACATTCACATGAAAACGAGTCAAGAACAGAAATAAGACGCGCACCATTTATACGAGCTGTTCTTGTCTTAGATAAGACATATGCTCGTATAAATGGTACAGTTCGCGTCTTATTTAAAACGCGTCTTATGTAAGACGCGTCTTATGTAAGACGCGTCTTATTTTTCCTCGTATAAATGGCCCTATCAACACTTACTTAATTCTCACTAAGAGCAAAATGTTGGTTTAGAGGTGGCAGTATGTGGGCAGATTCCCAGAAACGTATAATGACCCCCAAAAGGCTATAACTATAAAGTGGCTAATGGGAAACTTGCATGTAATTTGCGGCCAAACTCAGTAAAACTACTCTCAACATTCCTTTTTGTTAGTTCAATAACGACACAGCAGTTCAATAAGTACACAACAGATCAATAACCACACCAGTAGTTCAATGACTACACATCAGTTCATTGAGCGTAAACTACATGCAGCTGCAGGAAGAATAGCCACAAATACGTTAGTTATTTTTTAATAAGAATGCATAGCATTAAGTAAGTGGTAAATACTCATTTAGCTATGGTACGAGAACTAAATAGATAAATAGCTATGTTACACTGTTATTAAGTTCTAGTGAGCTCACTAATATAGACGGGAACATAGACTGACGTTATTTTAAACATTTAGTCCGTTCAGAAGGTCTGTCATTCTCATCAGCGGCACAGTGAACAGACCTGGAAAGAGAGTCAGCGCCGAAAGGGTAAAGCCAACTCGGTCCGGAGAAAACTTCAACTAAATAACCTCCGCGGTTTAGAACTGCCTCTTCTTCGGTGTAACATGGAGGGTTTACAATAGACTTACCTGGAATTAGAACTGCCTTTGTAACAAGCCAACAACTCGCAGTGAAAGTAAACAACGTCATAGTCGTTGAAGAACCTGAACGATCTAATTTTAAGCTGCTGGGAGCTCGCTGACGGATTATACGTGTACTGCATAGTTGTATCTTGCTCGCAACTAGTGTAAAATGTAAATTAAAAATAAACGTATTTTAGTTTTAATGCTATAGATTTTTCTGGGCGCTCCTCCTCCCAAGCTTATTCCCCCATCAAGAGTATAAACTCTACTCAAGGATGAAGGTTAACTCCGTCGCAAAGGCTCGTCGAGTTCAGCGCAGAAGTACAATTTATGTTACTATAGCAGTTGCGAATGATGATATGAAACTTCTGAGCCCTGTAAAGGATTAAGGAGGCTCGATTTCCAGTCGCTGTTGAGGAAAATGCAGCCCCCAATCATGGAGGATCAGATACTCGGAAAAACGACGTAAATCGTGCTTAAGGATCAACACGAAGACGATACGGAAAAAGACCACAGGTACTTCCTCAGTGATGATAAGAGCGAGCGAAATATGCGAGAGCGCGTGAAAATCACCAACCGCAAGGCAGGTGTAACGCGTCTCGCTTCTCCCGCGTGTGGCAATTTTCACAAGCGCTCACGTCTTTCGCTCGCTCAACTTCCCCTGAGGAAAATGAGGGTAGACTTGTAACCCAAATCCTAGACATATGTTATACTCACCCATTCTGTATAATGGTATAATAAGGCCAGGAGTAGAAACTTCCATCTCTTGTGGCTTTGCAGTTTTCGGCCATGATCACCAGGTTGGCGCTGGACTCCACACTGTACTTCACGTAAAGATACTCGTTTAACGCGACCAATATATGGTAGTCGTTCTCCGCATAGGGAGTGACAAATGCTGCAGTTTTGTAAAAGTCCATTTTGAAAGTGAAATTCCCATATCCACCTAAGAAGGTAGCAAAATGTCATTAATATAGCCTTCTTTTTGGTATGGAAATATTGTAACAGTAGTAGAACCCCGATAACTCGAACTCGCAGATAACTCGAAAGTCCCTTGGATTTCACCCCACTTTTCAGTCATTTTTACTTGGTTAACGTTAACTCGAATAACTCGAATTCTCTGCTAACTTAAACTCAATTTCCTTTCCCTTGATCAATAAGTCACTAAAAATTACCCGATAACTCGTATCCTGGTTCTTGTAACCCTACTCGGATGCCATTCTATTAGCTCTTCTCGTGGTGTAATCAGTGAAAACACTTAATCTAACATACACTGGTTAACACTTACAGAAATTTTAATTTAGTGGTGTAACGAACAGATCACGTTTCAGCTGAGGTTTTTTAGTAAAAAAAATGCCTAAATCATGTTACCGTTTCAGATAAAATAAGTTAAACTTGCACTGCAGGGGCATTATACACAGCAGTGCTGAAAAATCAGTAACTATCAATTTTTAACAATGAAAATTTAATTTTGCAACCGACCCCGATAACTCGAACCCTCGCAAACTTGAACTGCTTTTCGTTTGCCTTCAGAGTTCGAGTTGCCAGAGTCCTACTGTAGAATGAACTCTGTCAAAAATCCTTTGGACATTTACAGTTTTCCCAAGCATGATCAATGTAGCTCAATGTAGACTTGTCTCTTACTGTTTAAAGGCGCGGTCGAATATTTTCAACTTTGTGATAGGTAAGTCTAATAACTTTAGGGTAGTCTTAGCGAGACCTATGACTAGCCTACATAGCAGGCGCTTGGAAGTAGTGGGTGAAAGAGAGAGCGGGCGTGCGCGAGGGAGACACGCGTGTCTCCTTCTCGCGCGCACGTTTTTTCTTGTGCCCACTACTTCCAAGCGCCTGCTACGCAGGCTACCAAAAATCAGTATAAAAACCTATTCAGCCTAGCTGGCAAAGAAGAATAGGTTCTTATAACTGACAAATGATGGTCAAAATTCTGGATTTTAATTGTGTGAGAAACTTCTGCCAAACTTATTGTGTATATGTTTTCTTTGATTTACATTTGTTTGGATTTTCACTAGAAATATGTTTTCCATACACCATTATGTAGTAGTAGTACAATATTTTTGCCAATAGTTACACTACGACAACCTCGATCTGAAATATAAGAACCTAATATATTCTGAAAAGCTCATCTGCCTGAATTGTGAAAAACTGCCACCTGTTCAGCATAACCTCAAAACTTCTAGGTTCTTATATGTGAATTTTTACTGTATTATTGTGCAAGTAATAATCTTTTTCGTAAAATAGCGGCGTAGCCTATTTCTCTCTCGCAAACGGTCGTTGCCATTTTTAGCGGTCGATGCCACTACTGGTGACCAAGCCTTGAGTCATGATAGATGTAACATATTCCCTGGATTAATTTACCATAAAGCAAATAATACGTTCTTGAATAGTCTTAGAAAGAACGACGTTGAAGCCCAGGTTGAATTTACGTTAAGAGTTTTGAAAAGGGCTAGGGTCACCTGTTACCGTGATGTAACAGTGAAGAAAGACAGTTTGCTAGTTTATGTACTTAAATGTTTCAGAATTTTGGAGGTTGGTATGGTGATTGAGTAGTTAGGGAGCCAGAGATTAGGATACAAAATGTCCTAGTTTGTGGTATTCTTTTTTATTTTTAATAGAAACACTCTCACAAAAAATGGGCAGCGACCGTTTACGAAAGGGACAAGTGCAGCGTTGATAGTGGTTACAATTGAATAGCACATTCCTGTAAATTAGGTCTCTCGTAGACACTTCTTTTTATTGTACGCTTCTTTAGCTTGCCCCACACAATTATTGTATTCAGGGGCCCTGTCGGCCGGGGAACTGGCATCTATTTTGTGCCTCGCTTTTGGATCGCCCAATCTTCTTTACACTAACGGACTTTTTTGTTTTGTGTCAATGGTACTTTTAATTCTATTTGTGTACTGCACTCTTTTGCTTATTTGCATTTTAGAATAATGACTTCTGCCAATCGCTTCAAAGCAATCTGTACTTTCTTTTAGTCAGTGAATGTACACTTTCAAGAGAGGATAAAGGGGACAGAGAAGGCATCCCCCATACACACCCTATTCCATGGGTAATTCGTCTAGAGTTATTTTTAGAATCGGGATAAAGTTACCTCGCGCGCTGCGTGGATGTTTCGTGGAGGTTTCGCATGACTAAACGCCGTGCAAAACATGCCGGGCGAAAGGCAATGAAAGCGTAAAGAGATCGAGAGCATTCCTGATTATTGACGCGAAATGAGTCGGCGCTCACCTGGGAAAACGGAATCGCTAGACTTTTGATAACCCGTGAAATCAGTTTAACTCGAAGTTGTCGTAACCTCAGTGCTTTAATAAAATGAGAAATTTCGCCGGTCTATTGAAACCGGTCGTTTGTACAATAAAGCAAGTAGGACGCCAAGTGTTATTTTTGCTGAATAATAAAAGACTAATGAAAAGAATAAATATCAAACCAGAAATTGCTCCCTTCAAACTGTAAATTATAAATGATCCTGAGAGAACATTCAGTGTGTTAAGGATTTCCGTTCTGTACTGTTAGCTCTATACAAGAGAGGAAGGGCTATTCTTTTTTAAATTCCGTTTCGCTGACACAGCTTTAGCAGAAATCTCTCTGTAGTCGTTTTCGTCGACAAAACGAATAGCAATATCGCTCTCCGCGTCTTCCGCTATTTTGTTCTGCGTCAATTCGTGAAGGACGCGTGGCTCTGAGCGTGGGTCATCCACGCGGAACACATTCGCGCTATGTGATTGGCTGTTGTCTAATTCCCCTTGGGATCTGTGGTCTTAAAAATAACTCGAGACGAATTACCTATGGAATAGGGTGTGTATGGGAGATGCCTTCTCTGTCCCCTTTACCCACTCTTGACACTTTGTTATATTTTAACTTAGGTATTTTGCAAATGTATCTCATATTGGGAGAATCGTAGTGTTTGCACCATGTGCTAAGTAATAAATATTTTTTCAATTGAAGTAGATTGTGAATCACGTTCAAGTTGGCAAATAAATTTTTGTCAGGTTAAGAAATGAGCAGTCATAAACTGCGCAAAAGAATTATGGATTACATGTATAAATATATATGTATTAGATGAACAGGAAGCAACGATATGACAAGTGAAAACTCGGTCACGTGGTACAAATTGACGCTTACCGTTTGTATTGGTCGTGATTCTTTATCTTATTCCAGTCCGTATTTTAGTACACGCGGAATCATTTTCTACAAAATAGAATTTCTTCCAAGTAAAAGAGGTCGCTCCTATTTTTGTGAGGTTGCACTTAGTAATATTCTTATTCAGGGGACTGTTTGTACGCTTTCTTTGTTAGTCAAATAAACCTAACAGCTTTTAGCGTTTAAAATACTTAGTAACAGTTTCAATGAAACGATTGCGCGCATCTTGTCTTAAACCAAGCTGAATTTAGTAGACACCTGTTACGACATGCACGCGTATAAATTATTTTAAGTGATTGGTCTGGAAAAGTCGTATGTCCGCTGGGCAGACCTCAAACACACACCTCAGGCTCAGCCCGTGGAACTTTTTTGTTTACCTGACATGCCTTGTTTTGTCATTTTGGTCGCTCAAAAAAGTGATTTCAAGGGTATTGTGCTTGTTGTTTGTACCTCTGCTATAAGTGAATGTCGAACGCACACTATTTAAAAATTCCAACGCCGTTTTCAGTTGCGAGAATGACAATACACAGCATTTCAGATAACAAACAATTGATTGTACTGGTCTGTATATGAGCATTCATGACAGTACATGTATGTAACGATAATGAGAACGTTTTCGATATTCCCTTACATTTCCTCTAAGAAACTAAAACATACTGACGCGTACGGTCACGCAATTGTGCCCACCGCGCACCCCCCCCCCCCCCCCCCCCCCCACCCCCTGTGCAGAGATATGGAGTGAAGTAGTCCAAACAAACCCGACCTGCTTGGGGTATCACACTTAGTAGCAGAACTACAGATCAGTGATAATATAAAATAACTTTTATTGGCCTTTCAAGGCTCTTATCAGCTACTGTAATCATACAACTACTGACTTCGGAGCACTGAAAATAACACCATCGATCAAACAGTGTGAACACAGGCGTCCAGTTAAAAACTATTGTACAGCACATGATTAACATTTCCTAGAGATGATTCACACGTAGTTAATATAAAAGTTAATGCAAACGTTTAAGTGTTAATAAAGTGATGTTGCGATGCCTTTCAAGGTGTTTCCATACAGTTTTTCTGCGGCCACACCGGTATTTTTCAGTCACCTCAAACATGATTTTTTCCTTGTCCGCTCGCTATAAGATTTTCACTACTGACGGACTATGAATTGAAGTTTGTCAAAATGCAGTTTTTAGTAAAATGGATATCACCATGACAACAATAAACAAAATACAGTGCCACAACTTAAGCCTAATGCGTAACGAAAATAAACTTGACACTTAAAGCTGTACTGGAGAAGCAGGCAGCATTCACTTTGACCGAAAACGTTTTCGTATCGTTTATTGAGGAGTTGCTGCTTTTGACATTCTACTGCGTTATTCAGATTCTAATTAATGTTGCAAAAATTAATATTGCGTAGCCAGCCGCGATCCACGCATTCAGTGAGTGAGTTAAGATTTTAAAGTGCTTGATGAAACATATAAAAACTTAAAATACATATTTTCAGTGAATCGTGCTTCTCTAAGGACTTTGACGTAACCTGCAAGATGAAAGAAGCTTCGACAACTTTTAAGACACTTAACGAGCTCGGCTTCCGGATTCGTCACCGGCAACCTTCCTTTATCATAGAACCTACAACACTATGAACGTGAACACAGTTACAGCGATTTTCGTATGATTTTGAAAAATAGTTTCAGTAAGCGTTCGTTATTTGTTTTATCAGCCAATGTATAAAAAGATCGAAACATGAACTCTTCGTTTTCCCGCCAAAGAAAACCCTAATAAGGAGAAGGGATTGTTCGATTGGCCAATTGTGTTGCAGTATGACGTCAAAGTGAAGTATCGATTGATTTCTAGAAAGTTCTCGGGCATGACGTTTTTTCATCCGAGTGTTTGTATCCGTTCAATAAACCAAACAAATCGCTCTATTTCCGTTTGTTTGTTGTTTCTGTTTTGTTCGCACGTTTTCATTTCAAGGTCGAAAATCGCTCTAGCACAGTGGAAGCTCAACATTAGGATATACGTAGAGCTGTGGTACGGACAGCCGCTTATCAAGGACGATTCTATTGGTTTGACTCACATAGCTAGAGAACTTCTTACAACTTCTGCCTATCTTGTATGAATATGTCAGCGTTTTAGGTCTGTTCCCTTCTGAAGAAGGTTAATAAATTGACTGTACCGTACTTAGGAAAGTAGCGTGAATAGGCGCTAGCGTTCGACATATTAAGTGAAAACAATCAAAAAATTAGTTTCATCGACTATTAAATCACTAATTGTTCAAGAAGACACTTAAAAAAGTTATAAAAGTACTAGTGCGTTTTCAGCGACTGACACCCAGATCGCTTGAAGGGATCTGGGTACGAGATAAGTGTTCAACGTAAGGATTCATTTTAGAAGGAGTCTTCCCTTTCGATCATGTCGTCCTCTTGGATGTAGGCATTTCGTCGACTCATCTGTTCATCTTGGGTAGTGTACAAGTCTCCGACCTTGTTTCTGTTCATTAATCTTCGGGCAAGGCGGTACTTAACGGCTAAAACAGCCAGGGCTATGATAACAATCAGAGCAAATCCTCCAGCGGCTCCTGCACCAATGATCAAAGCAGGTTTTTGGCTTTTTTCGGTATCTGTCCACGGAGAAAAAAATAAAATCTTGATAATTAGATAAGTCTTAAAACCGTAAATAATGAAGGAAAAGCTATCATTGAAGGACTTTTTAAGTTAGAATTAAAGCTTGCTCTTGTATTAAGTAGAGCCCATGCCATAATTATAATTCTCTACTAGATATAAAACGGTTATTTCACATGGGAAAACGTAAAGCTATCAACCTTATTTGCCTTTAGACTCTATCGAACTCCAACAAGTACAATTAGGGAAAAAAGATCGTAGTCTTTTATCTTGAAGAAGTCCAGCTATCTGGCCGCTAAAACAATTAGTGCAATAATCCACAAACGCTAAGCCCTAAGAGTGATCAGCATCAAAATTTCTCCTTGTAATATCAATGCTTTGTAAAACAGAATGGTCATGAGAATTACGGACATGATCACACAAGATGAATTTGCTTGATATTTTATTAACTTTTCCCCACCACTTTTGTAGGAAATGAATAGGGGCAACAAGTGAGAATTAGAATTTTGATCTTAGGGTATTGTTAAACCTTGGGGATTGGTTGATCCTGGCTCTAAACAGAAGCCGACATAATTATAACCAACCGGCCTTAGACCTTCAATGAAGTTTACAGTTGTGTGCTCAGTGCCATGGCCTTTGAAAAGAAGCGACGCTAATTAAAGCTGACCTTGAATTGTTACAAACCTTCCTGCTTTCACGGGCTTGTTCGGAGGATGAGAATAACACGATAAGCTACGATATGAGATTTGCACATAACAGGTAAAGGTTTGTAACAAAACAAGTTCACCTCCAGCCTCGCTTCTACTCAGAGCCAGGACTACGCGCTGCAACTTGGAATTCAGTGGAATTGGTTGGCGACCTTCCCTCCTTCACTTACAAATTATTGTGAACATATTATAAGTAGGTTGAGTATGATCTTCCGGTGAACGTAGGACTGACGTTTCGACAACCTGTGCGGTAGTAATAACAACAATACACCCATCCTATTGAATTTTCAAGACTACGTTCACCCGGATGATCATATTCAGCCTACTTGTGAATTGACTCCTGGGTTCAAACCTTTCACAGTTTTATGGTGAACATTATTATGAAGACTCTATACGTACCTCCTTCGTCACGTTTTTCCGTCTCCGTCTCCGTGATCATTATTGGGCCGCTGGAGAGAATATGTTTGCTTGTGCTTTCTTCATGTTCTATTTCGTCAATTGCGTCTCGTCTCTTTCTTCTTTTACCGCTTAAACAACCCCTGCTGCATCTTTAAACAAAATTTTCGGCTTACAGATCGTCATAATGTGCTTTTGTTTGGCCTCGTTAACGTGCAAATTTCGCGCACAGCGATGAATGGAGGAAAACATAGTGGAGATCCAGTCTTTTCAAGCTATGTTACTTCGCTTTACTTACTTATAGGTAATGAACGACCAATGCAGGGAAAATGAAGTTGCCTGTGTATCATGCTTGTGATACTACCAGGAAATGGCAAAACAGGGAAAGAATGAACTTAGTGTGTAATAATGTCGTATGCAGTTCAAGTAGAACTGCGCCTTGTTCCCACCCCGGGATCGGTAAAGCCCCCTTTAAAAGTAAGCGGATGCGCTCGTCGTCTCACATTGGGATAGAAATTGCATATTATGATATCATAATTTAAAATGCTCGGGGTAGAAAGCCAATAATTTTCCCTATAAAGATATGACGTAAGGTTAAGCGTAAAGAAATATAAACAAAAAGAAAGGAAACGGGGTCATGCTTTGGAGCCACACCCAGATCGGTCTCAATTAGGAGTTTAATTCTGTTGTTCCGTCTAACATCCCTTGTATAGATGGTTTTCACTGTGACGTCATCAAATTGTAAAGTCAAAATACCGAGGTTTTAAGAATTCTTATTTACACTAGGTTGAAGATAAACAAAAAGTAAATCTTTGTACAAGTTTTTATTTCAGTAGCGTGTTTCGTTTCGAAAATACAGCAATTTGAACTTCCGAGTTTTCACAATGCGTGACACCAAAATAGGAATGCTGTCTCGTTGAAAAAAAGTCTCTCCTCTTGATTTTCAGCAGTATAACCACTTGAAGTATTAGAAGATATGTTTATGCGTACGTATGCTAGTTCTCGAGTGAAAAGAAAGAGCTTTTATAGAAAAAGTGAACTCCAGATGTTTTTGTTGATTTCTTGCGGCCATTGCTGCACCTTTTTGGTGCACCAATATGGTTTCTTCATACAAAGCTCTACAAAGGTGCGTGAAACGTTTCGGCAAATAACTCAGAAACTATGGGTCACAAAGACCTGAAACTCGGACAAATTGTTTATATATTAGTCTTTTACAACATTTCATTTTCTTGGCTTCTTTCACAGGACGGTTTCCAATTTAATTTTTTGTTTCGTGACAGTGAAAACGATCTATAGGAGTACCCCTGGCTTGTAGCACAGAGGGTCTGCTATCTAGGCATACCTTGAATTAAAACTGTATCTGTAACAAGCCAACAACTCGCAGTGGAAGTAAACAGCGTCATAGTCGTTAAAGAACCTGAACGATCTAATTTTAAACTGCTGAGAGCTTCCTGAGGGATTATACGTGTACTCCATAGTTGTATCTCGCCCGCAACTAGTGGTGTAATATAAAACAAAAAATGTATTTTAGTTTAATTACTATGGATGTCGCTGTGCCTTACAGGTTAAAAAATGGGTTTTTAAAAAATTCTACTTAGGGATAAAATTAGCTCGTCAGATGTTATAGTTAGCCTATTTCAGCGCTATATTCAGTTATATATCCCCCTCTCTCACCCTCCCCTCAACTAAAGACTTTCATTGTACCCACAATTCTAACGTCGGTTTTAAAGTCCATAAAATCCCCTCTAACACTTATAACTGAGAGGGGTTTTTTTTGTTGACTAGTTATCCTTTTATGCACGCAAAACCGGTTTTGCCTGACTGATCTAAACCAAACGACCATGTAGTATACATTGAAACCAAGAGAAGCATGGAACCTCTTTTCTGATGACGAATTTAATTTTTGTAAACTTGACGATTTGAACTGTTAATTAACGGTATATAACATTGTATGATTGGCATATTAACTCCTTGCATGAACTTTTTGGCCTTTTTAGCTCCCAAGATACCACTTGGCCCCGATGGTCGATAACGAAACTCTTTAACTATGCGAAGGACCGGATCGAGTTGTGAAGAGACATGTTGATATAAACTTATTCGATTAAACGTTTTACTTTTTCCTGTACTTCAAACATACTTTACACTTACCCATTCTGTATTAGGTTATATTGAGGCAATGAGTAGAAATATGCAGTTTTGGTGGTCCTACAGTTTTCAGCCATTATCACCAGGTCAGCACTAGACTCCACATTGTACTTCACATAAAGGAACTCGTTTAAAGGAATGGATATTGGGTAGTCGTTTTCAGTGTAAGGTGTGGCAAACGCAGCAGTCCTGTAAAAGTCCATTCTGAAAGTGAAGTTCCCATATCCAGCTACGGAAAAAAAAAATAATAAAAAGTGTTTATATGTGGGAATGGATGGGGAATGGAAAGCCTCCTCTATAAGGTTTTACACAGTCACTTGCGATAGAGGTTGGCAACGATTTACTGCTCAATTGCTGCTCTTTTCGCGGAAGCTAACGGGTGGACTGCCGGGTAAACTATCTTAAAAACTTCCTGTGGTGTTCTTGTATTTGTGGAGTGGTGAGTATAGGGTTTGGTCGTTTTTATTGTCCAAAATATACGTCTACGTCTGGTGACCCAATCAGACAAGCAGATCATACCGTGATTTCAAAATCAATCCGAGGCAAATAAAACTAGACGCCATATTGCGGCTAACTGGGCTGCAGGGGTCTTTATTTCAAATAAATTGATAGGCTGTGTTCCCTGCAGTCAAAAATCCTTATCCAGTCTCAGCGGAAGAAAAATTTAAAACGCACTTTCTTAGCCATTTGAACCGGCGATCCTGAAGCTGGAAGATTAATAACAACAAGACGCTCAAGTGCGTGAACTCGGATGAACTAACTGCTGAAATATATGAAAAGAAACAAGGAATTTCATGCATTATACTTGCCTTGGACCCGCCTTAAGTTAACCTTATTAAGAAGTGCACTGTAAGTGTTTAAAAGTTTTGCGCGAGTTCGATTATGTTCGATTACCGAACCCAATCGAAGTCAGTCGAACGATCGGCTTTTGATTGAGTTTGATTACCGAACGTTCGATTGACTACGTCGGGACTTATGACTAAGACCTACACGATATATTATAGTTGGTCAGCAATATATAATATCTGAGTTGCAATGTAATTAAAAGAAAGAAAAAAAGCACCTTCTGAACCAATGAAAATTTGTTGCGGCTGAAATTGAATATTTAGTATCCTTTTTCTGGAATAGCTGCAGTGAAATCGAAGATTGATATCGTGTGTGCGGGTGATGACATTGTCAACAATCACTGCATCTACTTGGATTTCATTCCAGAAGATTAATGCATCCTCTGTTTCATTCACCAATGTTCCACAGGCATTCAAAGTGGTGCTGATTAAAACGTGGGTTGAATTCTGGGTGGCCCTGCAGTTAAATAAGACCAACTAAAACATAATAAAAAATCGATTCATCACTTATTCATTAATAAAATTCAAAGGAAATGTTGCATAAGCCTGTTGGGCTTTTAGCTTCGATTTCCTTGAGAAAACAATAAGAAACTCCTGGATCTCTGGAGGATCAATCTTACTGTTCGCGGCAAGGACTCCAAGTAGTTCGTTTTTTATCAAGCTTAATACACTTGGCTCCACTCCCGATATCTGTTTTATACTCGAATAATTATTATTGCTTGTTATGGGATGGAGGTGTTTGCGGTCAACTGTTAACATTTTGGCTTTTTTACGTAAGGGTTAATTGCTTTACTTTTTGTTACGGTTTCCGTTAACAGACTCCTTTGAAAAAGAAAAAAAAAAGAAATTGCGGTTAACCTTTTTCACGACTACGGTTTAAAATTGGCATTTTTACGCCTAACGACTAAAATGTTTGAAGGCTAACTCAATAAAGGCCCTCGTTATATAACAGACTAAAATCACACATTTATGGTGACAGCAAGTGTTTAAAATTTTTGAGCCATCATATACCGGCTGTACCTGCAGGAAGAATAGCGTAAGTGAAGGTTGTTGGCATCAAAAAATGGAAATGATTGCTTCTCTAAAGAAACGGTCATGTTGTTCTCGTCGCATGTAACTGTAGCTCCTGGTTCTGAAATACATTTAATAAGACACTGGATTACTGTTAAAAAATTGCAGTTTTGTTAGGGAAAATATATTAAAGTTATGTCAATTGAAATTATAAGTTGCATTTTATCCTGCAAATTAGATCTGGATTCACTTATTATTATCATTGAAAATAAATAAGTGAATGTGACTGTGGTTAATATGATAGCCTTTCCTGCCATCCGGGACGTTACTCAGTGTAGATTCGTAGGTCATGAAGCGAGGAACCATCCCTCTTAGTCACTGTAAGAAGAGACTAACCTAAATGAAAAAACTTAAACGTAGGAACCGATTCCTGATAAACGCCGTTTATCCCATATCTTAAACAGGGCTCAACCAAGGGGCACTCTCGACATCATCATTGCTTAATATTTAAAGGAACAAGAAGCATAAGCTCGTCTGTAAATTCCTGGATTAGTCTAAAAGCACATTTCCTATTTTTTAAAAAAACATACTGCAAGAGTAATGGTGTACATTCCCTAGTTTAAATTTAGCTACATAACACGTACTTACCAAAACAAGTTAAGTTGTTGGATGCCATAGATGTCCGCTCAGGGCATCCACAGAAAAATGATCCAGGAATGTTATAGCAGTAATGACTACAGCCACCATTGTTGGTTAAACATTCGTCAATATCTATGAAGTGAGTGCAGTGATAGATGTTTAGTCTCTCTATAGTATACAGAAAAAGATTTTTTCAAGCTTGTAACAAATCAGCGAGACGTTAGGCCCTTCGCATAACAAAATGTTACCGTCTGTTTGCCTTTACTTTGTAGCTTGTGATTGGTTGAAATTGGTAGACAAGTGTACAATAGTTTCAATAGTGAACTTTCGCAAAAGGACGGCGGAGGCAAGCAGGAGACGGCAAACCTTAGGTGACAAGCGTAACAACGATTTTTTATTTGTTTGAAAAAAATTCCGCCAAACTTCATCTTCCTATGAACAAACCTTTTGGCAAAGGGCCAAAACACAGTGATGTTAAGCCAAGATTGGGACAAAATTAGCAAGTTATAGCCCTGTCACATTTGTCACACAAACGTTTTGCCGTCCTCTTCTTTCTGCCGTCCTGTTGCGCAAATTCACAAATTTTGTTTCGACCAAAACAAGCCATCCTTGTCACCCTTGTTCTGGCCTATAAATAGCTTAATTTCGAGAAGCTCGAAAACAGTGACATGATATCTTTCTGGGTGTTCGAAATAACCCTACCTAAAGCAGATGGAATGTAAATACAAATTAAGGGATTTCTATTTTGGATGCATCGTTATTCCCCTCCACAAAAAAGTCTTGAATCTCCCGAATTCTATAATTATATCTAAGAGTACAACCCTAAAAGCTTTCATTAAGATAAGTAAAGGGAACCTTTTCATCTTACTCGCTTTCATGAGCTTTCAGCAGCTGTTTTGAAAGAGTATGCTTAATCGCGGATGAAGTTATAAGGTGAGTATAATTGTGTATATATAAACCGTTGGAGAGCGCCGAGTTTGCCAGACATGAGTTTATCATTTACAAATCTTTGATGGGAAGCAATTTGCCAGACAATCTTTCTCTCCCTTTGGGGGACTAAGACTCAGTCCACAAACAAGCAAGAGGAGCGAATCAACAACTAGCTCCCCATCACCAGCAAAACAATAGACGATACAGAAATTCCCCGACAATTAAATTCTGAGCTGATGTATTCCTTGCTCACAGATGTCCTTCTATGAAGTTCTTTTTTTAAGTATTATCTTGATACAATGTTAATAGTTTAAAAAATGACTAGAACGCGGGAGCATGAAATTAATTCCTAAGGTTTACTTTCTGGCTAATAAATTACGTCGAAAAATAAACTGTATGCAAAAAGTGAAAGAGAAATATATAGCGAAATTCCAACTTCTAATCAAATCTTTTCTCGTGGTTTAGAATAAAAGATTCTCGAGATTGAGAATGTTTTGATCAAAGCTTTGCAAGGGCCGGCCTGTTTATATGGAGGTGGGGGATGCCGGGTAGGTGAGGTAACCCGCGGCGGGTTACCCACTTATCATGTAAAAGTGATCAAATTAAAATGAGAGATTATAAGGACAGGCGGGTTACCTCACCTACCTGGGGTCCTCCACCTCTATGTACACAGGCTCTAAGTCGAACTGAAACAGCGCATTGAACCTTGTGTTTCGTGTATGGAATATGTGTGAAAATGTTCATTATTACGTTGTAAGGCAAAAAAAAAAGTCCAAGAAATAAAGAAACGATAACTTTGTGCTTGAATATTCACTGTTAAGAACTGGGCTCCATCTTGTTACGTCATCGGATAAAAGAATTATCCGAATTAGCTTCCACATGATTCCGGATTCATAGCGTCTTAAAAAAGTTCCATTCGCTAAGGAGAGCGGATTAAAAAAGTTTCGGATTCGTATGCCGGATTCACCGGATACGTGCAGACGGAAGCCGAATCTGCAAGAAAAAGTTGCGGATTCAAAAATATCAGGATACTTGTGCATTGCATATTCTTGGGACCTAAGAATACTATTGACCGACAACATACAGCTATTAGTATTACAAGTGTTTTACCGAGGGACTCACCCAGACAGGATTTTCCATCAGAAGACAGTTGATACCCGCCGAAACATGAACAGCTATAGCTCCCTGGGGTATTTTTACAGATTTGATCACAGTCCGCTGGCAGATGAAACAGGAAGTCCATAGGGGTCGAAAGCGCATTTGAACTAAACGGTGCATAATACCCTGAAGAGGAAACAAATCGAGACACATTTCGCAAGTAATCCACCTTGATCTTAAGAGACCCTGTAAGGAGAATGGGACGAGAACACATAGCTCTATCAAAGTAGTTATTAGCCTGAGTACAGACTCCCCTCCCCTCCTTCTCCGATTTTTTACTGAGCGGAACGGGGGGTCTGTACACAGGTTAAGCAGTTATTTAGTTGTTTATTTTGTCTTTTAGGACTGTTAGATTTGTTTACTAATAGAAACTTGTCATAAAACAGGGTAGAGAAATGAAAGGTTTTCTTTCGTCTTAAAAAGAAAAGAGCCAGGCGGCACAACCCTAACCAAATTTCCTTTAGTTACGACCTACGGACGGCGATTGACAATATGTAGACTTACCCAAGGGCGGATTTAGGGGTGCGCCCAGGGGACCCCGCCCCCCCTTTTGTCCTTTTTGTTTTCTTTTGTAAACGTGTATCAGTTGGTACTTCGAGCTTTGTTACTTAAATATATATATTTTAATGAACATTGTTAATATGAAAATTTATCGAACGTTGTCTTTGCCTGGAGTTGTGCTTTCGCCGCGATCGCTTCTGCCCCTTCTAGCATCATAAAGTGTTAATTACTTCTTTGACTACAACCACACTTGTGGTTTATTAAATATTTCAGCGTTACATGTTCCAACCTCGTTCCCAGGTTCTCTCTCCTACAGATTGTACATGTTCAATTTAGAATCCACACATTTGCTAAATTTAAGCGTCCAGAATGCACTAGATTGCGTCTCAGAGAACTTCAGTCTCAAACATTTTCCCGGACGAGCATTGCGCCCGAAACTCCCTTGAAAAGTGCGCGTTCCAGTACTGATGGGCGCTATCACGCCCATATTGCCACTGTATGCAATATCTCTAGGCCCCATCTCAATCAAAAAATCCTCCATCCACCCCTGGACTTGACTGACGGTAAGATATTTGTTGAATAACTTAGTCCGCTTTGACTGGTTGAGGCACTTTCTGAAGCACCCACTGACAGATAAGTTACACATTATAATAAATGATTATAAATTAAATGACTTATAAATTATAAGTAGACCTTAAAACGAACTATGCAGCAACTTGATCGACTAATTATAACTGACATTTTGACTAATTGACTCATTGGCTGAGTGACTGACTGATTGACTGACTGAGTGGCTGACTGACTTACTGATTGATGGACCGACTGAGAAACATTTTTTACTCTTTTGTGCCAATGGGAAGGCGATTGACGAATGTGTCGACTTCGCCGACACACTTGAGACTGAAACTCTTTGGCTGCTTGAGGCACTTCCTGAAACACTTACTGACAGATAACTTAAAACATCTGTTAATAGACCTTAAAACGAACTATATGGCAGTATCCAACAAACAAAAAGCTGATTTGAAAGATTTAAACACCATATTTGATTTACTGACCGAATGACTGACTGATTGAATGTATAACTTACTGGCTGATTGACTGAATAAGTGACTGATTGACTAACTGGCTGACTGACTGACTCACTGACGGACTTACGAACTGTCTTACTGATTGGCTGACTGACTGGCGGACTTGACTGACTTACCGAATGACTGATCGTCTGAGAAACATTATTCTCTCTTTTGTGCCAATGGGCAACGACCTTACGGAAGGCGATTGACAAATATGAAGACTTACCCGACACACTTGCACTGACTGACGGTGAGATACTTGCAGAATAGCTTGGTGAGACTGAGGCGCTTCGACTGGTTGAGGCACTGCTTGAAGCACTCACTGACAGAAAAAATAGAGCATTTATAAAAGACCGGCCTTAAAACGAACTAACTATGTAGCAGTATCCAAAAAAAGCATTTGAAAGATCTAAACACCATGTTTGATTGACTGATCAAGTGACTGATTGACTGACAGACTGATGAAGTGACTAACTGACTGACTGACCGACTGAATGACTGACGTACCAATCAACTGACTGAGTGACTGACTAACCTACTGATTGGCTGACTGACTGATTGACTGACTGACTTTCTGATTGAGGAACGACTGACCGACTGAGTGACTGACCAACCCACTGATTGGCTGAGTGACTGATTGACTGACTGAGTGACTGACTGACTTTCTTATTGACAGACCGACTGAGAAATATTTTTCACTCTTTTGTGCCAATGGGTAACGACCTTACGGAAAGCGATTGACAAATATGAAGACTTACCCGACACACTTGCACTGACTGACGGTGAGATACTTGCAGAATAGCTTAGTGAGACTGAGGCGCTTCGACTGGTTGAGGCACTGCTTGAAGCACTCACTGACAGAAAAAATAAAGCATTTATAAAAGACCGGCCTTAAAACGAACTAACTATGTAGCAGTATCCAAAAAAAGCATTTGAAAGATCTAAACACCATGTTTGATTGACTGATCAAGTGACTGATTGACTGACAGACTGATGAAGTGACTAACTGACTGACGACCAACTGAATGACTGACCTACTAATCAACCGCCTGACTGACTGACTGACTGACTTTCTGATTGAGGGACCGACTGACCGGCTGACTGAGTGACTAACCTACTGATTGGCTGACTGACTGATTGACTGACTGACTTTCTGATCGAGGGACGACTGACCGACTGAGTGACTGAATAACCCACTGATTGGCTGAGTGACTGATTGACTGACTGAGTGACTGACTGACTTTCTTATTGACAGACCGACTGAGAAATATTTTTCACTCTTTTGTGCCAATGGGTAACGACCTTACGGAAGGCGATTGACAAATATGAAGACTTACCCGACACACTTGCACTGATTGACGGTGAGATACTTGCAGAATAGCTTGGTGAGACTGAGGCGCTTCGACTGGTTGAGGCACTGCTTGAAGCACTCACTGACAGAAAAAAATAAAGCATTTATAAAAGACCGGCCTTAAAACGAACTAGCTGTGTAGCAGTATCCAAAAAAAGCATTTGAAAGATCTAAACACCATGTTTGATTGACTGATCAAGTGACTGATTGACTGACAGACTGATGAAGTGACTAACTGACTGACGACCAACTGAATGACTGACCTACTAATCAACCGCCTGACTGACTGACTGACTGACTTTCTGATTGAGGGACCGACTGACCGGCTGACTGAGTGACTAACCTACTGATTGGCTGACTGACTGATTGACTGACTGACTTTCTGATCGAGGGACGACTGACCGACTGAGTGACTGAATAACCCACTGATTGGCTGAGTGACTGATTGACTGACTGAGTGACTGACTGACTTTCTTATTGACAGACCGACTGAGAAATATTTTTCACTCTTTTGTGCCAATGGGTAACGACCTTACGGAAAGCGATTGACAAATATGAAGACTTACCCGACACACTTGCACTGATTGACGGTGAGATACTTGCAGAATAGCTTGGTGAGACTGAGGCGCTTCGACTGGTTGAGGCACTGCTTGAAGCACTCACTGACAGAAAAAAATAAAGCATTTATAAAAGACCGGCCTTAAAACGAACTAGCTGTGTAGCAGTATCCAAAAAAAGCATTTGAAAGATCTAAACACCATGTTTGATTGACTGATCAAGTGACTGATTGACTGACAGACTGATGAAGTGACTAACTGACTGACTGACCGACTGAATGACTGACGTACTAATCAACTGACTGAGTGACTGACTAACCTACTGATTGGCTCACTGACTGATTGACTGACTGACTTTCTGATTGAGAGACGACTGACCGACTGAGTGACTGATTGACTGACTGAGTGACTGACTGACTTTCTTATTGACAGACCGACTGAGAAATATTTTTCACTCTTTTGTGCCAATGGGTAACGACCTGAGGAAGGTTATTGACAAATATGTAGAGGGCTACGCGGGCAGCGACCTATCACGACCTATAACGGAAGACACGTGACAAAAATGTACACTTACCAGACATACTTGCACTGATTGACGGTGAGATACTTGCAGAATAGCTTGGTGAGACTGAGGCCGAGGAGCTTCGACTGGTTGAAGCACTCACTACAAAACAAGTGCGTTATAGGGAGATATTTGTTAAAAAAATCATGTAAGCTGGCCAAGATTGACGGACGTGAATGTGAATGTACTCGGTAAAGTTTTCTTTTTTCTCATATTACTTGAATGTCTTATTCGTTAATAATGATAATAATAATAATAATAATTATTATTATTATTATTGTAACAATAATAATAATTATTATTATATTATTGTTTAATTGATAGTAAAGCTAATTATAAAATCCTATTTACAATTAATTTCGCTTTTAAAAAATGATTCAGTCAAAGCACTATTTACAATTCCTAATAAGTATAGGTATTAGCATGATTTGTAGTGATATTTCTCATAAACACTACGAGTGATATTTCCAAATTGTTATACGTAATTAGAGACAATTTTGAAATATCACGAGTGGTATTTATGCCGAATATCACGTACAAATCATGCCATTATTTGTTTATACTACTACCCGCAAAGTTTTGTAATTTTCACATGTAGGTATTTCAAATTAAGCTGAAATACCACTGTTCTAAGCCAATCAAATTGCAGAAATTTCTCCAGCAACTATTTCTAATAATAATAATAATAATAATAATAATAATAATAATAGTAATATAATAATAATAAGAAGAATGATGATAATATTAATAATGATAATAATAATAATAATGTCCTTTATTTACCCTTGGCAGTATTAGTGCTAGTGGGGCCGAGCAAATGCCTGAACCAAATAATTCAAATTGGACTTAACAGGGTTAAGAATCCCAACTGGCCGGAGGCAAACCAGTTGGGTTTTAACACGTGTGACTCGGGACTACCGAGAACAAGTCCAGCTAGAGGTCAGGGCGGGACCTGGTTTTCGTTTTTACTTTCTATGTTTCGTCCATCTGTACCACCTCTTCTATATAATGCCTGAATCAATTGCAAGCTTGAACTTAAAGAGAGAAATCAACCAGCTTGTCTCACCTTCCATAATAGCCTTCAATCTAGAGTGAGAACCACATTCGTTCATATCTGGAAAAAATGGAAGTATGAGTACACAAGTGTGAAGAGAAGGTTGAAGGACCAAACTTAGCGCATGCGGTCATATGAGTGACATTTTCAATCATGAAAAGGTCCATGGCAGCGCCATCGGTAATCACAAATTGTTGCGTTCGATGTCAGGAGAATGCAGCCTAATCCTATGCCACGAGAGGCCTAAGCACGATTCAAAAGACACTGGATTTTGTGTCTGGGTCAGACGCGATTTTAGCTAATTTTTTCTCAGTTAGGATGCGTATATCCAGAAAACTAAAATAAAAACCATTGAATTTTGGCAATGACCCTCATGTATTAGTTAAAAATTTACGTGTCTCTATTTTTAATGATGATAAAAATTGGCCAATCGTCGCTTAGGTTATCGTTGCAATTATTTAAAAAACAAAAAAGAATTTGCAAGCTTGACATACCAACACAACTGGTTAAATCTGGTAAAGCAAGGGTATATCCGACAGGACAAACACCAGTAGTAAACTGCCAGTCACTTGTGTTAGTTATTCCTGGTGTAGGTGGTCCATCGTACGAACAACCTTGTCCAACCACTGCACCACGATCCATCAAGATGGCGTATGAGCCGTTCATACTTAATGCAGCATAAGGCATTGCAAACTGCAGGGTGGTTTGATCGCTGTTGATTTTGACAAACTGAGAGAGTGTGTCCACTTTATGAACTGTGAGCTCGCTGGGTAGAAGGACGAGTCTGATGAAGGATGAAGAACGGGGCTTTTTTATCTGTGTAAGAAAAGAAAGTTGAATCATAATTCTAGTTTCTTCCCTAAAAATAGGCTAAGAGCACGCACTCCTTTTAATGCAATACCCATTGACTCAATACTTTTATTGCCACATTTCTCGCGTTATAAACAACTGCACCATATTCAGAAAAAATATTTAAGAACGGGTTTGCATACTGGTGACAATGATCAGAGAAAGGTAAAGAGACCAGAGAAAAACGAATGAAGACATTTAGATTTAAACGTTCTATTGATCTGTGGGAAAGAAACACTTTAAAACATAAACAAAAAAGAGCAAGATATACGCATAATTGCAAAAAAGAGGTCGGCCTGGCATATTGTGAAGAAAAACAAAAACAAGTTGCACATGATAAAAGGTTGGAGTAAAATTAGGCCCAATAGAAAAAGAAAAAAAAAAAGAACACTTGAATTAATCTTACCACCCTATCAAACTGTATGCTCCACCAAATAATGCCTGGTCCGCTGGTACTGGAAGGAGTATGAGGTGTGCGACTTCCCAAAATAACGCGGGGGGTACTACCTAGGAAGCAAAATAGCATCCTGATCATCCGTTCAAACAATCTTTACCTTCGGGCGCCGAAGGAAAAATCCTTGGTTCATTTACCACATACGCCATTTTCTGAGGGTTCTTCCCGGCCCGACTCTCATCAGTAGCTGTTCATCATCCATTCCTTGACACGGTAACTTTATAAATTTGACTTGATCTCATATCCCTTTTGACATCCTATATCGTGAGGTGTTAAATAAGTGCCGCCCCGAATAGTCTTCGAAGTTAAGTACTTCCCAATAAGTCCAAGGATTAACATGGTTTACTTACTCATACCGACGAGAATTGTTAGGCATCGCCATTGACTCCCCAACCTAGTTAAGAAAGATAAGCGCAGATATCCGTAAATCTTTTTTCTAAATGGGTCATCAGTATTGCACAATTCTAACGGCTAAGTGTTCGTCTTTCGACAACACAGATAAACAATGAATAAAAAAATAGATGATAGTTAAATTATTAACGACAGTTTGAAACACAGAAACAAGTTAAAATCAATGAATGGCAGATATAATTTGTGCGGACGTTTCGGTGAAGAAAACGCCACGCCGTTATCAAGGAATGAAAACTAATTAAAAACTGACGGTATTTAAGCGCTCCTCAACCCTTGCAGTAATTTATATGTTAATTTGAAGCTCCTTCAAGTTTTAAAAGCGGCCAGCAATGGGAAGCACTGAGCCTAGGTGTCCGCAAATAGTAGTTAGCCTCTTTCAGTGCCGGAATGGGTTTTGTAAACAGAGAGTTGCCAGTATACGGGGTTAAATGTCAATAAGTCCGAAGTTGAGCCGGTTCGCTAACGAGAGTTTCCGTTAAATGGACTTTGACTATATTCAGAACGAAAAAACGATCTCACCCTGCCGAGTCAACTGCTTTGAAGCAGAACGACTGTTGTCCAACTTGATATTGGCTGGGATACCACGTGACATTACTGTAATAAATCCCTCCATGGTGACGTGGAGAAGTGATTACCATTCCAGGTGGAGAAGAAGCCACAATCTCTACAATGCTGAAATATGTATATGGGTGAATCATTTTTCAAGTAACCAGTAAAGCGATAATTATATGCTCGATTTCAGCTGCCCTTTTTATTTAGTGCTAATTTCGATATTCATTTAGTAAGTTCGAACGCGTAATGCAATAGCGTGGGGAGGAAATTTTTGGGAATTTTTACAAATCTGGTAATCTGTTCTGTCTGTTATTCACGTTACTGGCAGCTATATTGACAAGCTGTCAAATAGAGGGACTTTATTTACAACACAGTAAACTCAAAATCATTCACGGAATCGCTCCAAATACCACTTCTGAAGCTAAAGGAGTGAACGCCCAGTTACCGTAGGTAAGGTAAATTATACAATGTTTTTTAGCATTGATCCATGTACAATATTTAGCGCTATACCGCTACAGATGAAGCCAACGGTAAATCCATTGCATTCAATATAAAATTAGAATCGGTTACAAAAACAGATTGTGTGGGCCCCCGTTGAAAAAACTCACTGTTTCGAAACGTCTGCAAGTGTAACCTCAATGACAGATCTATACACTGAACCAATCTGTACTTCGCTGCATTCTCCATCGTTAGGTGTTAAGGGCGTAAACACAGGAACATTGTTACAAGAACCAGAATGGCTGCTTATTATGACAAGAAACTGCAGCCCCACAGCACTGAATGGAGTAACACCGACGAAATTTGTAGTTCCTGCTGGGAAGTCCTCTAGTATCAGTGCTACAGCGTACGTACCAGTCGTTCCATAGTTGCCATTATACGTCAGCAAACATGTTTTCTGTTTAAAGACAGTTAAAAGGAGATGTAACACTAATACCTCTAGCATATTGCAATTAAACTTTTTATTTTCGGATCCAAATTGACTTTCAGTTAGTTTTCATTATCCCGTTCAGTATTGAATCGAACAAGTGTTTAACTCTTAAAGAATCCCTTTTCGAATTTCATTAATCATTACTAGTAAATACAGTCAACTTCCTCGTAAGCGACCACCCATGGTGCACTACAAACTGGTCGCTTACGGGAGGTTGTCGTCTACAGAAAATTTTAGAAAATAAGTTAAGCCCAAACTGATAAAACTGATTAACGTAATTACATAACGTTCTTACCTATATTACAAGCTGAAATTAGTCAAATAGACAACTGGCAATAAAGTTTCACATCGAATAGCGCTTGGAACTGTTGAAACTTTGTACATAACATTTTGCATCGATGGAACAATCAACTTTTCTATCCACAGATCGTATTAGAGCCATCGCTTTTTTGCGTCGACCCCTATAATATCTGTCAGCACTGAACCACCAAACTGAACTTTTGTGTCATTCGAGCAACGGTTTTCTTACATGTAAAACCATCCGGTATCGATCATGCCTCGCGGTCGCTTACAATAAACAGAAAACAAAAGAATATGTCATATTTCTTGCCTTTAAGAAAGTAGTCGCGGTCATTTAAGAAATTTAAGCAGTGGTCGCTTACCAGAGAGAATTTGAAACAGTATTTAAATGAGAAACAATTAAACTGGTTCTTTACAAAGTGGTCGCTTTCAGGAGGTGTTCGCTTACAAGAAGTGGTCGCTGTGAGACCAGTGAAAGAGTTGACTGTACAAACACCAAGCATATTTAAAGAGAGTTAGTCTCGACCTAAAGTAAAATATTCAGAAATGAATGCAGTTATGTCAGCTGTGATGTGCCTTAAATTTGACAATGAACAACAGGTAGAGTTGAAAAAGGGTCTTTTGAGAATATCGAGTGGAGGCTGACGCTGTTAACACGCGTCTTCAATTAATATACTAGCATTCGAAATTGGACTATTTTGGCTTCACTATATAAGTTTACCACAACCCCCTCAGTTTTCCCTTGTATGGTTGTTCCGTCCTTCCTTTTACTAGGGCTAACGCTTAATAGGCTTTAAAAGTCATCTTATGCTCTTGAATTTTCACCTTCCATGCATTCTAAAGAAAACCCGGCAAACACAGAAATGACCAATTACCTCATCAAATGTGCCATGGGGAAAACTATCGCTGTTAAAGTAGGACTCGGAGTATTTTGCATAGCGGCATTTAACCACATCTCCGTCGGCGTCTTCTACTGGGATCCGTAAAGACTGACTGGGACAGCCTTCAAACCACCGAACAATAGCGGGGCTTCTTGATACAGGAGACGAGTTAATTCTTCCACTATCTAACCGTCTGGTAAGGTTTACGGTCGTCGATACGAGCCAACTGCCACCATAGCGAGATAAAGATATCCAACAGCAACTATCGTAGCTGTTAACAAAAAATAAATAATTGCATTGTGATATTTTGTTAGTAATTCTTTTAGCATTAACGCCGCTGCTTAATAACGTTCGTGTCGTAATTTTGTAAGTACAAACTTGCCTTACGATCCATTCGTCGTGGATCGACGAGAAGGTGTGCGTAAAGTTGCTTTCACCCATTGACCAATCCTCGCTGCTACTGTAGTCTGTACAACGAAAATTAGTGCTTCCTATGATACCTGAATTGCACTGTGAGTTGTAGCCAGGATAGTTAACACACTCTGCTCTCCAGTAACCTCCTGGACCAAGCAAGCTACCGTTGCTTATGGTATTTGAATCACAGTACAGGGCAGATCTTCGAAAAGCCAGGCCAAAAGTGAAACGAATCTAAAGGCAAAACAGTGAAGAGTAATTTAAATTACCAGGACACCAAGGGGACACTCCAAGTGTCCGTATTAAGCGGGTTATCAGAAGAAAAAATAAAACCTCACGGAAACAGGTTTTATCGATCTAAGCGACATTTTGCCGAGAAAACGTCGTTTAATTTCTCAGTAATGAACTGTAACAAGTTATTCGGATCATTTATCATAGTCTCGGAATAAAACTATCCCCTTATTTTTATTGAAATACAACAAAGGAATCTGGGCCCAGTTGCATAAAACCTGCACTTAAGTGCCCACTTAAGTAGGTCACTTACGAATCCGTTATGGGTACACTTACGGGTGTTGCATGGAACACACTTAGCACTCTCGTAAGTTTCTGTTTTACGTGGTAACTTACGGGCTCACTTAAGGGCACACGTAAGTTTGATATAGTACTTTTAAGTATTGATTTGACTCGCTCTATTTTTTTGAATTAAGTTAACCATCGGTGAGTGTAAAGAAAGTGTCAAGTCGTTTCGAACACCTTTAAGCCTCTGATTCAAATAAAGTTTACATGACATCGTTATTTTACTTCAATATCCACTGGTGTTTGTTGTCCTTCTTTTTTCTTAACGACGGCTTTAAACTGTCCACCAGAGGTTAACAAAGCGCATTAGAACGGAATTACGTAAAGAAAAAACACTTTTTTGTTCACTTCTCAGTAAAAGATCTCGTTAACTTTGGTAAAAACAGTAAGGATACGGGACCTACATAGGTCTCGTAAATTTACGTGCTATTTTTCCCGTAAAAAAAGTTTTATGCAACACCCGCAATTTCTGTTGCATAAAAGATACTTAAGTGAGCACTTACGAAAATCGTAAGTGCAACCAATTAAGTGAATTCCCTAAGTGGACCACTTAAGTGATTTAATGCAACTCACTTAAGTTACGAGTGCACGTACGTATACCTGTAGTTGTTACGGGCGTTTTATGCAACCGGGCCCTGGCGCTTTCAGTTTGCGACTCAGCCAGGTGGACTGAGCATTAGACAGAATCTTAGAAAGCAGCTAGGGGCGTAACTTTGGGGTAGTATGGCAGTGATCTCAGTCAGAAGCATATGCTTCTGTTTCAGTTTATAGCACTCAGCACAATGGTATGAACTACAGTCGACTCTCGATAATTCGAACCTTCAAGGGAAACAGAAAAAAGTTCGAGTTATCGAGGGTAAAATTATATAGAAAATGTTCTGAAGGGAAATGAAACTTGCTTCGAATTAGCGGGAGGTTCGAGTTATAGAGGGTTCGAGTTACCGGGAATCGACTGTAACACGTTTTATTATTATTTCAAATTTTTCCATTTAGTTACTTTTAACCTTTAAAATGAAATCCATAGTAGGGTCCACTATACTGGCTTTACATGTTTTCTGCTATGATGTCTGACAAGTCAAAAATTGAGAATTTAACAGTACTCTTTTGTTTTTTATTGTTATTTCGTGAAAAAAGACAACTGAATTTTGATTGAATAGATATATCGGTCGGGTAGCACTCCTCATTGTTACAGTGGCTATGTTATTTTTGCTAGGTTTAGTTTATGTCTACTTCTCACTGCGAAGACAATAAAGGACACCTGCCTCAAAGCTTTCTATAAATAAGACAGAATTAAATCGAGAATTTCACCGCCCTCCTTGACTTTATCTACATTTTTTCTTAATTTTTTAAAGTCTTCGATTAACTCCTTATCTATACAGTCGACTCGCGGTAACTCGAACCCTCGATAACTCGAACCTCCCGCTAACTCGAACTTTTTTCTGTTTCCCTTGAAAGTTCGAATTATCGAGAGTCGACTGTATTTATCACAGACTTTCTATATTAGAGCTGCACCCGAGAGGGGGCAGGACCACTCAACCGTACACACCGCTGGGGTAGAAAACAAGTTCAAGGCCGGCTAAGTCAGCGTATCGTTTCCGCGCGAATACCATGCAGGCTATTCAAATGTTACGCTCTCGATCGAGTCGTTATGTAGGGATTGAGACAATTTGATCAACGACCATGTAATCGATATTCAAATCTATCCGGCAAGAAATGGAAATAACAAATCATCCAGTTGTCCTATCACCTTTTTAAGATTAGACATTCTATGAAACACACCCAGTTACTAGGTCCATTCACGGTGCGAAGGCAAAAATCTGTAAACAACCATTACCCTTTCAGTTTTGGTTCTGAATAAACTAAAGTGTAAAAGTAAAATCTTTGAGAATTGTTATTCACTTGTTCAAAATAACCTCCAAAAGATGATGGTGACAATTATATACTACTGATGACAATTATATACTACATTATAAACTACAAGTATATACTACATTATAAACGTGATCTTGCCTCACTACTGAATTCTTCATCACTGAAGGGGGTCTGTTATGTAGGAAGAATCAAGAACAAAAAGCAAGGACCTACAGACTAAAAATCGTATGTAAAATGCTTTTTAAGTAGCAAAAATAGCCGAGTTGAAAACTTAGAAACTTACTGAAAGCCACGTAGTTGCTTAGATATGACTTTTGTTTTATGCATGCCGACAAAACTAGATATGCTGCGAACCGCGCGACACTACATAAAAGCGTTCAGTACTTTACCGTGTTGCTGTAATAGTTGATTGGAGCCCAAGATATGGTGCCATAACGGAAATGCGACGCTAAAGCTACTGAGAGCCACTGCAGAGCAACCAAAGAGAAAAGACATGCTGCAACCCAACGTGCCATGTTGCCTCTTAACGTTACCTTCTGTACGCTTTCTAGTACTTCAGCCTAAAGCCACTCGTTGCTCCTATTAGTAGACAGTACTCGAGGGAGTGTCTACCCTTATTTGGATAATGTGATGATTTCTTGTCAATCAAACTTACTAAAACGGACGCCGTGACTGCTCGTCTGTAAAGAACATAGTCACTAGAGACTCTTTTCTCTAAGGGATTCGAAATTGTTTCATGCATATGTGCAAAACTGAGCAAGACACCGGCCCAGCTAAAAACTGACCGTAAGTGAAGCATAATCACATTCAAATACCGCGAGAAATTTGGTGCTTTTCTAGGGAGACTGTCATATTGTTATCTCCACTAGTTACTGTCACATTAATTATGACCAGATCTGGTATAAACATATAGCAATTCAATAAAAACATAAAACATAAGCAAAACTTGTCAGTTTGATTTAAGCAAAACAGGTGCAGAGACCAGTTCATTGCCTTTCATTCCAGCTACATAGGAAGCAAAAAGAAGTCTCTAGCTCTCGCCCACATGTAGCGAACAATCTCATGTGAGCTGCATAAGGGCGTGGCTTTGTTATTCTGACTTAAATGTCACTCAAAATCGTGGAATATGATTGACCGATACGTGTGTAGGAAGGATTTGTAAACAACATGTTTGTAATACTTCTTCCGGAAGATCTATTCCTAATTAAGACAAGTCAAGGTTAAAAACACCGTGATGTGTTTTTTTATGGTTACATTCATTATCTACTCTTACTAGCTGAAAATCATGGGCTCATTTAGAACGCGTTTATCTATCTTCACTGAGATGTTTTTGTTCCATTTTAATAGCAGGGTTGTCCACACCCCTTCCACGACCACTGTGACATTCTTTGCGATCAGTTGACCAAATATTAAATACAGTAAATAAAACACGGAATTTTAAATTCTGTTTTCAAGAAATAGTTTCTATCTATCAAGAAATGTTTTCTGTCATTCCGCATCACACTGTAACCAAGTGCATCTTGTTTTTCATCCTGCAGCTTCCATAACCAATGATCAAACCACATAAAATCACTCGTTTTTCTATTGCAGTTGTGTCAAACCATGGATACTTGACCTGAAACACCGGTTTTGAGACTGCTTTGGTGTATTTTTTAAGACGTGAAAGACGGCGTTTTATGCAGTACGTAGTTAATTGTGATGTTTTATTTCGAGATTCTAAAAAAAAACCTTCCGTGTCAATTTCCTCAATAGTCTCTTATAGAAATCCTTTTATAGTAACACACTATATGCATCACCAGACTGCGAGCAAGAACGTGCACAAAGACCATTGTCTCGTTTAATTGACCAAATTACATTGTGCTCTGTGGGCCGTGGGGGGTGAATAACATCATGAAATTTATCACTCCACTCCATAGATCATGCACCACTTATTTATAATAACCATAACACCGACCAAGAAGGCAAGGTTTTGTTATGCACAAACATTTCAGTTCGTAAGTTTTATTTTGGCGTAAAAAGAGAAGAAATTCCATACAAGCATCGTGACCATTTGCAATTAATTGAATGCGTTTCTGTGGCTCCTAGAAGTAATTACCAGCTTAACAAACACAACATGAATTTGCCTCTGGCTGTTTAGTTTAATAGAAACGAAAACGGAAGAAGCTGAGGCCAATACTGGTTACATCATTAGTTACCATGGAGACAAATATGCAACCGTTTACTAAAAAAAAGTGAAAAGAGAGCAAGAGAAACAAAGACAAACCCAACAACTCACCCAACTGTGCCTGAGTGATGAAGACTGAAGAATTTAGTCTAAACTAGAAATGTCCCTTCAGCAATGGCAGCAGTTGGTAGTCTGAATCGAAGGTTTACGTTTGGGTAATGGGTTCGTTCACATTTTTCAGGGAACAAACTATTAAGTCATTGCTTTTCCTCTTGAATCCTTTACCATGAATTGTTTTGACAACAAACAAACCTATAAGTAAATGAAGTGCCGATAGATAAATAAAAAGTTTTGTAAGGGCAATTAAGGTTCAAAACCTATAAAACGACAGAGGCCGAGATGCTACCTACACCGTACCTATACTGTAGAGATTTTGAATTGGCAGTTTGTAGTTACTTTTAGACTCTTCTTCTGGTTCTTATTTCATCCCCTGGAAACCTTGCCTCACTTGTTTGCAGACTTTACTTTTTATCACGCTTTACATGGCTTAAATGTACTGACGACACCTCTTATTGGATGCTTGCAGTAGCACATGCAATAGACTCCATTCATAGTAGAGTGGTTAACCTCCTGTCTTCAAAAGTCGAAGTTACGTTACATTAGATTAGAGGAGAAACACATTTCCCTAAATAAGACAAGAACCTGGGACGTTTCAACTCTTTATACAAGCGCCTACCACATGATGACTCCATGAACTATTGAAAAGAGTCTTCAAAACAAGAGGATAGAGCTTCATTGGCACCAACAATTTTCACACTTTTCTAAACAAATGACAAGACATCGACGGGACAATCCCGAAAGGTAATATGGGATATGATCAATACACTGTTCCTGACACTGTAGCTGTCAGATCTACCTTACGTCCATGGCCTCTCGTGCCATTTTTTTCCCAATTTCTTTGAAGAACACTGAACTCAAAACCACCCACAATACCTTTTGTTGCGTGCACTTTTTCCGACAAGAGGGTCTCAATGGGGTGGTGTCTTTTACGGTTATCGGCTAAAATTTTGGCTGTTTTACGGTTATCGGTTAATTTTTTTCAGTTACGGTTAACAAAAAAATTAATTTCTTTTGTTTCAAAGAGTTTAATAAACCTGCATTTTCAGTGTGTATCTTCAAAGCAAAATAAAGGTCTTAGGATCATCTCGGGACTGAAGATGAAGCTATTCTTTTTGAAAAAAAAGTAACATTTGATACATCTTACTTTTTATAAAGTATTCCATTTCTAATATTATTTTACGCATAGAAATGTCAATAGTCCATTCAAAAATAATCTTTGTGAACAAGCAAAAGCAGACACGCGAACGCCAAACTCAAGGCTGGGGTGCGACATTCGTTTTTAACAGAAATGACCGTTTTCATACTAGAGACAGAGTATTCGTGTGAGACGGGTTATCCGTTTGATAATTCACATTAGATAGGTAATACGTCTTAATTTGAAAATGGAATGGTTTTAATTTTGAATGAACAATCCGCCTGACTTTATCCGTCAATTTTGATGGACAGTTTATCCGTTCAGATTATCCGTTTCAGATAGCCTATATACAGCCGCACCCTCCCCTCAGAAAAATCGAAGAAGGGGTGCCTGTGGGGGAGGGGGCGACTGTACACAGGCCAGTCTCAGACGGATAATCCATTTCTAGCTCTAGTTTGAAAACGGCCAATAAAAAAATTCCCGAGTCCAGCGTTTTTAATGATAGCGAAGGACTGTACAGAACCACCGTCTGCCGTTGGCTTGTCCATAGGCCTCATTATTCCGCGCGGCTAATGCGTTTCGGGTCACGTGGTCCGAGCGACTTTTTTTCTCAGATACGCCACCGAAATGCCTTGACTGAGATTGCATGGAAAGACGCCGCACAGGGACTAGGCCACGATTTATACCTCAGCGTCATAGAAAAACAGGGAATTGTTGCAAGGATTGCTGTTTATCGGCAACGTATTTTACAAACAGTGGCATCTCTACCCCCTGAAAATCGCAAATTTTAATTCCCAGCAAGAAGCCAGATTTCCGCTATGGAAGAAGTCAGGTCCTTGAGAGAGTGGCGGAAATGGAGCCTAGGTCTAGGTCACAACTAAAAAGCGCTTGGCCAAACGTGCGTACGGAGTCAAAGTAGCCGGGAAATAAATAACGCAACCATAAGTGGGTTAAGCACCTTCCTTAAAATTAACAAGTCTAGGGAACAATTTCTTTTACGGTTAACTCTTTTTTACTCTATTTACGGCTAACGGTTAAAATTTTTCAATTTTTACGGCTATCGACTAAATTTTTGGCCTTTTTACGCCTATCGGTTAACCCCATTGAGACCCTCCGACAACCTCTCTCGAATAGCGTTATACCTGGGCCGTATTAGTGAACGTCGAACGCACACCATTTAAATCGCTAGTTAAAGTTTAAAGTTAATCGCCGGTTTCAGCTGCAATAACGGCAGTACTTTTAACATTATATTCAATATATTTTGTCTTTATGTGAGTGTGAGCATTCATGGCAGTACATGTATGAAAGGATGTTAACCTTTTTTAGTATTCCCGCACATACCAAAGCGTACGGTCACACAATTTGTGTCCACCTGTGTAGAGATCTTGAGTGAAGTAGTCCTAAACAAACCTTCTTGAGGTATCACACTGAGTACGAAAAACTGTAGATCAGTGATACAACAAAA
Organism: Porites cylindrica; assembly: GCA_964035525.1. Lineage (NCBI taxonomy): Eukaryota > Metazoa > Cnidaria > Anthozoa > Scleractinia > Poritidae > Porites > Porites cylindrica. Next base: position 49,223,751 of record OZ037779.1, on the reverse strand, counting down.
TAACATTTTATTGGCCTTTCAAGGCTCTGATCAGCTACTGGAATCGTACTACTGCGGGTTAGTCGGAGCAATGAAAATAACACCATTGATCAACCAGTATTAATAAACACAGCCGACCAGTTAAAAACTATTATACTAGTCTTGTTTAGAGATAGTTCACACGTGGTTAATAAGAGTTAATGGAAACGATTTAATGTTTTAAAGTAATAAAAATGTTTTTAAGAGTGCCACACAAGCCTATCGAAAAAGAAAATAGAAATACTGAACACTTTACACTGAAAGTTTCCACACTGGTGCCTACGCTTGTTTCACCTTAAGCTATACTAGATGAACAGGCAGCATGCACTGTGGCCAAAAACGCATTTTCTTATGGTGTCGTGGCTGTAACTGCTGGGATCTGTCATGCTAAATGATTCTATCTGCTAGGGGGTTGATGCTTTTCGCATTCTACTGCGTTACTTATTGCTGAAGCTGCAAAAATTAATATTGCCTATAAATAGCCAGCCACAAAACCTGGCAGTCAGTGGGTCCATTAATTTTTTAAAGAGCGTCATAAAACACTTATTTAAATAGATATTAGGAAAAAAAAAAATAAAAATAAATAAACGGTGCCTCTCTAAGAACTTTGACTTCACATGCAAGGTGAGAAAAGCTTCCCCAACTTTTCAAGGCGCTTAACGAGTTCTGCTTCTAGAACCTACTACATAAGTATGAAATTAGTGAACACAGCGAAGCCTCCAACGTTTCCACAGGAGTTCTAGAGCTGTGTTACGGAGAGCCATTTATAAAGGAAAATTCTCTTGGTTTGAGTAATAGAAAACGGCTTGGGAACTCTAAGCTCTAATCCCTTTGTTGATCGTATTTTGAAGGACGTTCATTCGTTTAATATGTGCTTCCGTTTTTTTGAAAACAAGCAGGAATCAGTTAATCGACTATTACATCACCTATTACGTGCTCAACTAATCTCGCACCCATATATCTTGATCTCCTTTCGGCAAGGGTGTGGCTGCCCTCGAACGTCGTACTTGTCATTCTCAAAAAAAAGGAAACAGTTTAATGTTCAGATAACAACTTAGTCTGCCTTACACGATACAGATGAGTGAAAGATTACACTGGTTGAAAACCCTGAATCACACTTGTCATTAAAGGAACATGGCAAGCAGTTCGCCTCCAAACGGTCCCTAAGCAAATTGGTAACGTCCGCTGACCATAAATATTGATAATTTTTTACTAAAAGCACTGCTGTAGCAACAAAGGGAACTGGATACGAGATAAGTGTGCAACGTAAGGAATCATTTTAGAAGGAGTCTTCCCTTTCGATCATATCGTCCTCTTGGATGTAGGCATTTCTTCGACTCATCTGTTCATCTTGGGTAGTGTACAAGTCTCCGACCTTGTTCCTGTTCATGAATCTTCGTGCAATGCGGTACTTAACGGCTAAAACAGCCAAGGCTATGATAACAATTAGGGCCAGTCCTCCCGCGGCCGCTGCACCACCTATCAAAGCAGTTTGTTGGCTTTTTCCAGTATCTACAACAAAGGAAAAAGAAACTTCGATTAGCAGATAAGTCTAAAACCAATATGAAAGAGAAGGAAAAACTATAAAGAGTTTTTAATCAGGTGGCCAGCATCCATGCACATACCCACCTACCCCTCCCCTTAACAAACATTAACACTTAATTCTCACTTACGGCAAAATGTTGGTTTAGGGGAGTAGTAGGTGGGCAGATTCTCAGAAACGTATACTGATCCCAAATTTTCTGCCATAGAACAGACAAGTAACGAAAACAGCCGCCTCTCCTCGCTCCCCGCCGCTAAGGTCGTTTCGACAGAAGGGACGTCTGCGCCTCAGCGCCAAAAATTCCATACTGATGATGTAAATAAGTGTTGATATAGCAAATCTCGTAGTCATGGGGTTCCCAATGTAAATTTGTTCGATCTTATGTTTCTCCAGGTCAATTATGGTTAAGTTTTGTGTTCTTCTGAGAACGAGTTCCGCCAAATCTCAAATGCTTCTTCTAAAGATATATTCCAGGAATAACGACCGTTTATTTTCTCTGTGTGCTTAGCTTTTACTAATCCTCGCGGCCTATAGTTTCTCTTCATAAAAGAGAAACGTAACAAGTAGCCGGCCTACCTCCACTTGGCACTTGGCCAACAGAATTCCATAAACAAGCAACTTCCATATCCAGGTGTCATGGCGTTTTTACCGATAAGTTTATTTTTAGAACGATTTTGGTGCGAATTTAGAATATCTTTTAAGTCGCTCTGGGTTATGGGCTCCTGCCAATTTACAGGTTTTCCGCTTAGCATCATAGCCTTTAAGTAAACGTGAGGTTGATCTTAACTTGTTTTGATACAAAAAAGGCACTCGTGACTGTCACCTCCAGCCTTGTTTCCACCTGTAACTATAAAGTTGGCTAGTGGGAAACTTGGAATTTGGAATTTGTGGGCAACCTTCCCTCCTTTCACTTAAAACTACTGTCAGCATATTTAGTTGTCCATGCGTCATACCTCCTTCATCACGTTCTTCCGTCCCAGTCTCCGTCTCCATGATCATTATTGGGCCGCTGGAGAGAATATGTGTGCTTGTACTTTCTTCATGTTCTATGTCTTCCTCAACTGCGCCTCGTCTCTTTCTTCTTTTGCTGCTTAAACAACCCCTGCTGCATCTATAAACAAAACCTTCGGTTTATAAATCATCGAATTTTCTTCAGTCATATCGACGCCACTTGTACACCTTCCATAATACATCTTGTATGCCCCTCAAAATTTTGCTACCGTCAAACTATCCGTCCTTTAGAGAGTGAAGTTACCATTTACATGGGAAAACCGGAAATCCCTGTTAGAAAATCAAATGGTTCGCGCTATTACGTTTGGGAACCTTCCGAAAATATGGGCTGTGATTTGAGGCGATGCCAATTTTTCTACTCTTTTAAGTCTGTGCAGTCGATTTTGATTTATTTTGTAGCGGGTCGTTCTCCCATCACGTCAAGTTCCTCAGTTTTATGTTTATGCACAAGATTTCCACCCGGGTGGTTTGTGTAAATGGTAAGCACAGAACATCGCAATAAAAAACGAGAATGGAATTACAGTAGAGTTTTATTCGGTTTTCCGCGGTTTAGAACTGCCTCTTCTTCGGTGTAACAAGGAAGGTTTACAATAGACTTACCTGGAATTAGAACTGCCTCTGTAACAAGCCAACAACTCGCAGTGAAAGTAAACAACGTCATAATCGTTGAAGAACCTGAACGATCTAATTTTAAGCTGCTGGGAGCTCGCTGAGGGATTATACGTATATTCCATAGTTGTATCTTGCTCGCAACTAGTGTAAAATGTAAATAAAAAATAAATTAACGTATTTTAGTTTTAATGCTATGGATTTTTCTGGGCGTTCATCCGCTCAAACTTATCCCCCTATCAAGAGTATAAACTCTACTCAAGGATGAGGATTAACTCCGTCGCAAAGGCTAGTCTAGTTCAGCGCTGAAGTACAATTTTTGCTACCATAGCAGTTGCGAATAATGATGTCAAACTTCTGAGCCCTGTAAAGGATTAAGGAGGCTCGATTTCCAGTCGCTGTTCAGGAAATTCGGCCCGCAATCATGGAGGATCAAATACCCGGAAAAACGACCTAAAGCATGCTTAAGGATCAACACGAAGTCTATACGGAAATAGACTACAGGTACTTCCTCAGTGATGATGAGAGCGAGCGAAATATGCGAGAGGGCGTGAACATCACCAACCGCAAGGTAGGTGCAACGCGTCTCGCTTCTCCCGCGGATGGCAATTTCACAAGCACTCACATATTTCGCTCGCTCAACTTCCCCTGTGGAAAATGAGGGAATACCTGAAACCTAAATCCTAGACATATGTGACACTAACCCATTCTGTATAATATTATAATAAGGCCAGGAGTAGAAACTTCCATATTTTGTGGCTTTGCAGTTTTCGGCCATGATCACCAGGTTGGCGCTGGACTCCACACTGTACTTCACGTAAAGATACTCATTTAACGCGACCAATATAGGGTAGTCCTTCTCCGCATAGGGAGTGGCAAATGCCGCAGTCTTGTAAAAGTCCATTTTGAAAGTGAAATTCCCATATCCAGCTAAGAAGGAAGCAAAATATCATTAATATAGCCTTCTTTTTGGTATGGAAATACAGTAGTAGAACCCCGATAACTCGAACTCGCGGATAACTCGAAAGTCCTTTGGATTTCACCCCACTTTTCAGTCATGTTTATTCGGTTAACTTGAACTCGAATAACTCGAATTCTCTTCTAACTCAAACTAAATTTCCTTTCCCTTGATCAAAAAGTCACTGAAAATTACCCGATAACTCGTCAGACTCGTATCCTGGTTCTTGTAACTCCACTCGGGTGCCATTCTATTAGATCTTCTTGTTGTGTAATCAGTGAAAACATTTAATCTAACATACACTGGTTAACAGTTACAGAAATTTTATTTTAGTGGTGTAACGAGTAACGAAGAGATCACGTTTCAGCTGAGGTCTAAATCATGTTACCGTTTCAGATAAAACAAGTTAAACTTGCACTGCAGGGGCATTATACACGGCAGAGCTGAAACTGATCAGTAACTATCAATTTTTAACAATGAAAATTTAATTTTGCAATCAACCCCGATAACTCGAACCCTAGCTAACTCGAACTGTTTTTCCTTTGCCTTCAGAGTTCGAGTTACCGGATTTCTACTGTAGAATGAACTCTGTCAAAAATCCTTTGGACATTTACAGTTTTCTCGAGCATGTAGCTCAATGTAGACCTGTTCTCTTGTTGTTTAAAGGCGCAGTCGAATATTTTCAACTTTGTGATGGGAAAGACGAAGGTTTTGTCTCAGGTAAGTCTAATAACTTTAGGGTAGCCTTAGCGAGACCTATGGCATTTCAGCGCCAGATTAGATTTACGTTACCTTTTTAAAGGAGATTGAGCAGACTGAAAGACGTCGACCGACTTGTGATGTATTATTCTAAAGAAAAACATCTAACTATACTTGAAACGCAGACCATGTAACGATAATGGGCATTTGGGCATGCTAGTGCCAAATGGAGGAAAAAAGTTAAGTCTAAATTAAAATTTCCAATTTAAATATTTTCTTTTTGAGGAAAAAAAATGAAGAAGGCATAATTCAAGTACCTTCTGATCCAATGAAGATATGTTGGGGCTGGAATTGAATGCTTAGCATCTTCCTTCTGGAATAGCTGCAGTAGAATTTAAATTTGATATCGTGTGTCCGGGTGATAACATTGTCAATAATCACTGCATCTGCTCGGATTTCATTCCAAAAGATTAATGCATCCTTCGTTTCATTCACCAGTGTTCCGCAGGAATTTAAAGGGGTACTGATTAAAAAGTGTGTGGAATTCTCGGTAGCTCTATGGACAACAAATAAAGACAACATAAATAAAGGATAAACATAGAACTGGACAAAGCTTAATTTTCAACTGCAAAATAATGGATGGGTATTTTAATTAATTTAATTTAATTTTCTGTATTTGCGGTTTAATTTTTATTTGCAGTTTAATTAAAATTAAACCGCAAATACAGAAGTAGGCTGGGGCGTAGCGTCCACTATATACGCACATACACCAGTGCGTTAACAGCTGAAATCTGGAAAATATATCCTGAAAGCATTTATCGTGATGATTGATAAATCTGTCGGGTAGACATCTCTCTCTTTGCGTGCGTGCAACCTCCTTGATCGCGTCACTGTTTTACCTTTTTTTCCGTAAACATTGCTCAGCACCTTGCCGATAACAATAGAGATGTAAATTTAACAACTAATTATTGCATTCTCCTTCGTATTTGTTCACTGAAAATGTCTTGCGAAAACGCAGAAATGGCTTTTCTAAGCTCCTAAGTTTTAAAAACGTCCTGGGGGAACATGCCCCTAGATCCCCAGACCCTCCCCTCTAGTTTAAGTACCTTTCAGTACCTCACGCTATGCCCCCGGAAGGCACGTATGTACAATCTTGAAGAAGATAAAAACGGATTGAAAAACTTTAGCCTAACACTTTTTAGTTCTTTGTTGTTTGTAACGTTCGACGGCTCAGAAAGCAGGGGCATTTATAGTGTCCATTACGCACATACGCCTGTGCGTACAACTGAAATCTAGAAAAACGGCATTTGTAAGCAAAAAAAGAAACATTATTTTGTAATCATTTAATCGGGATGGCTGCGGCTAATTTTCCCATTATGTTGGCGTCTTCGTGTAAGTATTTCCTATATCCTTTTATTATTCCATATTGAAAATGTCCTGTGCAAAAGGCAGGAATTGGCATTTCCGAGATCCTAAATTTAAAAATTTTCTCGGAGAGCAGTCTAAAAACTTTTCTTTTGTGCGTGCAACTTCAAAATCTTACGCTACGCCCCTGATTTGTTGGACAAGAAACTGTGATTTTTTCATTTACAATTTATTCGTTTACGTTAAAAACGGTTCCATAGCACAGAAATGAGGCGTAATTGAGAATGTCAACAAATTGCACCAGGCAACCGTGAAACTGCGCCTCGTTAAAATATTAGAGATCCTGGGCCAAGGGGCCTCGTATCGTAGTTAAGAGTTCAAGCATTCTCTGTAGCTGGCGTCAACAGGACTCTTAACAGGTGCATGAAGATGGTAGCAAGTTTAAATGAATTAAATAAATGAAATGTCGTGGATGAGACGGGATAACAGACATACTCTCTTTACATTATCTTAACATATTAACATTCTATATGATGTTACAGTCAAACCAGGTCAAGCGTTCCCGTCGCTAACGAACTAATGAATTCATTCACGGAAAAATGATTTCGTTTGTTGATTCAATAATCCATTCATAAAATGAACAATCCAATAGTCATATTTAGCCTCGATTCCATAATCGAATGTTGATTCGATTACTGTTTTTTGAAAAATTACACTTTCCACAAGTTGACCTCAGAATTTTGTTTTTTCCTCTTTTTTTTTTCTGAGAGTCGAGTGCTGGCGAGTTCTGAAGTTCAAACCCAAACAAACTGTTACATGTACGCCAGTTTGGTGCCAGTAATCAGTGCAACAGACCTAGGCCTGACCTCTTAGAAAACACGACGGTCAAACTGAGGTCAGTGCATGTGCGGTGATTGGTGGATTTCGATCCTCGGCCTTTGTCAGTTTCTTTGCTTTTGCGGTCTGTCTATTCTAGCTGTTATTTTGATTAAAGGCGATGAAAAACGCAATCGTAAACGGCAGGAAAAGGGAAGCAAATACGATTGAACACAACAGACAAGAATAAAGAACAGGTAGATTTTGTTCATAAACCAAATCAACATTTGATTATTGAATCGAGGTACAATTTGACTGTTGGATTATTCATTTTATGAATGGATTATTGAATCAACAAACGAAATCATTTTTCCATTAATGAATTCATTAGTTTGTTAGCGACGGGAACGCTTGACCTGGTTTGACTGTAACAGTAAGCTCGAACGTCAACATACACTGGCAGCCGTTATCAGTCCAGTTATGAGCTCACTGAAACCCACCCAGCCCATGATATGAAGGTAGACCACACCACCGGGAAAACTTCCCTACTCTTTCGAACAGTAGACTAGTGTGGATTCTTTTACGTCTCCTTCGATTTGACCAGTGAAGGAAACATAAAGGAGACAAGGCCGACGGCTTAAAGTCACCGCCAAATGATGCGAACATCTGAAGAGAGACAAGATTCTCAGTAACCACAGCCATGCATGATCCTAAACAGTTTTTTTAAAAGACCCGGGTTTTTGGTCAAAGGAACCCACGACCAACCGCGCGGCAGATGAGCGCTCGACCAACTGAGCTAACCAGACGGCATTTAATTCAGTGTTCTTGTATTCAGTACTAAAAAGATAGACTACCTGCATGAAGAGTAACGCAAATGTAAACTGCTGACGTTGAAAAATGGAAATGTTTGCTTCTCCAGCGAAACGGTCATGTTGTTCTCGTCACATGCAACTGAAACGCCGGGTTCTGAAATAAGCGAAGTATCAATAATCAGTTTTGCAGAAAATATCTTATCAAAATACTTTAATTTGCACTTTATCCTTGGCTTCGATCAGAATTTATTTTGCAGGTTATGAAAGGCAACCACACTTACCAACACAAGTCAAATTATTGCTGGCCATTGTTGTACCTTCCGGGCATCCACAATAAAATGATCCAGGAATATTGTAGCAATGATGGCTACAGCCACCATTGTTGGTTGAACATTCGTCAATATCTATGAAAAGTATGTAAATGTGAAGCTAAAGCTCAACTAAAAAGCAATAAATGTGAAATAGAGTGCTTTTTTTTTTAATAAGTACCATGCAGGCAAAAATGTACAAGAAGAACAAAGAACTAAAGTCATTTTTTCGTGAAAACTATTTCGTGAAGTTGTGCAACCAAATTTCTGTTTGTCATTTAATATTTTCCTTTAAAATCTTAGTTGGCACATTCAAGTCGTAGGTAGTACTGACTGCTAGTTTCTACTGGAACAATTAGCCTACTCGTTCTCGTTTTCTTAGTAAGGACTTTAAGATCCAACGACGCGACGGCGACCAGAGCGTCGCTTAAAAAGCGAATTTGCATTCTTTCAGTCTTTTTAGCGATTATTCCTACCCACTTAATTACTTTGTCAATTGTAGGCGAACCCTCCTAAAGCTGAATTTCAAGGGACCGTATTCAAGCTCAGAAGAGAAATAAAATTTCGTCGTTGCCTGTTTACGTCCTCCATAAAACGCGAAATTCGGCATTTTCACGTCGTAGTCGTGCAAAAACGGGAAAGAAATGTACAAAAAAGAGTGATGCACCTCCGAAGTTGTTGTTTTGCTTATTAAACCTATTGTTGTTTTGGCGTTCTTGTTGTCTTCCGCGTCGTTGGATCTAAAAGTATCTAATCTCAAATAGTAAACTCGATGCTTGGCGTCTCGTTGACTAATTGGACAGCTGAAAACGTTTTTGAGCGACGCACGTTGGTCTGGAATCGGGTGTGGTTTTTGAAAGAACTACGAGAGTGTGTGAACGTATTTATCGTTTCAATTCCAAATGAGTAAGAAAGAAAGAGAAATACGCGAATTCGAAATGGATTTGAAGAATTTTTTGTTTGCGCTCTAATCTAAGTAATGATAACATGACTTCTGCCTAAAGGCCAGGTCTGAGAACGGGTATGGATATTAGAGGTCTGGTCTGAAAACGGGTGTGGAAAATTACATTTTGGTCTGAAATAGGGTCAGGATTTGGAGAACCGGGTGGCACACCCCCACCAAGAATTCCAAGGAATACCCCCTCCCCCCCCCCGGGGGATTCAGTACGTTGTATAAATTAGTTGTGCGCCAGTTACCACACCCACACACGTCTACTGGGTTCATTGAGTACTTCGGATGATCTAAGCTGACTTCCATTCTAACTTGGGACCTCACCTAAACAGGATTTTCCATCAGAGGACAGTCGATAACCACTGACACAAGAACAGCTATAGCTGCCTTGAGTGTTGGTGCAGACTTGATCGCAATCCGCTGGCACATGAAACTGGAAGTCCAAAGGAGGTGGAAGCGCATACGAACTGGATGGTACATAATATTCAGACGATGAAGAAGGGGCAATTTGCCCAGCTGTGCAAAAACGAATTGGCAAATATTAGCTTAATTTCCTTAAGAAGTGTTTGACCCTTGGAAATAGTCTGAAAAGTGGGGAAAGGAGAAAAATACAGCAGGTATGAATTTTGTAGCCTAATTTTCCCTTTCCCATTAACTAGTAGAAACATTTAATCCTCATACGCACGATATCGATTTGTTCCCAGACAGTACAAGACAACCAAGTAGAGATACGTGGTGGAATACGTACAGAACGTAAATAAATAAATGTGGACTTAAAACTTAGGTAACACAACACTTCTTTTCTTCATTTTTCTGACCATCTCTCGTGATGTTGTATATAAACCGTCTTTTGGCGCTGTTTCCATGACTGACCCATCCTGGGGAGCTTAATTTTGCGCATGTTACTTGGAATGGAAAGAACGAAAGTTTAGCATTACTGTGTAAACCGTTGCAGAATGTTCAGTATTCACCACGAATCTGCATAAAAAATCCTCTCATATATTTGCAATATGAATGCAGTCACAGTTTTCCATAGTGTACGGATTAATTATAAGTTAAGCATAGAACATCGTCAGACTACTTACCGCTACCACTTGGTACGGAGCTAGAAACTGTCCTTGCTGAGATTTCTGCCACAAGTACAAAATAAAATGTGTTTGTTACAATTCCAATTGAAACTGAATGCAGGAAAATCAAAAAGGAAGTTTTCTGTTACCTGATGTTGGTGAAACAGTTGTAGGTATTGAAGATGCATTAGCTATAGAGCAAAAGGTAAATGCATAGAGTTAAATAAAAGTATTTATGAAAAGAAACAAACTAGTAGGTATTTAAGGTAGGTAGTTTTTTCTCCAGTGTTTTGCACTTCTACTAGCTATAGGCCTTAATATTACCTTGTTTTTGTGCTTACTGAATAACGCATATGAGGCCACACTAGTGTCATATATGCATAGATTGTTTAGGTTGTACTCACTTGAACAAATCACCGATGCATCTTCACTGTGAGCGCAGTTTTCTACACTCCATCCTCTGTGCCCACAATTTACAATAGACCTTTCATTTCCCGAGCAAAATACATCGTCCAACCAAATTGGACCACTTCCTTGACCGAAGCGTGCTCTGTGTGGAGCACTAACTGCGTCTGGATATCCAAGTTCACGGCAAACAACTCTCGCGTCGTTTATATCCCAGTAGTCATCACAAACAGTTCCCCAGTAACCATTGTACAAAACCTCTACTCTTCCTTCTCCTTTCCAGTATCCTCCAACTAACCGCAAACCTAAAATAAAGCGACAATATCAAGTATAGTAAAAATCCTTTATACAGTCTAAATAATCGCACATTCTTTCCGTATTGCTTCCAATATTCAGTAAATATAATCAATTATATATCAGTTAGGCTACGAGCCCGGGGGAGTGGGGGAGGGGGGGGGGGGGGTACTCCCTATGATGGCCTGTAAGCGGAGACTCCGCCCGAAAGGGACATCTTTTTCAGGTCTCAGGTATATGAAAGAATAGGGATTTTACTCGTAGAAGTATGTAAAAGGGTAGGGAAATCTGTCGCTTGGGTCTGTTAAAGAGCCCAAAGGGGCTAACAGATGGATTTTATGGCTTTATAAAGTCGAGAAAACGTTCAATTGTTGTGATTGATTCCCTTTTAAAAGAACAGGGTATTTACAGCAGTTAAAAGGGATGAAAAGTTCTAAACAAAGTGTGTGAAAGGGGTACCATTTGTCAATAACGGAAGGTATACAAAAGGGGTACTTTTTTGTGAAAAATGGTACATAAAAGGGTAAGGGGTTGGACCTCGGAGCGGAGCCTCCCCGTGTAAACATTTGTTGATTACCCCCACCCCCCCCCCCCCTCCCCCGAGTTTTCCATGATTGAAATGAAAGTCATGTCTGCGCTACTTGCCTCGGTGACTAGCTATTAATTCACTTTTTGGAAAATGAGAATGAGTAGTCCAATTGTCTCAGTAGAAGCCAACTGGCATACTACCTTCGATTCGGCTATACAAAGTTTTGACCACAGGCAAAAAAGCCTTTGTTTACACAACTTAAGTTCACATCTACGTCGCTTAATTTGTTTGTCACAAAGATACAACCTAAGATTTGTACTCTTTATATCAAAAACCATTCCCTATTTTGTGGACGCTGTCATTAGTTTGTTGGTTTATCTATTTCTCTCTCAGAATTATGAATCATATAATGATATTAATAACAATAATAATAATAATATTATTATTATTATCATTATTATTATACTAAAAATACCTAATACAAGCTCTGGATGCGCTACAAAGATACGCGTCAAGGTGTAATATTGAAGCCACCTAATTTTCTTACCAAAGGAAGAGACTGAGGAAGAAGCTGCAACTGTTGGAGATATTGCTGCAAGTTAAAAAGAAACACTCAAATAGGTGAGCAAGAAAGTTGTATCTACTTTGGTCTTAAAATGAGTAACTTTCAATATGTGGACTCATACCCTACTGACCTCGCAGATTCGTTACTCTAAACTTGGGTCATGTTTCCATATTAAACAGTGAATATTAAATACCTGGGGTCGGTGATATCCTGTCAAGACTTGAAGTTGAATTATAAGCTGTCAAAGCAATTAAACAGAGATTCTCAGTTAGAAAAAAAAATGGTTGTTATACTTTTCTGGCCTGCGTGACAGAGTGACGCAAAAATGGGGAAGGGAAGGGAGGGAAAAAGAAGAGGGGATTTGGGAGAGAGGGAAAGGGAACCTTTGTTTCCGCCTGCCACACAGGCAATACCTTTTTCCGGTTTGTTGTGAAAGATGCAACATACCTCCTCCGTTTCCACAGTAACGGAAATAGCATCCTGGGGGTGGTCCAAGCTCATACACGTAAAACCCGCTACAGTTTCGAACACGTATATTCGTCGAATAGATACAGCAACCATTCATCCAGTGGAAGCACACTGTGCCACTGACTATGCCATCATCCTTTGAAGGATGCGGGGTACTTAACCATCCCGGCGCGTGCGAACTGCAGCGATTTTTACCAACACAACTAGTGGCCATTTGAGATCCTGCTGACCCACCAAATCGGTACCATCCAAAAGGAAGGTTATTATCGCATTGATAATAGCCATAGTATCCGTTGTAGAAGCCTTGCGCTCTAACCGAGTCATTCAGGTAGCTGTAGGTGTAGCATTCTAGGGGTAATTGGAATGAGTAAAAACAAGATAAACTGAAGAGGAAAAAAATAACAATTATCGTCCCAGCGTTTCCTTTACCCTTTTTTAGTAGATTATACAGCGCCATTAATAACAACTACAGTTTCCAATACACGTTCTGCAAGAAGTTATCGGCGAATCGTATTCTATCAGCTCCCTTTTTTGAAAAGCTGGAAAAATAATTGAGGTGTCGATGAAAAACAACCATTCGCTATTTTCTCATAGACCATAAAGTACCTTGTTTACCGACCAAAATTTTGCATAGCCGTTGTCTTTGTTTTCTCTTGTGATGACTATAGACTAATACTCAAGAGAAATTGGAAACAATGCTTATGCAAACTGTTGGGGGGTAAACACGGTGCATTATGGTGTATATAAAAATGATGACTGAACTGTACGATCAAACGTTAAAAAAATCCATAAATTGCTTAATAATGTTTTTCCTCAATTTTTTTTGTTGCGAGAATATCTTTTTTAAAGTACCTGCAAGTTTGTTTTATCTTAGTCAGTAATATGGTATCGACGTCACTTTTAATTAGTATTTTCTCACCAGGTCAAGCCACTGTAAATCTTTTTAGACCATTGGGGTCTTCAAAGTGGGGAAAACTGAGGATTTGCCTATAATCTTCTTTCCCCCCCCTGCGTGATGCCAATAGCATACTGAAGGTTTGTAAAGTATAACTTATGTTACTCTAGAGACAAGTATCTTTCAAATTTTGTCTTATTTACGTGGTACCCCTTAATTCAGGGGAAAAACTCACGTGGCCTACTTTAGGAAAACAAACCTCACTCAAGCCAAGTAGACCTGAAAGTGCAAGCCTTCTTGAATTTAACTCTAAAGGCAAAAAAGGTTTTTATCTACTTACCAGAATTGGATATACTAAATGGCATAAAAGAAGAACTTTTTGTTGGTGAAATTGCTGAAAATAATATAAAGTTACGAAAATAAATTAGCAGTGTACATTTCATAGGTAATAAGTTCATAGAAGTTTGATTCTCTTCAAAGTAGCCTCCCACACAGACGCGTGACGAACCCCCTAAGAACGTCTAACCTCAAACTTAATTAAATTGAAGCGACAATATCAAGTAGGGTTAAAATCCTTTATACAGTTTAAATAATCGCACATCCTTCCCGTATCGCTTCCAATACTCAGTAAAAAAAAATAATCAATTATATATCAGTTAGGCTACGAGCCCGGAGGAGTGGGGGGGGGGGGGGGGTTCTCGCTATGATGGCCTATACGGGGAGGCTCCGCCCGACAAGTATATGTTTTTCAGACCTCAGGTATATGAAAGGGTAGGAATTTTACTCGTAGAAGTATACGAAAGGGTAGGGAAATCTGTCATATTTGGGTCTGCGAAAGGGCTAACAGATGAATTTTATGGCTTTATATGATTCTTTTTTAAAAGAACAGTGCATTTACAGCAGTTAAAAGGGATGCAAGGTTTCAAACAAAGTATGTGAAAGAGGTACCAGTTGTCAATAACGGAAGGTAAACAAAAGAGGTACTTTTTTGTGAAAAATAGTATATAAAAGGGTAAGGGGTTGGACCTCGGAGCGGATCCTTCCCCTGTAAACATTTGTTGAGTACCCCCCTCCTCCTGGGGGGGCTACGAGTTGGAGTTTTCCATAAGTAACATTAAAGTCGTATCTGCGCTACTTGCCTCGGCGACTAGCTATTAATTTACTTTTAGAAAATGAGAATGAGTAGTCCAATTGTCTCAGTACAAGCCAACTGGCATACTACCTTCGATTCGGCTATACAAAGTTTTGAACACAGGCAAAAAAGCCTTTGTTTACACAACTTAAGTTCACATCTACGTCGCTTAATTTGTTTGTCACAAAGATACAACGTAAGATAACATAACATAACTTTATTATTTATATAGCGCAAAATACATTGGTATATGACCTAATGCGCTTCTTTATATCAAAAATCTTTCTCTATTTTGTGGACGCTATCATTAGTTTATTAGTTCATCTATTTCTCTCTCAGAATTATGAATCATAAAATGATATTAATAAAATAAAATAAAATAATAATAATAATAATAATTTTATTGTTGTTATCATCGTCATTATTATTTTACTTAAAATACCTAATACAAGCTCTGGATGCGCTACAAAGATACGCGTCAAGGTGTAATATTGAAGCGACCTAATTTTCTTACCAAAGGAAGAGACTGAGGAAGAAGCTGCAACTGTTGGAGATATTGCTGCAAGTTAAAGAGAAACAGTCAAGTAGGTGAGCAAGAAAGTTGTATCTACTTTGGTCTTAAAATGAGTAACTTTTAATATGTGGACTCATACCCTACTGACCTCGCGGATTCGTTACTCTAAACTTGGGTCATGTTTCCATATTAAACAGTGAATATTAAATACCTGGGGTCGGTGATTTCCTGTCAAGACTTGAAGTTGAATTATAAGCTGTCAAAGCAATTTAACAGAGATTCTCGGTGAGAAAAAAAATGGTTGTTATCAGGGTTTGCAAATTTTATTGATGAGTGGAGTCAGTGTGGCTTCTACTTCACAAATTTAGGAGTCATTTTGGAATATTTGGAGTCAAGTATCAGACTTTCTAGCACGTGGTCCTGCATGGCATGTATACACTATCGTGAGGGATACACGAAGTAGCTGTGGCGGTCCGCTGGCCTGGAAAGCTCAAATCCATGATGGCGGTCATCGAGTAAACTTTGATCGTAATTTACCTGACCCTCTTCCCGTTTTGTCATGTAGTATAATTCTTTAATTTCGATGAGTTAATTAAGGTTTAGAACGTTAACAATTAACGTAAATTGTATTTGTTGCGAAAAAGGTAAGGACAAAACCGTGTTTGTTACCGAAAATTTTTGGAGTCGAAGTGACTCCCTCAGTAACCTCAGTGGAGTCATCTGAACAATTTTGGCGTAAAATACGCCAAATTTGGGGTATTTGCGAACCCTGGTTGTTATACTTTTCTAGCCTGCGTGACAGACGCAAAAATGGGGAAGGGAAGCGAGGGAAAAGGGAGAGGGGATTTGGGAGAGAAGGAAAGGGACCCTTTGTTTCCGCCTGCTACACAGACCATACCTTTAAGGTTTGTTGTAAAAGATGCAACATACCTCCTCCGTTTCCACAGTAACGTAACCAGCATGTTGGGGGTGGTCCAAGCTCATACACGTAAAACCCGCTACAGTTACGAACACGTATATTCCTCGACCAGTGACAGCAACCACTGTCCCAGTGGAAGCACACTGTACCACTGACTATCCCATCATCCTTTGAAGGATGCGGGGTACTTAGCCATCCCGGCGCGTGCGAACTGCAGCGATTTTTGCCAACACAACTAGTGGCCATTTGAGATCCTGCTGACCCACTAAATCGATACCATCCAAATGGAAGGTTACTATCGCATTGGTAATAGCCATAGTATCCGTTGTAGAAGCCTTGTGCTCTAACCGAGTCATTCAGGTAGCTGTAGGTGTAGCATTCTAGGGGTAATTGGAATGAGTAAAAACAAGATAAACTGAAGAGGAAAAAATAAAAATTATCGTCCCAGCGTTTCGTTTACCTTTTTTATATAGATTATACAGCACCATTAATAACAACTACAGTTTCCAATACACGTTCTACAAGAAGTTATCGGCGTATCCTATTCTATCAGCTCCCTTTGTTGAAAAGCTTGAAAGGTAATTGAGGTGCCGATGAAAAACAACCATTCGCTATTTTCACATAGACCATAAGGTACCTTGTTTACCGACCAAAATTTTGCATAGCCGTTGTTTTCGTTTTCTCTTGTGATGACTATAGACTAATACTCAGGAGAAATTGGAAACAATGCTTATGCAAAATTTTGGGGGATAAACACGGTGCATTATGGTCTATATAAAAATGATGAGTGAACTGTACGATCAAACGTTAAAAAAAATCCATAAATTGCTTAATGGCAAAAGCCACCTTAATTTTTTTTCCTCAATTTTTTGTTGTTGCGAGAATATCTTTTTTGCAGTAGCTGTTAGTTTGCTTTTTCTTAGTCAGAAAAAAGGAATTGACGTCACTTTTAATTAGTATCCGTTCCCCAGGTTAAGCGACTGTTATTCATTTTAGATCACTGGGGTCTTCAAAGTTGGGGAAAAGTGAGGATTTGCCTATAATCTTCTCCCCCCGCGGGATGCCAATAGCATACTGAAGGTTTGTAAAATATAACTTATGTTACTCTAGAGACAAGTATCTTTCAAATGTTGTCTTATTTACGTGGTAAACATTAATTCAGGGGAAAATCTCACGTGGCCTACGTTAGGAAAACAAACCTCACTCAAGCCAAGTAGACCTGAAAGTGCCAGCCTTCTTGAATTTAACTCTAAAGGCAAACAAAGTTTTGATCTACTTACCAGAACTCGATATAGTAAATGGCATATAAGAAGAACTTTTTGTTGGTGATATTGCTGAAAATAAGAGAACGTTACGGAAATAGATCAGAAGTGTGTATTATATAAGTAATAAGTTCATAGAGTTTAGATTCTCTTCAAAGTAGCCTCGCACACAGGCGCGTGACGAACCCCCTAAGAACGTCTGCATGGGAGGCTACTTCAATGGGACTTTATCACGGCTGTCCAGCTCATTTTGCTTAGTAATTTAATAATTCAAATTACGCGTCTTTATTCACCTTAACCTCATGGAACTTGAGAAATTACTTGTGAATGGTAAGATTACAGGTTTGTATCAAGGAAATATGCCTCAAACATTAAATCGGCAGCGTCACAAATGAACTTACAAAATACTGTAGGCTTTACAAGTTTTCAAAAAAACCAATATTGCAATCCGTTTTAATCATCTTGTTCAAGTTTGTCTATCCTTGTCTCCTTTGAGTATTTGTCATGTTTTGAGCAATCATTTAAATGTTTAATCCAATTTGGTAGTAAGTGATAATTTTAACGGTCGATTCATTTGTAACCAAGCCTTAAATCATCGTAGATGTAATATATGTCCTGGATCATTAGTTACAACATTAGAAGAAAATTAGTACATTACATCTCATAGAAGAAACCAAGGCTGCTTGAGTGTACATGTACGTCGATGGGCTGCAAGAGGCAGTACTAGCTGGGACCAGCTGGGAAGGTATTATGTTATTGTAATCTGTAAACATAAAAATAAACAGACCAGAGAATAAGTGATCATTTTTTGCAGTCAAACGTTAGACTCTTATGCCAAAAGTGTGATCTAGAAAAACAACAAAAACTGACAAGGAGCCGGACCAACTAATGGTATACAGGCAAATCGATGGAACTCAAAGTTGGTAGTAAACAGGCTTTATAATAGTTGGCACCAGGCACGTTTGTCCGTGGTCAACTATCCAGCACCGATCAAAAATATCGAACAGAGCAGCTCTGAGAAACGCGTAACGCGTGAGGCTGGGACGAGTGACCTCGTTTCGATACAATCCTGCCCCCTTCCTTTTTAGTGGTAATTGTGCTAAAAAATACTGGTAAACATGAGAACAACTTGTTGATTTAAAAAATAAAGCAGAAAGGGTTGTATCAAAACAATGCAATTTCTGTCTCGTTTCCACTTGCAACTGTCTCCTAGACAGTGCCTTTCTGGTTATTTTCTTTCAGTATTCTTTGGTGCATGAAGCAGCTAAGAGATAAGGTTCAAGTTTTTAGTTTTTAAAATCAATGAGCTGTCATTAAAATATTGCATTCTGCTTGAAAGGTTAGTAGACTACTAGGGTCAAAGTTAACCCATAGGGTGATCCACCCATTTTTAATACTTTTGTAGGCGTCTTCTAGTTGTTTGTCTGTTTTTATGTCGCATTTTCAATGTCCTTCACTCATGAAGTCGATAGTTAAAGAAGACCAATTAGAAGCGGGACTTAACTCCTCGGAATAATTTGCAAGCAAATATTTCCTAAATTCATTGACTGATACGAACTTCGGCAAGTCGCGTATGATATACCGTTCAAATTGGCCCTTGTTGGCCAATTTGGACACGTTCATAAAAGCTCGGATAGTCTCCATAGTTCACCACGTGCAACAAGCACAAGAGAACAAAATATTATGCAAATGTAATAGACTATTTTCGATATATTAAAATTCATACTTGGCTCCAAGGGCTTGAGGTAAGAAAACAAAAATGTATTATTCATTATTGAGCCTCGAGGTGACTTCTTTTGTTTTAGTCTCTAGGCCTCGCAGCCAAGTATGAATATTAATATATCGGAATTGGTCTATTCATTATATACTTATACCCATAAAGCCCTTGGGTCTTATAGTTTATGGTTCATGCTTTCAACCGACAACGTTTTTTCAATCAGGTATATATCCGAGTTTTAGCGCTAAATAAGATATAGTAAGCCGTTTCTCGTGTTGCTAGGTGATCGCTTTCTTATTCCTTTTAATAGACGGTCTGAAAATCGGGCTCAAGTTACTTAACGGGCAAGCCTAGGCAAGTCTTTTGTTTCTATTGAAGTAGAGTGACGCTCATTAGTAAACCTATACCGAATTAGTATGCGGGAAGGTGCTTGTACATATCAATAAACGGAATCCACTTTTTGCGAGGGAATCCAAAGGGAATCCGCCAATGGGGTTAACTTTGACCCAAGTAGACTACTACTTGTCCAATCCAGAGCTGATCACGACTGCCATAATGCTCGAGTTTATCAAAAAGAATGGCATGTTCAGCAATGTGAAAGGCTTTAAGACGGTCAGATATAGTTGATCTAATGACAATAACAATGGCATTGACAATGATAATGATACTAAAAATGATGACGTTAAAGTTAATGATGTAATGACGATGATAAAACTTAAAAGCAGTAACTCAAAAACAACATTCTGTCAAACAAAAGTACAATGACAATGACCATGGCAATGGTAATGGAATGACCAGTGATGATGATAATAATAACGATACAATCATAATGATAATGATTGAATAATTGAATTGACAATAACAATAATAAAATGATAATAACAAAAACCTTACTCAAAAAAGAAAGAAAACCAAAACGAAACGAAAAAAAAGTATTACACTCACGGTAGCTTGTAATGCCGCACCAGGCTGAGAATCCAGACATTGGAATAACACCGTCTGAATAAAACCGAAGAAAAAGGAACCTGCCACTACTGTATAAGGCGAAACTTGACAAATATCCACAAGCCTTTATCAGTAGAGGACTTGAAACCGTGCTACCATCATGTATTTCCAAGAAGTCCCAAGGACAGTTATTTCCTCCGTATTCCAGATTAAAATCATAGATATGTAGCTGTACGTAATAGCCTGGAGGAGCCTCGATCAGCCATGTACAGAGTACGTTATTTGGATAACAACCGGGATAACCAGGACTATGAAAGCTAGGGTAACTTGACGCGTAAAGATGAGCTCCGCAAGATCCTAAGAAAAACAAAATGAAAAATTAGCTAGGTTTATGCAAACCTAAAGTGAAGCTCTCAAACGAAAATCAGTAGGATTTTAAAAGCAAAACCCAGCTTTAAGAGTTCGCGCTTGTAAATATGGTTGTGACTGAGAGTATAGGATAGGCTCGTCTATTGTATAGGATCTTCTAGACTCCGTCTTTCGCCACGTTAGATGCTGTTCGTTCACAGCATCAGCATACCCCTAAATGTAGACCTTTTAAAGTATTCAACAGGGCCACTCTTAGTATTATTGACACCTGGATTATACAATGTCCTTTGCCTGAAAGCTGTAAAGACCAGTTAGTCTAGTGATTACCCACATTTATTAAACACTGAGTCAAATTTGACGACTGGAATGAAGTTCTCTGATTCGTTTCTATTAAAATAATTAATACAAGAAATTTTTCCAGCTTTACTTTTAGCCTGAGACCAGGCTCCGCAGTAGGGAGAAAAGGCAAAAAAAGGGGTGAAATAGGAAATAGCCTGGAAAACATCCGTTTCTCCTCGCTCTTCGCCGCTGAGGACGTTTCGCGAGGAATAACGTCTGCGACTCAGCGACAGAAATTCCATGCTGATGACGTAAACTCTGTCCGGAATCCGGTCCGGTCTTTTGAGCCCTTAAAAAGTCGGGAAAAAAGCCGTCTACTGGCGTCCGAAACATTGAATTTTGGATTTTCTATTGACGTGTCGTAGGAATATAGTTTACTAGTGGAGGCTGATGTTGATTGTCACAGGCTAACGTGAGCAGCTTTTCTTCTCAAAACAGTAAAACGCATGCTCTATTTAGGCTACGTTCTGATTTCTAATCTAGAAGTATCTTTTATACTTTTTTTTAAAAAGGAGGTTGAATTTGATCGTCCGGGTAAACGTAGTCCTGAATTAATAGGACTATTGTTGTTGACAGTGACTGACGTTTCGACAACCTGTGCGGTAGTCATCTTCGGAGTCAAAGTGAGTTGTATCACGTCAGTTGATGGTATTATACTCTGGCTATTGATGTGATTGGTCAATTACGTCGCGATAATAATAATAATAATAATAATAATAACTTTATTAATCTCCTCAAAAAGGCTTTTCAGCTTAATTTACAATGTCAAATATCTAAAACTTAGTTTTCCAAAAATACCCTTAAAAATGCTGTTTTATTTTAACCTTAAATACATATAAATTAGTGATAGACTGAAACTCGTCTATTCCACAGCCTTTGGCCTCTGAAGGTAAACGCGCGCTGACCTGCAGCCGTCCTACAGAGTGGTATATGTAGGCGGTCCCAGCTATTCCTAGTGTTGCAGTTGTGCACTTCCGATCTGGTTTTAAACTTCTGACAAAGATATGGAGGTGCAAGTCCATTTAAGCATTTAAATACCATGGTAGCATCCCTAACCTCAAGTTGTTTAACAATTGGCAGCCACTGTAACTGCTTAAGAATAGGTGTAACATGATCAAATCTCCTCGTTCCAAAATTTTGCACTGTCTGTAATAGCTCGATGTTTTTCTTGGTGGTATTAGCCCATACTGATGAACAATACAATAATTTACTGAATACAAGAGAATTAATTATAGTGATCAACGTACGCCTATCAAACAGGTATTTTACGCGATTTATTTGACAAAGGCTACCTATACATTTCGAAGTTAATTGAGTTATATGTTCGTCGTACGTTACATTACAGTCCATTGTAACCCCCAGGTTTTTCGCAGACTTAGATGATGTAATCTCCTTGCTGAGTATTGTAATGCTTAGATCATCTGGTATCTTCATCAGCAACTGCGGAGTCCCCAGAACCAGAAGTTTTGTTTTTTTCCGGGTTAATGAGTAGACTGTTTTTACAACACCATGTGGCTATGTTCCCATGATCTTCTGTCAGCTGAGCTGCGGCTAAGGTGCGATGTTATTATTGGTCGTCTGTCAGTTAAGCCGTGATGTTATTGGCTATGAATACTCGTAATCAGTAATTGGGGTGTTTTGATCTGTCTGTTGTCACAGTTAAACAGTCGTCTATTGTTAGTCAAATTGTCAGTTCTCCAGTCGTTCTCTCGTAGTTAGTTTTGCTTGATCTCGTCAATAAGTCGTTTGTACGGCGCTGGTAACTGTTGGCTACGATTCAGTGGCGTTTGTTCTAAGTTATATTAGTAAACCAGCTTTCTAAAGTAAGACGTTGATAGTAGTCTGTAGAATACGTTATGCATGTCGCAGAGTCCCAGTCAATTTGATGTTTCGTCTGTAAATGGTGCTCAGCAATGTGATTGTTGACGTCAACAACAGTCCTATTCAGGACTATGTTCACCCGGACGATCAAACTCAACAAACCTTTGAAATGACTCCTGAGTTCAAACCTTTCACAGTCATACATTTTTCACTTGACATTTCTACAATTAAATGTGATTACAATGTTCACTGTGCAGTAAAGACTGTTTTTTACCTTACTCTCGGCTAGTTTCTTCGAACTCCCGATAACTCGAACCTTTTTTCGATTTCCCTTGAAGGTTCGAGTTATGGGGAGTCGACTGTAGTTACATTGTTTTAGCCATTGTTTATGAATGATAGACAAAAGCATAATACAAAAAGCCACGAAATTCAAATGTAAACGCGATGTATCTTTAACAAAACAGTCAAAATTGGTGGAATATATTCTTCTCTAGAAGAAGCATTAAAGTTTTGCTGGAGCTCGTTCGCAGATGAACACAACACTTCAGTAAAATCGACCAGGAGAAACGTAAAATTGAAAAAGCTTGGATGTGGAAGCCCATGACTACCGGATATATTATGTAAACATTGATTTACGTCATCAATATGGAATTTCTGTCGCTGTGCAGACGTACGTTCCTCCGCGCGAAACGTCCCCAGCGGCGATGAGTGCGGAGAAACAGCTTTTATCGCAGGCTAAATAGGAAAATATCGTCGAGCGAAGCGAGCTGAGTGGTTGCCTGGGGAGGTAGAAAGGGCGGCGGAACCTAAAGACATGCCTTTGATGCCGCCGTTCCATGATACAGGATTCTGGTATCATGCTCTGATTGGTCAAATGTCTGCATGTTGACAGATTCGCGGTGCTGTTGATAGTATCGAGCTGTTTCAATGTCACTCTCCTACAAAGTCGGGAAAAGATTTTATAAAACACGGATTTCGAGTTCACAAACCAAATACGCTACTGAAAAGCGAGGCGAACGATTTCGTAAACGCTAAAAGCCATGCATGCAAGAGAGCAAGCTAGCACAAAAGATAACAGCGGTTGGGGAAAATCAGGGAAATAATCATTACTGACTTTTACAGGATTTTGAGCAGACATACCTTATAAAATGGACAACAAATTCAACAGGAATAGTCTGTCGCATAAGGTGCCAAACTTGCACAATTTTCCTCCGCGGAATCTAAACTCAATAGCAATATTATTGTTGCTTTTTTTTTACAAAAGCGACATAATAAGCTCACGGTGACACCAGCGATTTGTGACGTATTGACATTTCAATGACAAGTTAATTGCTGGAGGACGGATCGGCAGCATCAAAGGCATGTCTCCAGGCTCCGCTACCCTTTACCCTCCCCAGACTACCTCTCGGCTCGCTTCGCTCGCCAATTGTTTTTTTTTTCACCCACGCCGACTTTTTTCTCCTTTTTCCCGCAATGCCGAGCCTGGTCCCAGGCGATTTTTTCTCAGCGTGGAAATTAACTGCATTAAGTGCCCTGAAAAGCGATTTAAAACTTGTACTGAATTCCTTTCACGCACTGACCTGCTACAAAAGACTCACCTACGCTGACGGAAGCTGAAACACTTGCGCTAGTGGAAGGTGACATAGAGGCAGACGTACTTTGTGAAGCTGAGACGGATTCACGTATGGACACTGACGGACTTGCAGAAATGCTCGTCGAAGCTGAAAGTGAATTATTATTATATTCGTTTGGCATGAAGTACAAAAAGTAAAATGGATTCAGTGATACGGTTACGTTATACGTTTAAAGGCAATTACCTTCTGAACCCCCCTAAAATGAAACTCTATCTATACAAATACAATTAAACTTGTCGCCTCGACTCCTGACAATTCCTTCGACTACATACGTCTCGAGTTAACTTTTACCTTTTCCCTTTAACTTTTCTCCCCCACACCCTTCCCTTGTTTGTGCCTGCCACATAGGCCATTTCTTTTCGGTTCATTGGAGAAAATGCACCATACCTCCTCCATTTCCACAGTAACGCAAATGGCATCCTGCTGTAGGCGGTCTAAGCTCGTACACGTAAAATCTGCCACAGTTACGAATACTTATATTCGTCGACCAATAACAACAGTTACCGACCCAGTTGAAGCACACTGTACCACTGACGATCCCGTCGTTCTCTGAAGGGTGCGGGGTACTTAACCATCCCGGAGCATGCGTTCTACATCGATATTCTGCAACACAACTAGAGGCCATTTGAGATCCTGCTGCCCCACCAAATCGATACCATCCAAATTGAAGGTTATTATCGCACCCATAGTATCCGTCGTAGAAGCTTTGTGCTCTTGTGAAGTCATCCAGGTAACCGTAACTGTAGCATTCTGGGAGTAATTCGAGGAAAGAGAGAAGAATTAAAAATAATAATAATAATTGTCTTAGTTCTTCATTCGCCCCTTCATTTTAAATTGTACAGCATCATCAACACACACTTCTTTCCTACACAAGCTTATTTTCAAGAAACACAGATTTCATCTACTGTATAGGATCTTCTAGACTCAGTCTTTCGCCATGTTAGATACCGTCTGTTTACAGCATCGGCATACCCCTAAATGTAGACCTTTTAAAATATACAACAGGGCCACTCATAGTATTATTGACACCTGGATTATACAATGTCCTTTGTCTGAAAGCTGTAAAGACCAGTTAGTCTAGTGATTACCCACATTTATTAAACACTGAGTCAAATTTGACGACTGGAATGAAGTTCTCTGATTTGTTTCTATTAAAATAATTAACACAAGAAATTTTTCCAGCTTTACTTTTAGCCTGAGACCAGGTTCCGCAGTAGGGAAAAAAAAGGCAAAAAAAGGGGTGAAATAGGAAATAGCCTGCGAAAACATCCGTTTCTCCTCGCTCTTTGCCGCTGAGGACGTTTCGCGAGGAATAACGTCTGCGACTCAGCGACAGAAATTCCATGCTGATGACGTAAAATCTGTCCGGATCTCCGGTCAGAAGCGCTGATTGGTGGACGGAATACAGTCGACTCCCGATAACTCGAACCCTCACTAACTCGAACCTCGCGCTAACTCGAACCAAAATCGATTTCCCCTGGATTTCTGTCATACATTCACTGTAATTTTTGCCCTCGGTAACTCGAGCCCTCGATAACTCGAACTCCTGCTAACTCGAACCAATTTTCGTTTCCCGTCAGGTCATTTTCTATATAATTTTACCCTCGATAACTCGAACTGTCTTTTGAGCCCTTAAAAAGTTGGGAAAAAAGCCGTCTACTGGCGTCCGAAACATTGAATTTTGGATCTCCTATTGACGTGTCGTAGGAGTATAGTTTACTTACTAGTGGAGGCTGATGTTGATTGTCACAGGCTAACAGTGAAGCAGCTTTTCTTCTCAAAACAGTAAAACGCATGCTCTATTTAGGCTATGTTCTGATTTCTAATCTAGAAGTATCTTTTATACATTTTTCAAAAGTAAGTTGAGTTTGATCGTCCGGGTAAACGTAGTCCAGAATAGGACTATTGTTGTTGACAGTGACTGACATTTCGACAACCTGTGTGGTAGTCATCTTCAGAGTCAAAGTGAGTTATATCACGTCAGTTGATGGTATTATACTCTGGTTATTGATCTGATTCGTCAATTACGTCGAGATGTTATTATTGGTCGTCTTTCAGTTGAGCCGTGATGTTATTGGCTATGAAGACTCGTAATCAGTAATTGGTGCGTTTCGATCCGTCTATTTTCACAGTTAAACAGTCGTATATTGTTAGTCAAATTGTAAGTTCTCCAGTCGTTCTCTCGTAGTTAGTTTTGCTTGATCTCGTCAATAAGTCGTTTCGTATCAAGAAATGGTCTATTGTACCGGGTCCAATTCATCAAAACAACAGCCTTTTGTCCTAGGTGATACTAGCGAAAACAGACCGAACAGTCTGTGCACGGCGCTGGTAACTGTTGGCTACGATGCAGTGGCGTTTGTTCTAAGTTATATTAGTAAACCAGCTTTCTAAAGTAAGACGTTGATAGTAGTCTCTGTAGAATACGTTATGCATGTCGCAGAGTCCCAGTCAATTTGATGTTTCGTCTGTAAATGGTGCTCAGCAATGTGATTGTTGACGTCAACAACAGTCCTATTCAGGACTACGTTCACCCGGACGATCAAACTCAACCTACTTTTCAAATGACTCGTGAGTTCAAACCTTTCACAGTCATACATTTTTCACTTGATATTTCTACAATTAAATGTGATTACAATGTTCACTGTGCAGTAAAGACTGTTTTTTACGTTACTCTCGGCTAGTTTCTTCGAACTCCCGATAACTCGAACCTTTTTCGATTTCCCTTGAAGGTTCGAGTTATGGGGAGTCGACTGTAGTTACATTGTTTTAGCCATTGTTTATGAATGATAGACAAAAGACAAAAGGCCACGAAGTTCAAATGTAAACGCGATGTATCTCTAACAAAACAGTCAAAATTGGTGGAATATATTCTTCTCTAGAAGAAGCATTAAAGTTTTGCTGGAGCTCGTTCGCAGATGAACACAACACTTCAGTAAAATCGACCAGGAGAAACGTAAAATTGAACAAGCTTGGATGTGGAAGCCCATGACCACCGGATATATCATGATGTAAACATTGATTTACGTCATTAATATGGAATTTCTGTCGCTGTGCAGACGTACGTTCCTCCGTGCGAAACGTCCCCAGCGGCGATGAGCGCGGAGAGACGGCTTTTATCGCAGGCTAAATAGGAAAATATCGTCGAGCGAAGCGAGCTGAGTGGTTGCCTGGGGAGGTAGAAAGGGCAGCGGAGCTTAGAGACATGCCTTTGATGCCGCCGTTCCATGATACCAGATTCTGGTATCATGCTCTGATTGGTCAAATGTCTTCATGTTGACAGATTCGCGGTGCTGTTGATAGTATCGAGCTGTTTCAATGTCACGCTCCTACAAGTCGGGAAAAGATTTTATAAAACACGGATTACGAGTTTACAAACCAAATACGCTACCTAAAAGCGAGGCGAACGACTTCGTAAACGCTAAAAGCCATGCATGCAAGAGAGCAAGCTAGCACAAAAGATAACAGCGGTTGACGAAAATCAGGGAAATAATCATTACTGACTTTTACAGGATTTTGAGCAGACATACGCGTAGATATATATATATATATATATATATATATATATATATATATATATATAGAAAGTAAACTTCTGTGTCGAATGAAGATACTAAAAACAATGAAAAACGAAAGTCTTCGTTGCTTTTGCGCTACGCGTTTCACCGCTATTGCGGCTCTTCAGGCATAGCAAAGTGTTTTTATTAACTTATTACGTCACAGAGAGGTTTTTTATTTTGAAATATAAACCCGTTCTCAATGATTTGAAATTACGCTAATTGCTCGCGCGTGCTACGAATTACAAGAGCCATTATAATTGTAATTACAACTACGTCTGTGACGTAATAAGTTAATAAAAACACTTTGCTATGCCTGAAGAGCCGCAACAGCGGTGAAACGCGTAGCGCAAAAGCAAAGAAGACTTTCGTTTTTCATTGTTTTTAGTATATATATATATATATATTTTTAGCGACTAAGATGATTTGCAGTCTGTCTACTTTGAATACCTTATAAAATGGACAACAAATTCAACAGGAATAGTCTGTCGCATAAGGTGCCAAACTTGCACAATTTTCCTCCGCGGAATCTAAACTCAATAGCAATATTATTGTCGCTTTTTTTTTACAAAAGCGACATAATAAGCTCACGGTGACACCGGTGATCTGTGACGTATTGACATTTCAATGACAAGTTAATTGCTGGAGGACGGATCAGCAGTATCAAAGGCATGTCTCCAGGCTCCGCTACCCTTTACCCTCCTCAGACTACCTCTCAGCTCGCTTCGTTCGCCAATTGTTTTTTTTTTTTCACCCACGCTGACTTTTTCTCCTTTTTCCCGCAATGCCGAGCCTGGTCCCAGGCGATTTTTTCTTAGCATAGAAATAAACTGCATTAAGTGCCCTGAAAAACGATTTTAAACTTGTACTGAAGTCCTTTCACGCACTGACCTGCTACAAAAGACTCACCTACGCTGACGGAAGCTGAAACACTTGCGCTAGTGGAAGGTGACATAGAGGCAGACGTACTTTGTGAAGCTGAGACAGATTCACGTATGGACACTGACGGACTTGTAGAAATGCTCGTCGAAGCTGAAAGTGAATTATTATTATATTCGTTTGGTATGAAGTACAAAAAATAAAATGGATTTAGTGATGCGGTTACGTTATACGTTTAAAGGCAATTACCTTCTGAACCCCCCTAAAATGAAACTCTATCTATACAAATACAATTAAACTTGTCGCCTCGACTCCTGACAATTCCGATTCCCTCGACTACGTACATTTCGAGTTAACTTTTACCTTTTCCCTTTAACTGTTCTCCCCCACACCCTTCCCTTGTTTGTGCCTGCCACATAGGCCATTTCTTTCCGGTTCATTGGAGAAAATGCACCATACCTCCTCCATTTCCACAGTAACGCAAATCGCATCCTGCTGTAGGCGGTCTAAGCTCATACACGTAAAATCTGCCACAGTTACGAATACGTATATTCGTCGACCATAAACAACAGTTACCGACCCAGTTGAAGCACACTGTACCACTGACGATCCCATCGTTCTCTGAAGGGTGCGGGGTACTTAACCATCCCGGAGCATGCGTTCTACATCGATATTCTGCAACACAACTAGAGGCCATTTGAGATCCTGCTGCCCCACCAAATCGATACCATCCAAATTGAAGGTTATTATCGCACCCATAGTATCCGTCGTAGAAGCTTTGTGCTCTTGTGAAGTCATCCAGGTAACCGTAACTGTAGCATTCTGGGAGTAATTCGAGGAAAGGGGGAAGAATTAGAAATAATAATAATAACTGTCTTAGTGTTTCATTCCACCCTTCATTTTGAATTATACAGCATCATCAACACACACTTCTTTCCTACACAAGCTTATTTTCAAGAAACACAGATTTCATCTATTGTATAGGATCTTCTAGACTCGGTCTTTCGCCATGTTAGTACCGTCTGTTCACAGCATCGGCATACCCCTAAATGTAGACCTTTTAAAATATACAACAGGGCCACTCATAGTATTATTGACACCTGGATTATACAATGTCCTTTGTCTGAAAGCTGTAAAGACCAGTTAGTCTAGTGATTACCCACATTTATTAAACACTGAGTCAAATTTGACGACTGGAATGAAGTTCTCTGATTTGTTTCTATTAAAATAATTAACACAAGAAATTTTTCCAGCTTTACTTTTAGCCTGAGACCAGGTTCCGCAGTAGGGAAAAAAGGCCAAAAAAGGGGTGAAATAGGAAATAGCCTGCGAAAACATTTGTTTCTCCTCGCTCTTTGCCGCTGAGAACGTTTCGCGAGGAATAACGTCTGCGACTCAGCGACAGAAATTCCATGCTGATGACGTAAAATCCGTCCGGAATCCGGTCAGAGGCGCTGATTGGTGGACGGAATACAGTCGACTCCCGATAACTCGAACCCTCACTAACTCGAACCTCGCGCTAACTCGAACCAAAATCGATTTCCCCTGGATTTCTGTCATACATTCACTGTAATTTTTGCCCTCGGTAACTCGAGCCCTCGATAACTCGAACTCCTGCTAACTCGAACCAATTTTCGTTTCCCATCAGGTCATTTTCTATATAATTTTACCCTCGATAACTCGAACTGTCTTTTGAGCCCTTAAAAAGTTGGGAAAAAAGCCGTCTACTGGCGTCCGAAACATTGAATTTTGGATCTCCTATTGACGTGTCGTAGGAGTATAGTTTACTTACTAGTGGAGGCTGATGTTGATTGTCACAGGCTAACAGTGAAGCAGCTTTTCTTCTCAAAACAGTAAAACGCATGCTCTGTTTAGGCTATATTCTGATTTCTAATCTACAAGTATCTTTTATACATTTTTCAAAAGTAAGTTGAGTTTGATCGTCCGGGTAAACGTAGTCCAGAATAGGACTATTGTTGTTGACAGTGACTGACATTTCGACAACCTGTGCGGTAGTCATCTTCAGAGTCAAAGTGAATTGTATCACGTCAGTTGATGGTATTATACTCTAGTTATTGATCTGATTGGTCAATTACGTCGCAATGTTATTATTGGTCGTCTTTCAGTTAAGCCGTGATGTTATTGGCTATGAAGACTCGTAATCAGTAATTGGTGCGTTTCGATCCGTCTATTTTCACAGTTAAACATTCGTATATTGTTAGTCAAATTGCAAGTTCTCCAGTCGTTCTCTCGTAGTTAGTTTTGCTTGATCTCGTCAATAAGTCGTTTGTACGGCGCTGGTAACTGTTGGCTACGATGCAGTGGCGTTTGTTCTAAGTTATATTAGTAAACCAGCTTTCTAAAGTAAGACGTTGATAGTAGTCTCTGTAGAATACGTTATGCATGTCGCAGAGTCCCAGTCAATTTGATGTTTCGTCTGTAAATGGTGCTCAGCAATGTGATTGTTGACGTCAACAACAGTCCTATTCAGGACTACGTTCACCCGGACGATCAAACTCAAATGACTCAAATGACTCCTGGGTTCAAACCTTTCACAGTCATACATTTTTCACTTGACATTTCTACAATTAAAGGTGATTGCAATGTTCACTGTGCAGTAAAGACTGTTTTTTACCTTACTCTCGGCTAGTTTCCTCGAACTCCCGATAACTCGAACCTTTTTTCGATTTCCCTTGAAGGTTCGAGTTATGGGGAGTCGACTGTAGTTACATTGTTTTAGCCATTGTTTATGAATGATAGACAAAAGACAAAAGGCCACGAAGTTCAAATGTAAACGCGATGTATCTTTAACAAAACGGTCAAAATTGGTGGAATATATTCTTCTCTAGAAGAAGCATTTAAGTTTTGCTGGAGCTCGTTCGCAGATGAACACAACACTTCAGTAAAATCGACCAGGAGAAACGTAAAATTGAACAAGCTTGGATGTGGAAGCCCTTGACTACCGGATATATTATGTAAACATTGATTTACGTCATCAATATGGAATTTCTGATCGCTGCGCAGATGTTCCTCCGCGCGAAACGTCCCCAGCGGCGATGAGCGCGGAGAGACGGCTTTTATCGCAGGCTAAATAGGAAAATATCGTCGAGCGAAGCGAGCTGAGTGGTTGCCTGGGGAGGTAGAAAGGGCGGCGGAGCGTAGAGACATGCCTTTGATGCCGCCGTTCCATGATACCAGATTCTGGTATCATGCTCTGATTGGTCAAATGTCTGCATGTTGACAGATTCGCGGTACTGTTGATAGTATCGCGCTGTTTCTATATCACGCTGCTACAAGTCGGGAAAAGATTTTATAAAACACGGATTTCGAGTTCACAAACCAAATACGCTACTGAAAAGCGAGGCGAACGATTTCGTAAACGCTAAAAGCCATGCATGCAAGAGAGCAATCTCGCACAAGAGAGAACAGCGGTTGAGGAAAATCAGGGAAAATAATCGTTACTGACTTTTACAGGATTTTGAGCAGACATACCTTATAAAATGGACAAAAAATTCAACAGGAATAGTCTGTCGCATAAGGTGCTAAACTTGCACATTTTTCCTCCGCGTAATCTAAACTCAATAGCAATCTTGAGTTTAGATTCTACGTAGAGGTGGCGTCAGTGGGGCTGATATTCTTGTTATCTACGTCGCTCTCGTACTAGAGTTCCGTCCTAGAGTACTGTTGCGTGGTTTGGCATAACGCCCTTCCCGCCTACCTGTCTAGTGAAATAGAGCGGGTCCAAATGCGAGCTTTAAGGATAATATACCCTCTATCCTCACACCAGGAAGCCTTACACTGGCTAAAATCGCTAGACTTGAAGACAGGCGCAATGAACTCTGTATGAGGGCTTTTGATAAAATTACGAAAGGCGGACCCTGGTCAAAACATCTAACCCCGATAAGGTCTATTGCCCATGACTACTCCCTTAGAAACTCTAACTCTTGGACGTCTTTTAAATGTAAAACCAAGCATTTTAGGCCAAGCTTTTTCCCTAGTACTGTCCTAATGGCAATCGCAACATCCTTCAAAAATTAACTGTTAAATGTTAAAATTTTAAAAATTAAATTCTTAGTATAACTTTTTTTAGTAGCTATGATTGAAAGTTATGTATCTATTGTAGGCTTTACTATTTTTTATTATTTTGTAAACCCAGTCCCAATTAGGTTTTTGTAATTTCCCGAACCTTGTAAACACATTGTAATTCATTTTTAATGCGAGAATATGTCGATTAACAGCTTTATTATTATTATTTCGTCTGGTACAATATAAGAAGCTATGTAAACGAGCATTATTATGACGCGAACTGCGAACTTGAAGGATCTCCTTGAGAAGCTATTTAGCTGTTCTTCACCGGTCGCACTTTCCTCTGAAACGTCTTTATTTCTCTTCCCCGAAGCTGGCGCGATCGAAGTTAAGTAGATCTCTTTGCTTACACTCTTACTTCATCTCCAATTCAATTTTTTTTTTTTACAAAAGCGACACAATAAGCTCACGGTGACACCGGTGATTTGTGACGTATTGACATTTCAATGACAAGTTAATTGCTGGAGGACGGATCGGCAGCATCAAAGGCACGTCTCCAGGCTCGGCTACCCTTTACCCTCCCCAGACTACCTCTCGGCTCGCTTCGCTCGCCAATTGTTTTTTTTTTTTCCACCCACCCTGACTTTTTTCCCCTTTCTCCCGCAATGCGGAGCCTTGTCCCAGAGTACTTAACTTTCCGAGGTGATTCTTTCTCAGCATTGAAATAAACTGCATTAAGTGCCCTGAAAAGCGATTTAAAACTTCTACTGAAGTCCTTTCACGCACTGACCTGCTACAAAAGACTCACCTACGCTGACGGAAGCTGAAACA